>LPNX010381499.1:507660-570628 GCA_001517045.1 Pseudotsuga menziesii
ATTCCTATCCTTCCATATTTTAATAGTATTCAAACTTTACCTTGTTTAACAATCCTGGTTGGTGAATCATGTACTAGAAGAACATCACCATCGTCGAACTTCTCATATTCACAAAACCATACTTTGCGAGGTGTCATATGATATGATGCATCATAATTGATCAACTAAGAATCATGATTTGACTATCTACTTGTGGAGGCCATATACACATCTCCTTTTTCTTCTCGTGAAGGCTTACCATCGGTCGATTACCCTTCCTTATACCCTTTGCTTCTATCGATTTTCGTCGACTTACAATCTCACTTGTAGTGCCCAAAGTTATTGCATTTCCAACATCTTCTCAGTGTTGTCCCAAGTTATTTATATATAGTCTTAGGTCTACCCCTTGACTTTGATATTCTACCAAATATTTTGACTTTTCATTTATCTACCAATTGAACTCTTACCATCAAGGCATTATGGTCGAACCTTCCATGTTCTTGCATCTCATCTCTTACGTCAACAGAGATGTGAGCATGTCGTCGATCTTAAATGTGGTAGTATTGCTTCCAATAACCACAAGCAAGCTATCTTAGGAGTTTGGAAAAGAACACCGCACACTGATACATTTCTCCTCCTTACTGATTTTAATATCCATGAAAAACAAATAATAAATCACAGTGTCAAACACATTACGATGCTCTGTAACTGAGTTACCCTCGCTCATTTTCAGAAGATATAACTTACTTCGAAGAAACAACTTGTTAACTAGAGATTTTGTTTGATACTGGTTCTCCAACTTTTCCCATGGCTTATTTGCAGTGTCTTCTCCCGAGAAATTCATCGATACACAATATGATAAATAAAGTGGGATTATACTTCTTGTTTTCCTGTCGATTTTTTGCCAATATTTTGATGAAATACCTACTAAATTTGTATCAGGGTTGGAAACGACCCTTTGCTCTCAATCTTCAAGGAGATCCTTCATTTTAAGCTTCCAAAGCTCAAAATTCTACCCATTTAACTTTTCAATTTCTATCCTCGAAAGGTTAGCCATTCTAACTATGAATCAATGTTTCTGAAAACTCCCACTGAAACTGGTATTTACCAGATCCATGACCAAGCCAAACCCTCAACAACAAAGGAGTCCTCTTGAAGCAAAATATACCTTTGATACCAACTATTGGGTTATAATCCCTATTATAGTGATCATGCATATTGATTCATAAATTTAAATAAAATTAAACATCGACCAATGACACATAACACATCAACACAATATACATAAATTACCCTAGAAACCCCTCTAATAGGAAAAACCAACAAACTAGTGAGCTTTACCACTAATATATTAATCAACACTCTTAACTAATGTTTACAACTATGATTTACTAGACAACAAATGACACTTAATTACACTATTCTACACACTCATTACATCTTATTTATAGATGCAATACATACACTAACTCGTGGAACTTGAGTTAGTTGCAACCAACTGCTCATTAATGTCAATCCATAAATTCCTAACCACTTTTAGTTTTTTTTTATTATAGTTGACCTGATTCAGTCAACCTTTGATTGATCGCACATTGAACTTCTAGTCATTTCAATATTTATCAGTTTCTCGTTCACTAGTCGTTGTCTTCGACCAAATAACTATTCTAGTTGGCCATTCAACCAGACTTCCACTGGCTGTCGACCTCCAACTTTAGTCGATTTGCATACTAGTCGACTATCAACTTCAACCTCCGATTTAATGCAAATAATATAACATTCCCAACATGTTTGTGAATGCTTGGCAATGCTAAAGTTCAGTTGTGTACCCAAATTTGAAAAAAGACTTTTCCATAAATTAGAAGTACATTTTGTATCATAGTCGGATACAATTGCTTTGGGTAATCCATGCAATTTGAATATTTCTTTTATGAATATTATAGCTATCTCATCAGCCTTGTATGCATATTTAATTGGAATAAAATGTGATGCATTAGACAATTTATTCACCACAACCATAATGGAATCATGCTTCCTTGAAGTAATCGACAATTGGGTAATAAAACTATAGTTACCACTTCATATTTCCATTCCAGAATTGGAAACGGCTACAATAAACCTTCTCGTATTTGATGGTCTACCTTCTCTTGCTAGTATTTCGTACATTTTGAAATGTACTAAAAACTGTCTTCTTTCATTCCCGACAGAAAATATTGCTTCCTTGTTGTAGCAATTATTTTTTGGTATCTCGGTGGACTATAATGTGGAATTTTATGGATTTTATAATTCTCATCAAATCCTCAACATTAGGAATACATATTATATTTTTATAAGTAAGAAGTCAATCGTCCTCCACATGATAACCTTCATACCTCTTTTCCAAATTATGTTGTTGTAATTTGTTTTTATTTGCACATACTTCCCATGTTCAACAAGAGAGTCAATAATATTTTGCCTAAAATCTAATTGGAAAATGCGAATGGATGCCACATGCATTGCATGTATTTTTCTGTTGAGTGCATCAACCACTTTATTTTCATTCCCCTTTATGAGTTTGATCTCAAAATCAAATTGATATAAATTCCAACCATCTAGCTTACCTAACATTTAGTATTGTTTGCTCAGATAAATATTTCAGACCATAGTGGTCTATCCTAAGCTCAAATTTCCTACACATCAAATGACTCCTCCACATTTTTAAAGCGTGCATTATGGTAGCAAGCTTTAAATCATGGGTAACATAATTCTTCTAATGTTATTTCAACTTTATACACTCATAACATACCAGATGATTGTCTTACATAGAACTCCTCCAATTCCATGTTTACATGCATATGTACACATCACAAAATCCTTTTTGGGATTTACCATTTTTAAAATTTGAGCACTTGTACGAAACTTCTTCAATTTTTGGAAACTTTATTCACATTTTTTTGTCCACTCAAATTTTATCTCTTTCTATTGCAAAGATGTGATGGGGTGTACAACCTTGGAGAATCCCTCAATGAACTTTTTGTAATAACTAGCAAGACCCATAAAGGATCTCACATCTGACACATTCCTTGGAGTTGGCCAATTCATAATGGCCTCAATCTTTTATGATCCATTGATAGTCCCTCCTTTGAAATAATGTGACCCAAGTAATGGATTTGTTTTTTTTATAGAAATCACATTTTCTTTGATTTGCTTACTACTTATGCTCCCTGACCCAAATAATGAATTGGATTTTTATAGAAATCGCATTTTCTTAGATTTGCATACAACTTATAATTAGCAATTTCAAAGCAATTCTCAAAATAGCAATTTTAAAGTTATCAACCATACCTCTTTCAGAACTCTATTTATAAAAGGCTTTACATAAGGTGGTAATAGAAGTTTTGAAATAAGGTGGTTATACAACGTGTACCTCTTCTTTATCAACCATGAATCTATATTTTCTAAATCAATCCACCTTTCTATCGTTATCTTTGTTTTTTTGTAAATCATTATTTACCTTCTTATCACTATTTTTGTTTTTTTCTTTGTAGATTTACTAATTTGGAGTTTTACAAGAGCAGATTTAAGCCTAGAATATCAAAATCCTAATTTATCCTAATTGCATCTAGAGTAGCGAGGTTCTCTGCAACCCAATATGGAGGAGATGTTGTAACATGTGATGTTGTGTAACATGACATTCCCATTAAAAAAATACAAATTATGTTAGCTTAAAAAGAATTAAATTATATTGATGTGATGTTAAACGTGGTTCCTATAAAAGTACAAATTATGTGAGCTAAAAAATTAAATTATATTTATTTCATCTTAAACATAGATATATAAAGCACGAGATCAAATACCTCGATTCAATAACTTTTTTCTTAATGTGCAAAAAATTGAAGATAAAAAAACTTAACACATGAAGAAATTGGATCCCTCTCATTGATTGATAAAGATGGGTTTAAGATGGGTGCTTAGTAGAACCAGGTTTAATATGGATCTATGCTGGTATAGATTCTACAAATGAAGACCTCCTCTAAAGTTAAATGAATAACAGACCTGTATAAAAGTCCACTTTATGTTTTCAATTATACTCAATAATGTGTAGCTGCAAATATTATAAAACATGCCCACTAGATAGTAAAGATTGTAGATCTTGAGATATTTAGAGACGACAACAAAATTCATGATTAGAACAATCAAGTGAGAACCTCCACACGACCCATTGAAATATTAGATTGTGCCTTCTATGCTAATAGGAGCCATAATTTCATGAACACGTATCGTTGACAAGTTATGTTTTTATAAATAAAATTATAAAATGGAAAAAAGTGCAACAAGATAACGATATGAGAAAATGGTAATGAAGAAGAAGGCCAAACCTACTTAAAGAAGCGTAGAATGCTAAGAAATGTCATGAATCACTATAGTTCAAAATTACTGAATTGAACACTACTAAGATTATTATGAGAGATATAGAGTCACTCAAGATTAGATGTTCTCATTCGTGTGTGAATTTGAAATTGTTGTATTTAAAACATATAATAACAATACATACATAGATGAGATACGGCAAACAGACATGGCATGGCGTCTATAGTGAGGGACTGCCCTAGATTTTATGTGGATTTTATACCTCTTATTATTTAACATAAATAAAACCCTATTTCAAAACTTCTATTACCACTTTATGCAAAGCCTTTTATAGCCTTTGACATATCCTTCCTATCTTAGCTTACTGTTCCAAGATCCATTGCATGCTTTGGTATACACTTTCTCTTGTCCAAAAAAGCAATTCATATGCTTGTACTTGCAAACCATTTAAAATTTTAAAGTAAAGATAAGATTGTATTTCAGCTACAAATTTAATTTTGTTAACAATCAACCAACTATAATATTAGTTTTTGGAGTCCAACCATTTCACACTTCCACCCATCTCTTGGACTCTCCTTTTACTCCCTCTTTAAATTCTTAAATGTAGATCTATAACAATACAAATTTCTACATAAATAATTGTAAGATTGATTGTTCTTGAAGAAATATTAAATTTTAATTGGAGCTTTGAAACCGACATAAGTGGGTAACTAAGATGTTGGGGTATATTTACGAGATAGTCTATAAAAAAGGAAAAGACAATGTGGTGGCCGATGCCCTTTCTGATCCGACCTAATAGTGAGCGATCCGCCAAGAACAACCAAAAGAGTTTCTGGTAAATCGAGTGACATTTGTTAAAAACTCTTGGTCAAACCTTTTATAATATCTAAGAGGGGGCAAGAGTATGAACACGATACCAAGGCAAACCCATGCAAGCACCCTTTTATCGGAAAAAGTAGACACTATGTAACTTTATCGTACCTTGGGAAAATGCCTGATGGTTCGTCACTTTCTAAGTTCAGCAGGTGAAAAGAATAGTTTTCGGGGTGAAAAAATTAAATCTTTAACTCATTTTTATAACACAATTTGGAGATAGATTATTGGTCTAAGGAACTAACAACTAAACCTTTCCATATCCACTCACTCAAAAACAAAATAAAACATATACCATCTTGAGAAGCTAAACACACCTGATTCATATCAATTGCTTGAATACCTTCACAGTGAGTGGAAATAATATCATGGTTTTCGTTTTTTGGTTTTCGTTCATAAAGGTATTTATACGATATATTTCCTATAAATCAAGCAACCTCACTTGCAATGATCATAACAAAATGTTTAGCTTCAATAATACCTATAACACTTAGCCATTCTTCCTAATCCACCAATCTGTTGATTCCATACACCTCACCAATATCTTGTTTAATCAATATAGGTACTAAAAGAGAAATACAATTTATTGAGTCACATGTTTCATTAACAAGGAAAAGAAATTCAAGTGCATTGTAAAGCACCATACATGATATTTTGAAGGGATACTATTTAAAAAAAATAAAATGTGCTGGCAAAAGTACTTGCAATATGAAAACTCATACATAAAACCAAAGCTATTTCTAGTTGCATAATAAGAACTCCATGGATAAGAGACTCTAGTAGACACAATGCATGGATACTAGAGAGGTTCAGTAATAAACCTTAAAGTCTCTTTTGCAATTTTTAATGGTAGCAAAAGTTGGAACTCGTAGAACAATAAATTACAATGTGACACCTTCCCCTTATTGAACCAATTGACCTCTACAATTTCCACCTTGACATAGTGTTCCCTTAATATCCTGTAAGCATTAAAATTTTAATTCATTGTGTTGGAAAATAAAAATAATCAAATGCAAATGGGAGCTGAAATCCATAGCAGGTTTCTAAGGATTGGAAAGGCATCTAAAACCGGAAAGGAAAAAATACCCGATCCAGTGGATCCCCAGCCTTCACAAGGACAGAGTAATAAATCTTTTGTGATTTATCTCTCTCTCTCTTTTCTACTTCATCAATGTAATAAACTCCTAGATATGGATATCTGCATACAATAATAAACTTTGATTAAATAAGTCACAATTTCAATATATGTTATGCCCTCCAAAATAGTAAGCTTGGCAACCATGAACATCCACAAATTGGGGATGATTTATGATCTTAGATTCCTAAACAATTTTAGTTCTCAAAAGTCTTTCATTAGCTATGTTTTCCCTTTAGGCCCCTACTTAGTGTTTTCACCATAGGATTATATAGGTAAGGGTGCATTCTTTCCTTATCCCATTAGAGTATTTAAAGAAACCAATAGGTCTACCTTTAATATAGAGCACAAATAGTTACATGGTTGCAACTAACTTTAATCAGTGTTATCTAAAGAGGTTCCATCCACTCAACCACACAAACTTGTCAACTATCTTTTAGTCTAATTGACCAATAGTGTGTATGTGTATAAACAAAAAATTAAAAATGGAATGAAACAAACTGCAACCTATACAATCATCAATGGAAAGTCTCAAAGGGTTATACTTCGATGTTAGAGTGAAATCAAGGTTAGGATTTGCAAATGTAATAAACCAGAAAATTGATTGAACATTCCATACCAAGTCCATGAGAAACCGCCACAAGATTATCTACGTGATTCACATTTAAATTCCTAGTTATGGTCCATCGATGTAGTTGATTGCACAACATAGGTCAGGCCTAGTGGTTGTAATATATATTAATCTCCCGACAAAGTTCCTATATCCTAACTCATTTGTTAATTTTTATTTAAGCTTGGTTGAAAGCTTCAACTTGGTCTCCATATGCATAGATGTTATCTTACAATCATTCATCTTTAACCATTTCAACAAAATTTTGGCATACTTAGTTAGAGATGCAAACATACCATAGTGTATACCTATTGTACTTGTGAAAAGGCAAGGGATAGCTGCCGTTTTTTCTTCTTGCTAGAAAACATAAAGGATGAGACAACCTCACTAAAATTTGTTGCAAAGGGACTTGCAACAAAGGATATACAAAGAAGCTACGCATGTCTAAAATAGTGGAGAACCGATCAATGACATCTACTAATGGGTCTGCATAAATAGTTTCCCTTGCAACACCTATTGCTATCTTTGTAACTGCTCTAAATAGTAGTTGTTTGCTATAGCATGTGTTTGTAGATTCTAGTATTTGGAGATTGTTGTTTTCATAGGTTTCAATCTTTAAATGATTAGGATTTTAGAATTATTCTTCGAGTGTAGAGTCTATTTATCTTCTTACCATGGTCTAAAAATTAACATGTAGTAATATACAACAACTCTATAAAGAAAGCATTAAAAAGAACAAAGGGTCACATTTTGATTCTAACATCCTTACCTAGTTTAAATACTTGGACAATAAAAAAAAATGTAGTTTAATTTGTATCTAAACATTTTGACATGACATGCCACTGTTTTAGGTGATGGTATTGTTTATGAGACTATTTTTTGACATGAAACAACATGCCATCATTTCAACACGAACACATTTATAGTTGCTTCCATTAGAAGGATTTAGTAGAAGACCTAGATTCTATCAACTTATCTTTTATATTATATCTAACAAACAACATGATGCAATAGAGATTTATGAGTCAAAATTACATCTTCCCTTGTTGGTATAGGATATTCTATCATTGAGTCAAGTAGATGTGAGGGAACGATAACTGGCTTGTTTTGTTTCCTGCATAGCTAGACGACATGTTGCTAGACATATGGAACCTTCTTAAGTGGAATTTGTGCCCCAAGTTTTTCTCTTACTACCATGGCACCATGGAACTGAAGAAGTTAATATTTTAATAGGGAATACATTATTTAGAGACATATTACTCTCAACATGCGCTAGATGTTTCAATCTAGAACACCGATTACACTCAACTTGCATTAGATTTCCTAATCCAGAGCACCGATTACAATCAACTTGCGCTAGATGTTTAAATCCAGAACATTGACCACTTATTTGACCCACTACCAAAGTTGTAGGTTCAATGACTTACCCGTTTAAGAGGGTTGAACTGAAAATTGGAATAGCTGGTGAAAATGATAGAGTATCTTATGAATTGTATGAAAGTCCAACATAAATCCTATCCTACTATTCTTAATCTCTATCTTAAAGCGTTCCTATGATGTCATGGATGGGAAAAAAATACAAAATGCCATAAATTCCATCATTCTCATGGAAAAGGTATATGTGACTTAGAATCCAACTCTAAGGTGGAAAAGGTAAATGTGACTTTATAATTATTCTTTGAGTGTAGAGTCTACTTGTCTTCTTACCATGGTTTGAAAATTAACATGTAGTAATATACGACAACTCTATAAAGGAAGCATTAAAAAGAACAAAGGGTCACATTTTGATTCTAACACCTTTCCCCAGTTTAAATACTTGGAGAATAAAAAAAGTAGTTTAATTTGTATCTAAGCATTTTAACATGACATGTCACTGTTTTAGGTGATGGTATTGTTTATGAGACTATTTTTGACATGAAACAACATGCCATCATTTAACCACAAACACATTTATAGTTGATTCCATTAGAAGGCTTTAGGAGAATATATAGCTTCTATCAACTTATCTTTTATATTTTATCTAACAAACATCATGATGCAATACAAATTTATGAGTCAAATTACATATTCCCTTGTTGGTATGGGATATTCTATCATTGATTCAAGTAGATGTGAGGGAACGATAACTGGCTTGCTTAGTTTCCTGCATAGCTAGACGACATGCTGCTAGACATATGGAACCTTCTCAAGTGGAATTTGTGCACCAAGTTTCACTCTTACTACCATGGCACCATGGAACTGAAAAAATAGAGAATTTAATAGGGAATACATTATTTAGAGACATATTACGCTCAACATGCGCTAGATGTTTCAATCTAGAACACCGATTACACTCAACTTGCGTTAGATGTCCTAATTCAGAACACCGATTACAATCAACTTGTGCTAGATGTTTAAATCCAGAACACTGACCACTTATTTGACCCACTACCAAAGTTGTAGGTTCAATGACTTACCCATTCAAGAGGGTTGAAGTGAAAATTGGAATAGCTGGTGACAGTGATAGAGTATCTTATGAATTGCACGAAAGTCCAACATAAATCCTATCCTACTATTCTTAATCTCTATCTTAAAGCGTTTCTATGATGTCAATGGACGGGAAAAAAATACAAAATGCCATAAATTCCATCATTCTCATGGAAAAGGTATATGTGACTTAGAATCCAACTCTAAGGTGGAAAATAGACAAATCACAAATGCAGGTGCATGGATTAATAGTTTTATGTGCTAGATTTCATTTAAGGTTAGTTGGTGCTTTGAAATTGTGCTCGTTCCAACTTTGTCCACCTTTCTTCATCATTTTGTTAAGTCCGTAATAGCCTGGTTCATAGTTGAAGTTTTCAAAATTTGCTAACATTTGGCAATCACAAAAAATTGTGTTCCTTGTTGATGTATCGTTTGCATAAGAGCCACAGTAGAGTGCTATTTAATCATTTTTAAAACTGAAGTGACAATTATTTTTTACACTAAGAATCAACCATCACTCTTGGCAGTTTTGGAGAGTTAGTTGTTGACTGATTAGTCGGATGGGTTCACCCATATGCACTTTAAGGAAGACATAATGAAAGTTCCTTAAAAAAGATTATACTAGAAGCGATATTGAATAAGAAATAATTAAAAGACGGGATGAGGAAGAAAAGAAATAAATACAACTAAATTCACAAACCATGGAAAAAGAAATGACAGCTATGAAGGTAGAACATGAAAAAAGGGCACTAGAGGAAAGGAACTAAGATGAAGAAAAAGACACTATAAGTATAGGAATTATAATTCCTTCAGAAATCATTGGTATTGATTCTCTAGGTGAACCTAATCCAGAACTTAATCCATAAGGAGGTAGAAATGTTTTAAACACTGAAGTGATCACTTTTGGTGATATTGCTTTGAATGCACTATTTGAAGAGGTTGGAGACTTTGATCTCATGACATATGACAATGTCGAGAAGAAAGTGTTTATAAGATCTTAGAGGAAAGGGAATTTTAGAGAGGATGACACTCTCGTTGACTCCATTGAGACCGATGTTATGGATACCCAGCAAATAAGGTTGGTGGAGATTACTTTTTCTATGTATCCTTCACTAATGCATCATTAGATAAGGTAATGGATGTGGAAGTAATGTTCAAAGATTATTAGGATAAGATCATCGTATTAGAAAATCAAGTGTTTTATTATAGGAACCAAGAATATTTATTAATTGAGACCATCAATTATGCACAGTGGCATAAGAATATTGAGAATGTCTACATGGAGTTTTATCAACTAGTTCAACAACTCTAAGCATTAAACTTGCATTTGACTAAAATAGTAGAAGAAGTTAGACCTTGGGGTGAAGCTTAGAAGGGGTTTGAGATTTATTTAGATTCAATTGTTAAAATTCAAAAGGAACATTTATTTGAAGGATAACTAACCAAGAAATAATGATCCTTGGGATAAAATTTGGTTATTGGAAGGAAATAATAGACAATGTCTATGCATATGTTGAAGAAGAATGGAATCAAGGGTTACATGCATGGAAATATATTGAAAGTTTAGTAGAAGATTATGGATTGCCATCTTCTGACATGGAAAAAAGATACTTTGACCTTGAAGAAGTATTGTAGTGACTTGGGGAATGCTTACATAAAATAAAGGATAAAATAAAATATATTAATCAAGTGAACAAGGATGTAATCGAAATTTTTATTTCTGAACCCATGAGGCAAAAGTGTCTCATTAAAGAGATTAGTTGAAGAGTACACTCTTACATGCAGGCACTTAGAGATAATTTTGAAAAATGTTGGGTTCTACATGAACAATGTTTTTTCCAACCAAAAACTATTTGTCTAAATATTTTCACATCAAGGGTGGAGTTTGAAAAATAACACGGAGAGTCATCAAGTTCTCTTGAAAGTAGTTAGCTAGTTATTATAGCTACTCTTTTCTTAAACTTATAAAAGGGGAATGGTTTTGATGTAAAGGGAGTCTTTTTGGAAACAAAACTAAATGCTCTAGACTTTTCTAAGCATCATGTTTTAATATAAATAAGTCAATCTAACCAAAATATTTTTTATTAGATACATTTGGATTCACTTTGGTGATATGTGTGGATTATTACTTTGGATTTAAACCTAAAATTGAATTTGTTCTAAGGATATTTAACCCATAATTTTGATTTCATCAAGCTTTGTCTTAAATATTCTTGTTTTTATTTCTCTACTAATTATATTGGTTAAAGAAAGCCTTTTATTTTAAATCTATATTTATTTTTTTGGTTTCAATTTCCAATGTGTTATTTATTGGTCTTGGAAAAAGATATTAAATTTATCATTTATTCATTCAGATTGCTCCTAGATGGGATAATTAATCAAATATCATCATAGAGTAAATTGTATCTTGGAGGAATTTGAACATTGCATCCCTCCACGAGACATCCCAACTTTGTGTCATTGGATTCTATTTTTCCGACTTCCTTCCAATTACCCATCTACTATGATGAGGCCATAGAAATTATTTACAATGCTGTCAGACTATGGCTACCCATATCACATATCAAAGCAATTACTGATGAATACAAAGTATCCTTTGCAAGGTAAAACTATAAGTCTATATGACTACATATTTCTAGATTGGTTTTTGAAATCTCTTTTACCCTCCATAACAAAGGATGTTGCTTCCAAGCAACTATAGATGGAAGAGGAAGCAATCTTAAAATCTAAAAAATATGATTTGATCTATGCTCAATTTGACTTTTTGAACTTTATCATCCTAGATGCACCCTATAGTGACTTCTCATAATGAGATCATCTAGGGGCATCTCATTCTATGGATGATGTGATCGATACAATGACATATACTTCTAAACCATACAACCAAATGGATTCTTCCATGGGATATTATATGTATGATAATTCCACTAGTGGTTAGTGCTCTAATTCATGGTAGCCTCATATGCCTTACTACCCTCTTGATCCCTTGCACTCATCCTCACATGCATGCATGATCCTACTATTTTCCTGTTAATGTCCCCTATGTCCATGGCTTCATGTGTAGTGGTGTTATATTTGGTAGCATTTCTACTGCATATGCAATTCTCCAACCCATAATTCTTACTACCCATTTCCTGGTACTCTGTCAAGACCTGGAGTCTAACAACATCTTCAACTTGCTCCTTTTATATAAGGCTAGGTTTTTCCTTAGTAAAATGCACCCACTAAAACTACACCCAAAAATCCAAATGTGTAGGCTTATAACAATATGAAGAATAATAAGGGGAAGAATAAAGGAAATAACCAAAACTAGGAAGGTAGAGGCCAACCTCCTAACCCACTTGGAAACACTTGAGGAAATCACAACCTCACTCGAGACCCTGATAAACTTTCCAAGTAGGGTAAGAACTTATTTTTTTCAATAAACCCATGTAAATAAAAACAATACCACACATAATATATAACACAATAATTAATATGGGTCACACCCACATTACACATATTTACCTCATAAATCCAAAACTAGGAAAACCAACATTCCTAAGCGTTTTTCCACTCTGTATATCTCATTGTGTTATCTATTTCTATCTACAATACAATATTATAGCATCCAAAACCCTAATCCATTAACCCATATTAGATTAAAACCCTAATCCATTAACCCATATTAGATTACAACCCTAATTCCTTGACTAGAATTAGTTTACAATGGGCCACAAAACCATGTGCCAAACACAACTCAAAATGAACAAAAAATGAACCCAAAAATTTTCTTATGGGGGTGATTCTCTCGAACCCTTGGTGAGGGGCTCACTATCCCTTGTACCCACCTGATTAGGGGGGTTGATCAGCCCTATCATGGACCGCTTTCTTTGGGAACCTACAAAAACTACAACATATGTCCAACACAACCCTTGGTTATGGACTACCATCCATGTTCCTTTTGCTAAATTTGGGAACATTATACCCACCATTATCAACACCTTCTACACTTTACTAGAGATCGTTAGCTATGGGATGAAACCAACAATTGTGATATTGCTAAGGTCCCTCAAGATTAGAACAATACTCCACCGACTCTTCCTCCCATGTCACAAATGATAGTAATGAAGAACCCCTTTCCACCACAAGGGGTGGTCACAACACAAATAATGATGCCTTACCCTAATCAATCATCTATGTCATGCAATCCAAATGACCTTTTTTCCAAGATATCTTCATGACCTCTATTGATGCCGATATTGAAACTTGATGTAATCAGTATGGCATGCCAGTTGAAACTTCCAATTCTGAAAAGGATAAGGATTCACATTCACTAGAATAACCCTTACACCTTCTGTGACATAATTATGACCCTACTCCAAATGTACCTAAGATCCCCTTGTGTCTCACACGCCATAACCCCAATGCTATAACCACTCATAAATATAGTTTTGTGGATGACTTGGCTTAGTTTCCAACTGCGATTCCTACCTTGGAAGTTATATAGAACTATCGTGTATAACATAAGTCCATTATGTCTACTTTAGGCACATCAAATACTTCCAATACTCATCTAATCACTTTCAATTTAGATAGAGCCCAACTATAAAATCCTTATTGAACAAACGTTCATGTTCTTATCACCATCAATAACTTGATTATTCATTGATATATTATTGACAAAGGATCCTCCACTTGTGTCATGTCGACGCATATTTGTAAGAAGTTTGGGTCCCCTGAATTGACCTCATTCCTCGTGATGTTACATGCATATGATGGTCAACCTTCTTAGCCGCGAGGCCTTTGTCTACAGGGTTCCCATATAACTCATCATTAAAATCAACCCAATAGATATTGAATTTTTATATGCCTAGTTAGACTACAACATCATGCTTAGTGGTAGTTACATGTATGCTATGAACGCGGTCACTTCCATGGTGTTTCTACTTACGATTTTCTCTCACAATTGGAAGATTACTACATTGTTAAACTCACATATCATGATACCAAGTCTACTTCTAATCTAGGGAACATTTTCCTTGAGGTCGAAGGCAACTTTTACATGCCTTCAGTCGTTGGATTTGTTCATGGAATATTCCAAGATGCCTCACAAATTGGAAAACTTTTAGGGCTTCCTGCTCTTACCATGTAAGAGGATGTTTTAGAATTGTTCTACCATTTTATCTGAAAATACTCCTGCTCAACAATAGTTTCACCATCTCTTACACCTTTGGTGGGGAATTCATAGGGGTGAATGGATATTTGTTAAGTACCTTTCCAATTTCCTCCTCCAAGGATTGTTGAAACCTTTGTAATGGATACTTTAAACCTTCTAGAGCTTACTTTAGTCCTCCACATTTCGTACCTTAAAGCAAAAACACCCCAACCCACCATCCAAGTGGTCTTATTCCCAATTCAATCAATTGGTACTTCTCAAGCCCCACCACCCATGGTTATGAAGGAAATTACTACTTTTACCCAATCTACTCCTAAAAAGAAGCCTAGGGGATAAACCAAAAATGTGGTAGTTCAGTCTGCCCCAAATACTGTTATTACCAACATATCTACAACACCAAGGAGGGAACCTATTCCATGTGCCATTTATGATTTACTTGGTGATGCCACCCATTAGTGTCTGGAGTTTTCTGTTTTACATATTAATATGCACGTTAAGGGAGAGAACATTGATTCGAACACTCTTATAGTTCATATTACTCTTGATGCTACCAAGCAATGCAATAAGGAATTATATACCAACTGCCATGTGCATTGTGTGGCATATATGGCCATTTTTCACACCATTGCATGTAACTCAAAAAGTTTCATGCACCCTTGGTTGAAATTTTCCTTAAGTCCTTATAACCTCGTGTCTTAACCATTGAATATATACACCCACCTACTCAAACAAATGAAGGATTTGTGTTCATTTATTACATTTTGTCCTAAGGTGTATCATCCTCTTAAACACTTGAATAGTCCTCATCACTCGTAGTGGTGGTGGACCCTCTTTATTTTTCTACCTCTATCTTTTGAAGCATTGAATAAATCCTTGAAGATATCACCAACCCTAATCACCTGTGGGATGATATGAATTACTGAACTTATTTTCTACCATGGAAGTCCCATCCATCAGGTGAATATTCAATCCAATTCTCCATCAAATCGAAATATTTGATTCCTTATGGACATGTTGTTTGGTTAAAAATCCCAATTCCCACTCTAGATTCCTTTGAGGAGGGGAACATGTCCAACATATCTCCCACTATCAAAGGGGACATTTTGGTTAAACTTTGGTTTCACAAGAATATCATGCTTGATGCTTCTTGTACCTTTGAAAGCTCACAACCTATAAATCTCTCTTTCAAGAATCCTATGTCATCTTTCAATGGCCTTATGCTGAAAATCCAAGAATCAACCTTGCCATTGTGGAACATCGCATTAAAACTTGTCCCATTGTTGAGCCTTTGCGCCAAAAACAAATGTCTATCCACCCTTCCAAAGCTTTGATTGTCAAATACAAAATCTATAAACTTTGGAACACATGTTTCATTTACCCATTTGCATATACCACATGGGTATCCAATCCAATCCTAATAAACAAGAAGAAAGGCCCCTTTCAAGTTTGTACTGATTTTTGAGATTTTGAATAAATATTTTTCAAAAGACAACTACACCACTCCCTTCATCGACCAGATTATTATGCTTGTGTAGGAAATTATATTATATCCTTCATGGATGGTTTCTTAGGGTACAATCATATCAAAATTCATCCTTAGAACCAGTATAAAATGACCTTCACCACCCCTTGGGGAAATTTTTGCTATCGTTTCATGCCCTTTGGACTCAAGGTTGTTGGAGTTTCCTTTTAGTGTGCTACATCATAATGTTTCCATGACATGATTTATATCATCATAGTACCTTTGGATGATCTTATTATTGGTTTAAATAAATGATCACAACACTTGGAATATATCCACAAAGTATTTCTTAATTATTGTAGATATAAAGTTCACTTAAACGCACTTAAGTTCCCGTTTTGTGTTCTTGTTGGTTAGTTTATAGGGTTTATAATTTCTAAAAATGAGATTACTATTGATCCTTTGTAATTTGAACCCATTCTTGAACTCTCCCCTCCTAAAGTTTTGCACCAATTGAAAAGCCTCCAAGGTAGGGGATACTTCTTTATACGCTACTTTATCCTAGACTACACCATGTGTGTTCATGGATTCTTGAAGTTGTTACATTATATTATTCCTTTAATATGGGACAAGGAAGCCAAGGACTAGTTTTGTGTCCTTAAACATTCTTGGCACCCTTAATTAGTACTTCAGAACTTGCATGTGATTTTATCCTTTATATGTTAGCCTCTCCATATGTTGTCACTAGAGTCCTCATTCAAGGATGTTATCTATGTTAGTAAGGACTTGTTTGGACCTTACTTATCATATAATGATGAGGGTAAGATTGATTGAGTGATTGTTAGGTTTCCCATAATGTATTGATGAATAAAACAAAAGTTGTCACAAATTCGACCTCCATTGTATATCTATTGAGTAGGTGCATCATCAATGGAAAAGTCACTCAACGAATAATTATCCTTGAAGAGTATGACCTCAAATTGTCTACTCCCAATATTACAAAGGTTTGACCTTGGATGAGTGTATCTCAAAACTTCCTATTGGCACGATCTATACCCTTATCAATGTAAATATCATAAATGAACATTTTTTCACCATATCATCAGATGATCCTTGGTATGGGGACATTCTTGTTATTTAAGCACTTAGAAGTTTGGTCTTGAGATCTCTAAGAATGCTTGTCATAGGATTCGTCACCAAGTCCCTCGTTACCTTCGAATCGATGATGTTTTATATTGGAGTAGGGTTGACACTATATTGCAATGATGCCTCGATTTTAAACAGGATGAATGGGTATTAAATTACTGTCATAGTGGGCCTTGTGGAGGCTACCTATCAAGGATGACCAAGGATTAGAAAATAATTTAGGTAGGTTATTTTTGGCTCACTTTATTTTCTGATTGTATTGATTTGTCTTGGCCATGATTTGATCATTTTATTAGCCCCCATGGTCCTATCCTGTGGTCATGAGTGCTTATCTTTGAGAGCCTTATCTAGGTTGTTAAGTTCCTTTGCCACAATTTATTCGCAAGGAAAAATAAGAACTTATTGTTAGTATCTATTAACCTATTTCATATTAACCAGAGATGTAACAAGTGCCCAAAACCTTCTAGAATTTTTCATGCTCTAACATTGGATCCACTTGGGATAATGTTTGCATGTGAGATGATAAGAAATGTAGATTGGTCCCTTTCCCATTGGTTTATGGATTCAGGTCTTTATTTCATCTTCGACAACTATTTAATTTTCTCAATTTCTATGATTGTAATACTCTTTCCTTAAATTGATAAACTCAACATCGAACTGTAAACAAATCAACAATTTTTAACTAGATAATGCAAAATGTAAAGAAAACATAAACCTAACTTATTTTTAATGGATATTCAAGACCACTAAGGTCTCAATGTTGCATAAAATGATTTAAAAAATTCCCATTCACAAAGTATCCCATGGGTTTACCATTCATATCGGTAAGGGTGGAAGTGTTTTTATCTTCAACTATAGTGATTGGAAAAGGACCAAAGCATAAATTATTAAGCTTTCCATGTTTTCCATGATCCACTCTTCTCACATCCCATCTTATAACTAGAAATCATGGAAGGAAATCCCTATCCTTAGTTCTTTTGTCGAAAATGTCCTTTATTTTATCTTGGTAAATTACTTGATATTTATCCATCACCTGATCTCTTGTTTGCTGCACCTCTATCAATTGATTGATTATTCTCTAACAATCATTTGGTTCCTCTTCTTCATTATGTTACAAATTCATTACTGAAAATCCAAGCAATATAAGAAAAATGACCTCAACCCCATACACCAAATGAAAAGGGGAAGTGCATATGGCTCTTTTAGTGCTTATCCTATCTATCCATAAGGCATATTTGAGATGGGAATGTCAAGTTTATTTTTATTTTTAGGAAATACTTTATTAATGATCCTTATCAAGATTTTATTTGATTATTTTGCTAAGCCATTACCGCAGGAGTAATATATTGTTAAATGCCCAAGTATTATGTAATTCTAACATAAATAAACCATTTTGGCAGACTTCAAATACTATGCATTATCAGTAATGATCTTTCTAGGGCACCCAAATCTTGCTAGAATGCTATCTTCCGTGAAATTGATAATGATTGCATATGTGGCTGACCTTGTTGGGATATCCTCCACCCACTTTGTGAAATAGTCTTTAGTTGTAAGGATCAACCTATGCCTTCCACTAGATGAAAGATGGATTTCCTCTATGAAATCTAGACCACATTGTTGAAAATGTGCTTTTTCTATGAATCGTTTGAGTGGCAAGGTTAATGACCTTTGTTTAAACAATTGACATCCAACGATATAGGTGCTTACTCTTGTATTGAATTCAACAAATAGTATGGGGCAATAATAGGAAACTCTTAATATTTTTTATGTTGTATCTCTCCAAGCATGATGGACACAACATATTCCCTTATGAAACTTTCATACTATTCTCTATCTTTCTTCTTCAACAATTCAATTTAGTAATAAACCTCTAATATCTTTCCAAAATAATTGCTCATTCGTAATGCAAGGATTGACTGCTTTAATTCGAAGGTTCTTGTTTTTTCTTTGTCAAAATATGATGGGCATTGTAAATTTTGTAGATAGAATATGATATCCTTATACCATGTATATGTGGAAAATTTTTCTTTTACTTGTAAAAATAGTTTTTGTGGATTTATTTCTTCCAATTTTGGTGGAAGATCTCCTAATATTTAGGCAATCATATTTATCCCTAGAGGTTTGTAGTTTGATTCAACTAATAACTTAACTAACACTTGGACTTTGAACAATTAGTAGGCTTGATTTCTAGCTCATATTCTTGTATTTTTGCAATCCATTCCCCCATTATGCCTGTTATAGCTGATTTTACCACACCAGGTGAATCACACTTATATGGCCTTCCCCTGTCCCGCTGCAGACTCCTTAGACCCCTTGGACCATTTTTTGTCCTTTGATGTTTCCTAGACCATCCCTATAAACATGTGAAAATTCATATACATGACTTTTAAATCCCTAATCGTGTATATACGCGGGTTTGACCCCTAAAATCGTGTACATCGGGATGTGTACAAAATCCAAATTCTTTTGGAGTTTTCCTTGACATGGATCCAACTCACTTGACTCCTGGCCTTCCATATGCCTTGAGATCACTCAGATTCGACCTTTCATTACCCCTTTGAAAAGCTATATAAGGAACTCTTTGGATACATTGAAGGCATAAGAGAATTGAGAGAAAAGAAACTATAGTCTATTGTTACCGGAACTTGTGCTTGAGTCTGCATCTCTTTGTCCCTTGGAGCACTTTTGTGTTCTTCCCAAGCTTGCCTTTTGCTTGCGAGCTTTCTATCGAGAGATGGAGGATTGAGGTGGTGGAGGCCCAAGTGGGGGATTCAGTTTCTTCGATTCGCAGACATGTTGACAGAGATTGTATCCATTGTAATATCTAATTTTATATTAATAGAAATATTTTTTCTTATCCAATAATGTATGTTTGAATGAATATTTTA
The DNA here is from genome assembly GCA_001517045.1 of Pseudotsuga menziesii. NCBI lineage: Eukaryota > Viridiplantae > Streptophyta > Pinopsida > Pinales > Pinaceae > Pseudotsuga > Pseudotsuga menziesii. Next base: position 527,725 of record LPNX010381499.1, read on the forward strand.
TCCATGGATGATTTCAAATGCTTATACATTGTTGATTATATATGCTAGAATAGATCTAACACCAATATATATAGTATGCTTGTCTTGTTTACTTGTTGTTGAGGAAGTGATTCATCAATTCAAGCTGAAGTTGGAAAGCTCAACAGGGATCTACTTAAACCGTCCGGAATAAGGTACGAGGTCTGATCCTTTAGTGTTAGATATTTGATTTCTATTGCATATTGGAAAGGATTGATTTCTAGAGTCAAGTTGTTTGTTGTGGTACCCCAAGCCATAGGAATTTTTCTCTGTAATAGAATTGGTGACTCTGCTGGGGAGTTCCTAGTAGTTGTCCTTTGGGGATTTTCTATCGGCATTGAATGAATTTGAATTGCTCTTTTTCTCTTGTTTCTGTGTCGGGTCTGGGGGCATGTTTTCCTAGTAGTGTCTGATTGGTGTGAAGTTTGTCTCAGCTTGCCTGTTTGCCTTTATTTTTATGCACCTTTATTCATGTATGCGAGTTTTTAACTCACAGTCGCGTATATACACGGGTTTCACTGCTATTTCCATGTACACACGCGGGTTTACTGCGAATAGTCGTGTATGCCCTTAGTTTTGCCTTCTAGAGGAAGATTGATTGTTGCTGGGTGAATTTGGATGATTGCTGAGTCTCCTTTGATACTGCTAGAGTCTGTATACACCTCTGTTTCTGACCAGAGACGTTTTTTAAGGGTATATTTTTTATTTTTGAAGAATGTTCTTGTCATTGCATTTTCGATTTTTTGTGTTAGGATTAGTGCATTAGATTTCTTTTACCTTAGTACTTTGTGTGAGTGCTGCTTGAGTGTTCTTGCAAAGTCTGGGGGTTGTAGAACCATTCTTTTGCTTTAGTATCTCATTTTTATTTCAAAAAATCCAAAAATATTTGCTTATCATTATGCATTGCATCTTGCATTTTGCATAGTACTTGCACTAGATTTGCTTTGAAGTATTAGTCAGGATTTCATATAGGAAATTTTGCATTTATCATTTGAAGCAAATTGTGCATTTCACGTAGTAGCATACCCTATTTTTCATGGACACAATGCATTTGCATTGATTGTTAGGTGTGCATTTTACTTCATGTTGTGTCATAACGCCATTAGTTGCACGGCCATATACCTCTTTTGAGTAATAAAGCCAATTAATATCAACGGTTAATTAAAATGAACTACACTATTTTATTTGATAGGGTTCACCAACAAGATTAGGTTTTAGGGTCTTGGAATAGTTCATTGTGAGTAAATTCTCCAAGACCACTAAACGACAACATGTATGTGTCTGTCCAGGTGAGTGTGTGAAATTCCTTGGTATAACCAGTGTTTCTCAGGATCCTCCTCTCAAAAGGGAGTTAAGCACGAGGCAGTGTGAGTGGTTATTGATTGGGATGACCCCTAGTCATAACTGAGTAGCACTGGAGATATTTCCAGGATTGTATTCGTATCTGGAGGCTCTTTCGAGAGTTTCGGGCTTTGTTACCCTGCTCATATGGTCAATACCGCCTGCGACTATCCACCTGAGAATTGATTATATTGAGGTGACCTTAGTGGCCTTACCTAGGATATCGAGGGGGTACTCTGTAGGGGTTATTCTGCGGGTGTCCCGACCAGGTTGGGGTCGGACAGCACAGTCGCTTTACGCGTTGAAGCTAAGGGCCACAATAATTGGTTACGTACCTCGGCTTGTTGTGTATGGGAGTCTCAAGCCTCTCCTAGGCGAGACATACCTGCTTCATTTGGGAGCTCACTTATCCTACCCTTGATTGCTTGTGTTTGGCTTTAGATTTTATTGGTGTATGCTCTGTGCACGTTAGCTTGCATAGGGTTTGCGTAGATAGAGAGTCTTTTATATTTTTTGAGTCATTGTGGATTCGGGTGCGACACCTCGTCGTTCTCGTCGTTTAGCAGGACTTCCACCTTTTTCATCTCCTCCTCCTTTGGGAGAGAGAAATAGACAATCCAGGTAGACTGCTTCGCACATTGATTCATACATGATGGGAGACCATGTTCAAGGTATTCCTGAACCATGTTCTCCCATTCAAGTGGAAGATGGGGAGTTTACTCCTAACTATGATCCTTCACCTGATTTGACTGAGTTAGGTCCTGTGATTTATGAGATAGGTACTTTTCATGATAGACCTACTTACTCTAGTGTTGATCCCCCATTGACGCATCACTGGTATGGAATGTCGGAAGATGATGAGACTCATTTTGAACCCGCGAGCACTAGTTATGGTAGTTATGGTATGTTTGGTTTTCCCACACATGATTTGGCATTTCATGTCAAGTCAGAGTTTGAGCCTAACACTATGCCTGGGGGCACTCTCATTCCTTACCATGTGGAGAGGTTTGGGAGCACAAGTCACATTGCACCTTCCATCCCAGCGGTGGAAGCTACATCACATATTCCTCCTAGGCCTAGGGCTAGTGATCCTATTAGGATACCAGATCTGAGACGAGTGACTATAGGGAACAACACATATATAATTACATAGGTCCCTTCATCCTCTGTCCCCAGTTCTTTGAATGTTCACCCTCCACCTCATTCACGTGGTCCTTCAGGCCGGAACGTTACTATGAGTCATGTCCGTACTGTGGTTACTCGATCAGTTGTGTCTCAGGTTCATGTATCGCCTGTTGTTTCGGGAGGTCATGTTCATATTTCTAGAGGTCATGTTACTACTTCCGGACTGTATATTCCTACCGAAATGTATATTCCTACTTTTGGAGCATATATTCCTACTTACGAAGTGTCTCATGAGACATCTCATGCGATGAATTATGGACCTTATTATGGGACGCAATATGGTCAGGGTTCTTCACCTTATGGGTGCGGGTATCAAAAACCCGCTTACTCTCCAAATTACAGCTTTGTAACTCCGAATAGTCAAGGTACACCACACTATGGTGCTTCCATGCCACCCTATACGGGTCAAACGGGAGGAGGGCACTATGGCCAAGGCCATGGTGGTTATGGTAATCAGACGTATGTGAATCAGATCTATCAGGGAGTGGTCCATCAACCTACTCATCCTAGGCTCCCTTTCCTCGCAACCTTGAATCTTCCTGACTTGTCAAGATTGAAAAACGATCCTGTAGCTCATGACCAGGCTTGGCCGGCTGTCATGAGCTACAGGATCCGAGGGAAAACCAGGAGAGGATCCAAGCGAACATGTTACTACCTTTCACCTATGGTGCTCTTCAAATTCCTTACACCAGGATTCGATCCGTTTAAGGCTGTTTCAATGCACCCTTACAGGGCCTGTTGTGAAATGGTATATAGAGCTACCTAGGGGGGCATTTGCTTTGTTCGATGACCTAGTGATGACTTTTATTAACCACTTCCAGCTACCAGTGCGTTATGACGTTGGTACAGAATTCTTGTCAACATTTCAACAGGATAAAGCCACACATATCTCGGACCATATCCAAGAGTGGCGTAGACGGAAGAGGTTGATTAAAGCCTTTATACTGCTGAAATTCCTTCTCGAATGGTTCCTTAAGTCATTATTGCCTTATATAGTGAAGGATGTTTCTACATCCGGAGTGCAAAATGAGGAACAAGCCATTTTTAGGGCGTTGTAACTTGATTTTATTTATGCTCAATCCGGTTTGTTATATGAGATCATTCCCAATGCTCCGCGTTCTAGTTTCGACCCCAAAGTTAAACCTGGACCACATGTCGATGGCATTGTTGGTTGTGCGAGTGCTAAACCCACAGATTCGGTTATGAAACAAGTCAGTTAATTGTCAATCAACCAATCTGCTTCGGGACAAGCCATGGCTTCATCCCAACCCACCTAAACAACGAGTGTGCTTTCGGTGTAATCGTGGGACCAGAAGGGTAACCAACAGCCCGGACGGAATAAAAAGAAGGGTAAGAACAATCGTAAGGGTTGGAATATAAATGAAAATGCTAATAATAATGACAAGAACGCTCGTAATGCTGGGGGCGACAAGCAAGCTAAACGTAAGGTTAAATTTCCTTGCAAGTTGTGTAAGGAAGATCACCTCACTTACTTGTGCCCTTGTATCAATGAAGCCTCGAGATTCTTAGCATAGGGCCCAGCTGTGCCGACTAACCCTTTGCCTCACAATCAAAACATGAACTCGAGGACCCATGATCAGTTTGGTGGTGATCAAAATCTGTCGGAGGGTAGTGGTCGTGGTTGCATTAACATGGTACGTGCTGCAAAAGTTGTGACTCGTGAGAAGGACTATGGTTCGTCACAACCCAACATAAGTAAAGAACCTGATCCACTAGGAACTCCTTTGCGTATTGAAAAACCTGTGGATAAACCTGAAGCTGCACCTTTCATTTCGAAGGGAGTCCTTAAGCGTTTGGGGCACAATCCTAATGCCCGAGCCGCCCAGAACTATTCTGTTGTCGAGGATTTGGCGCACACTCCTTGTGCGATGTCTGCACTAGAAGTACTTCATAGTTGTCCTTCGCAAAGGAAGGCGTTGATTTCTACCCTTGGTGTGGATGATGATAATTCTTCCTTCGTGATTAAATTTGAAACTGCAAGACTTCAGCCTCGCTTGCCTTACTATGTGTCTCTTTTGATTCACACAGAATGTCTTAACATGACCATCAAGCGCACTGTGATTGACGAAGGCGTTGCTGCTTCTGTGATGTCTTTATTGTGTTGGAAGTGTTTAGGTTCCCTTGAGTTGTCTAAATCTGTGACCATGTTAACTGCGTTTGATGGGAGATCGTTTAGGCCGCACAGGATCCTTCCTTCCCTTAAGGTCCGTTTGGGAGGGAAGACCATTGCGATAGAGGTCGAGGTGGTTGATGCACCCCTTGACTACAATCTCTTGCTGGGTAGGTATTGGATGTATAGTATGCAAGCCGTAGCTTCTTCCCTATTTCGTGTTGTATGCTTTCCATTTAAGGGGAAGATAGTTACGATTGATCAAACATCATTCAAGAATCCATCGGTTACCGCATCTTGGGGAGCTTCGATCCCGATTATAGAGCACTCTCAGCCAGCAACTGGGAGTGTGGTTGTGGGCATGTATCCATCCCTCATGGGAAGTTTTAGTTGTCCTGCACCTATCCTTATGATAGGGTCTAGTTCCGGTGAGGCTTCGACATCTGTGAGATCGGTGTCTTTTCGTACGAGTCATATGGAAGATCCTTGGATTCTTCCTACACCGAGCACTTCGAGTGAGCCCTTCGTGACGGACGTGCCGTTGCCTACAACCATGGTAGCTTATCAAGCTAATCTTGAGTGTGTTATAGAGCCTAGTCCTTCCTCTTCGTGGACGGAGGAGGAGGACCCTTATGTGTTGCCTGCATGGGCAGTTCCGTCTTCTCACGCACATGACTGCCTTGATAGTGTTTTTCCTTTAGACGAAGCGATTATTGAGGCCATGTTGAGAGTTGAGCCACCATGGGAAGAGCTCCATCATAGATCTTACTTTCTTCCAGAGCTTGACCATTTGGAGAGTGAGGACTTTAGGGAGGTTCTTAGTGAGAGAATTGGTAGTCCCATGGTTCCATCAAGCTCTCCTATCCTGATGGCTAATGAGAACATGGTAAATATATCTCTAATGATTCCTATCAATATCTCTCACGATCCTGGCAGGATAGAGAATGTCTATATTGGGGCAGAATGTTCCCATGCTGAGATTCAAGAATACACCAAGCTGTTTAAAGAATTTCGTGATATCTTTGCTTGGTCTTATGATGAAATGCCAGGTATCGACCCTCGCATTGTTGAACATGAGATTAAGACTTATCCCAACACTAAGCCTGTTCGACAACGCTTGCATGTAGTGAATCCTAGGAAAGCACCCGCGATTAAGGCAGAGATAGAAAAACTATTGAAAGCCAGTTTTATCTATCCCGTTCCCTTGATAGAGGGTTTCAAACCCTGTTTCGGTTGATAAGAAGCAGGGAGCGATCCGCATATGTACTGATTTCCGTGATTTAAATCGTGCCTGTCCGAAGGACAATTTCCCCACACCATTTATTGATCATATTTTGGATGAGTGTGTGGGTAGCGAGGTTTTTTCCTTTATGGACGGCTTTTCCAGATACAATCAGATACAAATTAAACCTGAGGACCAACATAAGACTGCATTTATTTGTCCTTGGGGAACTTTTGCATATCGAAAAATGCCTTTTGGCCTTAAGAATGCTGGAGCTACTTTTTAGCGGGCTATGACCTTGATCTTCCACGATCTCAAATCGATTATCGAAGTGTTTTTGGATGACCTTGTTGCTCATTCTCGTATGAGAATGCGTCATTCCTGTCATTTGAGATTGGTATTAGAAAGGTGCCGCCATTATTTGGTCAGGTTAATTCCTCACAAGTGCATCTTTTGTGTGAAGTCAGGTCGCTTATTAGGATTCATTGTTTCTAAACAGGGTATAAGAGTTGACCCTTTGAAGGTTGAGGCAATACTTCAGTTGTCTCCCTCGAAGAATATTCGTCATCTTCAATGTTTTCAAGGCATGGCAAACTTCTTACGTAGATTCGTTGTCAATTTTGCCAATTTGACTAGAGGCTTCATGCGTCTTTTGAAGAAGGACACCACCTTTTGTTGGGATGAGTGGGCCTAGGAGTCCTTTGATGCGCTCAAGCGAGCCCTAGCATCAGCCCCGGTGATTAGTCCCCCAGACTATAGTCGCGATTTTCTACTTTATGTGGCTGTGTCCATGGAGACGATTGGTATGGTTTTGGTTCAAGAGGATGAGGAGCTCCAAGAGCATGTCATATACTATCTGAGCCGAAATCTTATTGATGTGGAGATATTTTATTCCCATGTTGAGAAGCTTGCCTTCAGCTACCGTACATGCGGTTCAACGATTGAGACATTATATTCTCCTTCACCAGACCTTGGTTGTAGCCCATGTCAATCCGTTTCAATTCATCCTCACTCGAAGGATGATTGGGGGAAAATATAATAAATGGATTGTCATCTTGCAAGAATTCAATCTCGAGTTTGTTTTGGCAAAATTGAAGAAATCGTTAATTTTTACGGAACTTATATCGGATTTCCCAAGCGAGGCCGAGGAGTTGGTTTGTGAAGATACGTTTATCGATGAGCACATCTTCTTAATCTCAACTTTAGACCCATGGTATGGGGATATCATTATATATCTACAAACATTGAAAGTCCCTACTCACCTCTCACGGGATGAACGACGATGATTACATCACGTGTCTAAGAATTACCTCATAGTGGATAACACTTTGTACTGCCGTGGGGTAGATTCCATTTTACAACGTTGTTTAACTCATGAAGAGGCCGAGGTAGTGCTGAATGATTGCCACAAAGGGGCGTGTGGTGGTCATTTATCTGGGCTTTCTACAGCCCAAAAAATCTTAAGAGCGGGTTATTTCTGGCCGTCGATATTTAAGGATTGTGTAGATGCGGTCAAGAGGAGCCACCCTTGCCAGGTGTTGGCACGTAATATGCGCTCAAAACCTGCCCCGTTACATCCCATCATCACCGCCGGTCCCTTCACTAAGTGGGGGCTTGATTTTATGGATTGAAACCTAGCTTCAGCTAGGGGGCATCATCATATCATAATGGCTTTCGACTACTTCATGAAATGGGCCGAGGCTATGCCTACAATAAAATCCGACGGTGAGACAACTGCGCACTTCATATTCAACTATATTATTACTTGGTTCGGGATTTTGAAGGAGCTTGTCACTGACCATGGCTCGCACTTTCAGAATCGTATGATGGAAGAGTTGGCATCAAAGTTAGGGTACAAACAAGAGCATTCCTCCTCTTACTACCCTCAAGTGAATGGATAGGTAGAAGCAGTGAACAAATCACTCAAATCCATTCTCCAACGAACCATCGCACAAAGCAAGAATAATTGGCACATTATGTTATATCCTGCTTTGTGGGCTTATAGAACTGCTGTTAAGACTGCCATGGGTTTTTCTCCATATCAACTTGTACATGGAGTGGATTCGGTATTGCCGGTTGAGTGCGAGATTCATTCTTTGAAGCTAGCCATAGAAATCTTACCAAACACTTCACCATTGGAGGAGCGTTTGGTCCACCTTGAGCAACATGATGAGCAGCGTCGAGATGCCTTGGTGGCTCTAGAAGTAAATAAGTGTCGCGTAAAGGTCCAGTACGATAAGTCTGTCTGTCCAAGGAGGTTTAGTGAGGGAGACTTGGTCCTTTTGTGGGATCAACCAAAAGAACCCTTGGGGGAAGGAAAGTTTAACCCCATGTGGCGTGGTCCTTATGTCGTTAAGTGTGTGTTAGAGAAGGGCGCTTATGAGTTAGTGGAGTATGAGGGAACGGCCTTGGCAGAGCCTAGAAATGGGCTCTATCTCAAAAAGTACTATGCATGATTTTCAGCCAAGGCTGGTTATTGTATATTATTGTATAGTTTTGCATAGGTAGGTATTTTTCTTATCGTGATTGGGTTTGTGATTAGTTTTTGTTTCTTTTGGCAGATGTCAATGGAATCTTCCACCTTCATAGGATTCGTGGATGGTGTGCCTAGTCACACTCAACACTCAGCCTCTGTTGCTTTGGTGATTTATACTCCTATGGGTTAGGTATTGTCTTAAGGAGGTGTATGTCTACGGCCATATTCAAACAATGTTGCTGAATATAATCCCGTTATTGAGCTTCTACGGGATGCCATTTCACATGGTGTTCTCTCTCTTGAGGTACGACTTGATTCGAAGTTAGTAGTGTCACAACTTAATGGTTTGTACCATGTTACAGATCCGACATTATTAAGAAATTTCTTATGTGTGAGATTATTAGAATGAAAATTTAACAATATAACATACATACATGTTCCAAGAATTACTAATCAAGTTGCTGACTCATATGCTAACTACGTGTTAGATTGGCATTTGTTTCATACACAATAAGCTCATCACAAACATAAATTTTTACACATGTAAATAAATAAACCGATCATCATAAAAGTTTTTATAAACATCCAAAATGTGGTAATACATAGTGTCATAATACAAAAATGGGGCTCTCGAGCCACCAAAATATAATACATGGTAAGTACAAAATGTATCACTCCCAGGTATCTAAGCCTATGGAGGAGGAGGGGGGTTGTGATCATGGAATGTCACTACGGCTCTAGCTAGCCGTCAAAATAGCCGCACCCATGCTCTTGGTACACCCACCACCTGGCGCTGCATGGCCTCAGGTAAGTCCTCGACTTGCGCCATGGGTACTCTGTGTGTCAGTCTCATGAAGTTGGTATGAATGCTTTGGAGCGTCCGCTCCGCATCCACACCCGTGATATCGTCTCCTCTTCCCCTCCGTCTATGATGAGGGAAGCCTTCAGGCCGCGGTGGTCCCACATATGCATGCATATGGTAGATGTCACTATGTATTGTCACCCAAAAACATGTCTTTTGATTCCACATAATCAGAAAACACAAAAAAAATTAAATAACTCAAAAATTTTAAAGAGAGGGCCGAGATTCGTTACCTATGTCACCGTATGCCGATCCTTGTGGTAGCGGCATGTCTGGGTCCCCCTGGAAATCTATCCCCACATAGGGGTAGTCATCGATTGCAACTATCTATCATCGCCACCATGGAAATAAATCAGCTGGATAGGGGTTGGACACCCTACGTCCACCCAGTCTGCACATCACATCAGCCCAACGCTGTTGGGTCGGATCTCAAACCCCATGTAGAGGAACGTCAACTCTAGTGCTCAATCCTAGAACATGCTCAATATGCTGCTGAAACCAAAGTTTCGCACTCTGCCCATCTTACACTCACTGAGATGGTGCTTCATGTTGCCTAGTAGCGCAGTGCTCCAATCCTATACTGTGGGTCTCATGCACTCCACTACATAGAACATCAGAGGCCGCGAGGCTTGGTGGAGTGAAGCCAAGCCTGCTATCCTGCCCAGTGTCAGTAGGATGGGCTTTAGGCCCAGCACCTGTATGGAGTTAGTTGGGATCTGACGCCCCACCTTCTCCGTGTCCGGATAGTAGTACACCACAATGTACTCATCTACAGTCAGGCCACCTCCGGGCCCGCGAGAGCGTAGGTTCACTACTTCTCCCCGTCAAGAAAGTCTAGTAGTAAAGTATATGTCCTCCACTTCTATGGAGAGGGACATCCCGTCTATTTGGAACGACTCTGAGTCCGGATCCCAGTAGTCCACTAACATTTGCAGTAGTCCTAGTTTGGCTCTTAAGCCACCAAGACACCAAAATTTGTAAAGCCCACATGCACGTAACGCTTGTTGAGCCATTAGATCTGCCCTTACTGCCTCTTCTACATCACCATGTTCACGTTCTCTCCATTCTAGGACCATCCTGCACAAAAAATTTGAATTTTGTCCATTAGAATACTTAAAAAACATTGAGCGTGGCCGCATACGCGACTATTTGCTAAACAACCACGTATGTACGCGACTTTGATTGCATTTTCTGCGTATAGCCAGCCCTATACGTGGAAAAACCCTCGATTTTTGCGTCGGCTGGGGCACGTATCTTAGAATGCCCTAGAAACCCAAATACACCATGGAATTTGACAAAATTTGCATCAAAATGAAAGAGTAGAGCATGGGTAAGTACCTGGAAAAAACGGTAGTGGATTCCGCCGGCTGGCTCTCCTGGAATTCACTGTTGAAGTTCTAAGCTCAAATGGGTAAAAGTTTCAAATGTTTTATAATGTTTTGAATTATTTACTATTTATAGAAATTTTTACCTCCTTTCCTATAGTTTGGACCGTTTCTAATCCTTTTGGACCATTTTTGGACTAATTTATGATGTAGGAGACCTTTTTGAGCACCGTTTCAGCCATTAGATTGACCTGTTCGTGCCGATTTCAGGTATCATGTATAAACTGGCATATAGGTTAGGTTTCATCACCGTTTGCATTTTGCATGACATTATGACTGTTTGACCTTACATGGGTACCCTAGTTAGCGCCTTATTTGCATTTGGTGCCCACGCTGACATTTTGTCCCTTAGGGTGTGGTCGTCCATTGTATAGTATTGCCATGACATTTTGCAAGAGCCTCATACTCCTCTTGATCTTTTGTTGGCCTATTTCCCTCAGGACTCCCTTATGTCAAGTTGTAATTGCATTATCATGAGCTTTGCCTGCCTTATTGAGCCTTACGCCAGCTGCCCTAACATTGAGTTTCAGCCATATAGCTCGAGCTTGTCTCATGTCTAGCCATGCAGAGCCATTTTATATATCCTTTGCAGCTTGATTCCCTATTTTTACTGGGAGGGGATTTTCCCTCGAGTGTCACTATCCTACACATGTATCCTTGCATTGAGCATAGGTATGTTCCACTGCTTGGAACTAGTTTGTTTTCCCATATGACACTCGTCTCCTCCTAGTCTGTAAATATAAAGCAGTTTTATTCTTTTTCAAGCTTTTTAAATATTTGAAAAAGTCCAAAAAAACCAAAAAACCAAAAATCCGGACAAGGAAAGATGTTATCTTTTGGCAGCTGTCGAGTCATGTCGCCTTCGAACAGAGCACTGTATATCACATCTGTTGGTTGGTTTTATAGTTTGACTTTAGGAGTTGTACTCGTTTATCTGAGTTTATCTCCATCAACTGGTTAAGCTTCCAGTCCCCATGGAGCCTCTGTCGATTCCTCCTGTGTCGAAGAGATGTCCCGGTTTTATATATCGAGTCTATGCTACCTTTATTTAGTCACCATTTGCCGTTATACTGTTGTTCGAAGGAAGTTGAAACCTGAGTTGGCCATTCCTCAATTATCTTGACTTTGCATGTCGGCCATTCCCGGTACAGTTACTGGTTCGTGCACCTTATGATCAAGTCCTTCCACATTATACAGCTTTGTTGAGTACCTTGTGTTGGATGATGGGAGATGCCTTAATGCCCTCCTTCTAGCAGATTTCATCCCATCGACTCTAGATCATTTATTTTGGGATTGGAAAGAGTAATTTTTTAGTGCCTTGAGATTTGCAGTCATCAGTGGTAGGTTCCTCGCCATCGACAGTTTTTGGGAATACATCAATGTCCCCTGATCGATGGATCCTCTCAAGTGTTCGAGCTCAACACATTTATTCACAATTGTTAGTTTGCACTTTAGTAACTTGATTCCCATTATCATTATCGGTGGGTGATCTCGCGTCTGTTAACGATATACATCAATGACCGGTAATCAGATGATGGACTACTATGTTCAACCTCGACACCTCTATTCACATAGTAGGACATGTACTCGTAGCGGTTTGTGTAGAAGACCTTCTAGATTGGTGGCATCTCTTATATGCTACCTCCTTGATCGTGCCAGTGTTCATGAGATTTCAGCTCTTGTGATTTGATTGCAGTATATGTCAGACATTTCCAGCTATTATGGAGATCTTGATCCATTGTATATCTTCAGCCGTTATGGAGATCACGATCCTTTGTATATCTTCATTATGGAGATTCTGATCTATGTATATTGTACATGGCGATGACCACTTATGTGATATTTTGTATCATGCCTATTCATGGCCATTGTACTCTTATGTACCTGGGACAACTATATGTATTTGCAGTTATGTGCAGAGTTGTATCATTGTACTATGCTGATTGGGTGGCTGGTCTTCCATTTGGGATCCTTCATCATTCCACTTCTGGGACAGACTTATAATGTATTTTGGCCATCGTATGACCCCTTTGACCTCACACATTAGAGGGCATCTGTTATAGCTGATTTTACCACACCAGGTGAATCACACATATATGGCCTTCCCCTGTCCTGCTGTAGACTCCTTAGACCCCTTGGACCATTTTTTGTCCTTTGATGTTTCCTAGACCATCCCTATAAACATGTGAAAATTCATATACGCGACTTTTAAACCCCTAATCGCGTATATACGTGAGTTTGACCCCTAAAACCGTGTACATTGGGATGTGTACAAAATCCAAATCCTTTTGGAGTTTTCCTTGACATGGATCCGACTCACTTGACTTCTGGCCTTCCATATGCCTTGAGATTGCTTGGATTCAACCTTTCATTACTCCTTTGAAAAACTATATAAGGAACTCTTTGGATACATTAAAGGCATAAGAGAATTGAGAGAAAAGAAACTATAGTCCATTGTTGCCGGAACTTGTGCTTGAGTCTGCATCCCTTTGTCCCTTGGAGCACTTTTGTGTTCTTCCCAAGCTTGCCTTTTGCTTGTGAGCTTGCTATCGAGAGATGGAGGATTGAGGTGGTGGAGGCCCAAGTAGGGGATTTAGTTTCTTCGATTCACATACTTGTCGACAAAGATTGTATCCATTGTAATCTCTAATTTTATATTAATAGAAATATATTTCCCTGTCCAATAATGTATGTTTGAATGAATATTTTATCCATGGATGATTTCAAATGCTTATACATTGTTGATTATATATGCTAGAATATATCTAACACCAATATATATATAGTATGCTTGTCTTGCTTACTTGTTGTTGAGGAAGTGATTCAGCAATTCAAGCTGAAGTTGGAAAGCTCAACGGGGATCTACTTCAACCGACGGGAATAAGGTACGAGGTCTGATTCTTTAGTGTTAGATATTTGATTTCTATTGCATATTGTAAAGGATTGATTTATGGAGTCAAGCTGTCTGTTGTGGTACCCCAAGCCATAGGAATTTCTCTCCGTAACAATGCCTTCACTATATGGCTTACCAAGGACTGTTGTCCCTAGGAGAAGTTAGGCATAATTCAGTTAGAATTATGCTTGGAATGTGAAGAGTCTGGTTGCATGACATAGGAAGCTGAGATGGAGGAAGAGATAAGACAAAAGAAGTAGCAGGAGAAGGAAATATGTGACAGAACCAGTCTCCAAGGAAGAAATACATGACAAAAAGGAAAGATGGGACGAGTGCAGTTGCGACGGAAGGAACCATGATAGAATATGTACAACGGATGAAAAGGACAACTCAAGAGATCGTGGGTAAGAAGTCAGTTAGAGTCACGCGTGCTTTAGGGAATAAAAAATCTTTGTATTTTGGGCCGATAGTTCCTACTGACAATTGTAACGGGAATGTATGAGAATAGGAATGACACCCTGTCGGGTAACAGAATGAAGTCATCTGATAATGACATGTAAAGAGCCCATAAAAGGAAGAACCCAAGTTGTATGTGGGTTACTTCCTAGTTTATCGGTTCCTAGCCAGTTAATGGCGTCTGTTAATTCCCAGTTAGTCCGTGTTTGTTGGAAGAGATGAAGAGAAGAGTGAGTCAATCTAGGCTGTGTGCAGATTGACATTAGAGTCAAAGAGAAGAGAGAGTTGATCCAGGCTGTGTGCGGATCAATAGTAGAGTGAAGGAGAGAAAAATTCAGAGATCTGTGATCAGAGAGCATGAGAGGAGAGGGAAGTCTGTATAGAGTGTAGAAGAATATCTAGAACATAGTTTACTGTTGAGTGCGCAGACAAAAGGTGCAGAAATTTCTCATGCCAGATGAAGAGCGCCTTTATGGTTTTTCCCAGATGGGTTTCCGTGTTAAATACTGTGTTAATTTGTATTTGATGAATGTATTTGTGTCGCATGAAAGTATGCTATGAATAAGTGCTTATGTATTTGCTTATAAATAGTTTTTGTATTCATCTGTCGCACTGTTGCTAGATGGAATAGCTAATAAGGCATTATATTGACTGTTGTAATATTTATCGACAAATAAATAGAGTAATATCTTGAATGTGCATAATAAATATAAGTAAGACACCCATCGAATTCAGTCGAGTGAGTAAGTAAGGTGTTGTGAGAGGAGAAATCCCCACCCAACTGTAGAAACTTGGTTTTGGTAGTTACCCATAAGGGATATCTCGGGTGAGATGACATCTGTGTCATAGGTGCTGCAGACTGAGCCTTACTCTGTTGGGATGATATCTTGGGCTTTGTTGTCTTACAATAAAGGTACAAACCTGGGTATAACGGAAAAATGCCAACAAATGTTTCCATTGTCGAGATCATGAATCATTGTGGTGAGGGATATGTTTTGGCATTCGATGAAGCCAAAAATTCAAGAGTGGGTGGATTCTAAAGTGTTAGAGTTTGCATGAGAAGAAAGTGAAGGATCCCAGTTGAATTCGACAAAGTGGTTGGAGCGATACCTCTATACGAATATTCATGAATTTTTTTTTGTGAGTTTCCTATTGTGTTGTATGAGTGGTTGTCGAAGCTAGCGATCCAATGAAAATATTTCCAAGGGGGAGAACCAACAGAGTGGAGTCCTCAGCTAATTTAGTGACTGAAGATTATTAGCAACCTGGTGTCGAGGGTTGTTGATTTTTGGGTAGACAATATTTTGGAGGGATACATTACGGAGTTTACTTTCGACACAATAACATCATATAGTGAAGAGGAAATAAATTTTTTTTCCGAGGACCACGAGGAAGATACTTGACATCTTTAAGAACTTCGATAAAGATGTTTGTATGAAAAAAAAGAACCTTGAGAATATAGTCTGATGAATAAAGAATTGTAGAGAAAGACCTGGGTTATGTCGCAGAAGAAGTGCACGAAAAATGGAGCAAAGTAAGTTGAGATGTTCCGTGGTGATAGTTGAACTGCATTAGAAGGTGGACATATAAGAAGTGGAAGGAGATTTTGGTCGGGAAAGAGAAGAAGAACTGTGACAAGAAGAGGAATTTGTAGTACGACTAGAGGAGAGGATTACTATTTGATGTCGCACTTTGATGAAGGTTCTCACGACGAAGAAGAGGAATATCAACCTATATCAGAAAGAAGAAGAATAAGAAGCAGAAGCTCTAGATCCAGAGTACGAGTACAGAACGCCTATGACCTCATGTACATCTCCAGAGGTAAGATCCAGAAACTCGTCTCCTAGTCAATTTGTAAATACAACTAATAATATTAGTGGAAATAGCGTACAAGGGAGTCCTTCTAGCTAATTTTTTTTCTGGGCATACCAAGAGTCAATAAAATGGCTGGGAACGATATTAAGTTACCGATATTCAATGGAAATGGGTTAGAAGACCTAGAGCAACATTGGTTTCTATGTGAAGCCGTATGGACTGTGCGAAAAGTCCAAGTTGATGCAATAAAGAAGGCTCAAATGATCATGACACTGAGAGGTCATGTGGTCGACTAGTATATGAAGTTTTTTGTGGTTCCAATAGGAGTCACACAGAAAACACTCAACCAAATTCAAGCGGGATTGATAGATGAATTAAGAAATCCTAAATCTGAATCTCAGTGTATTACATAAAGTAAAGGGATTAATCAATTGCCTACAGAGTCTGTGCGGGACTTCGACCAAATATTTAAGACATTAATGGATAAAGTAATCTTTCAAATGTCGTATGTACAACACAAGGAATGGTTCATTGCAACGCTATTGTCGCACATCTGAATTCCGTTGATGCAACATAATATTGTTTCACAAACTAAAAATATAGAGATAGAAATGAAGTTGGAATTATCACCAATTGGAGAGATTGGTGCACGAATGATGTTGATTCAGTCACAGCTAGCTAACATTATGCTACAACTCCAAGAGATTAAGAAAGAGAAGGAATTCCAAGAAGAAATCTGGTGTACCAGATGCAAAACTAAAGGACACCACAAGGACAATTGCCCGACGTTCATGAACTATGTCGTAGTAGGAGCGCTGAATTCGATAAATACACAAGGGATGCCATGGTGTAGGATATGCCATGCTAGAGTCCATAGATCAGAAGAGTGTTTGTACTTGCAAAAGATTGTAAGTATGTTGTCTAGTACGTACTGCAAATTTTGTAAATACGTAGGCCATGATGAGAAGGATTGTAGAGATTTCTAGCTGTTGTAGGAGAAAATAGTGGATACCTATTTGATGAAGAATGAAGAGCAAATGCAGTCTAAGAAAGAACAAGCTCAATACACACCGACCCAATATCAACAAAATACGTATCCACAACCCTAATATCAATAAAATGAGTATCCCCAACAAAAATACCCTCAACCAAGGGGGGGTGGAAATTTTTGAGGTTAAGGACAACAACAAGAAGGAGGATTTGGTTGCAGAAGAGGCCAAATTATATTTTATAATTGTGAACAACCATGACATTTTTCTAGGGACTATGCGAGGCTTGCAAAGGCATGTTTGTATTGTAAAGCCTTTGATTATACTGTCCAACAATGCCTGCAATTGATTGTGAAGTGGCAGGCTAGAAATGTGGGAAATCCAAAACTTCTGCAGAATCATAACCTGAATCCCAACCAAAATATCCAGATGATTTCTGCTGAGCCGAGAGAAGCAAATATTATTTTCGTGACAAGAGGAGGTGCTATGATTAGAGCAGAACAAGATACACAACATGACCAATCAAAGGTGCAACCAGTAGCAAAAAATAAATCGTCGTTTGATCTCTAAAGAGAAAAGGAAGTATTCTTGGACTTGTGACCAGAGTTCATTGACAAGAAGCAAGCGTCGACGTCTACTCTTGCACTACCAAGAAGACCAATAAGGGAGATGCTTGAAAGATTCGATCAACTATTTCAAAAGCAACTAACAGGAAAGGATAGTCAAGTTAAATAATTTCTCAAAATTTGTTTATATATAATACACGATAAATATGTTGTCACATAATTCACAACTATAATAGAAGAACATCAAGAATAAGTGCTACTAGATAGAAGAATAAACCATGTAGGAAAAATATTCAATACGAACAGTGAGTTAAGAATTATTGTCCATATAGGAGATTGTGATATGGATTACATTATCCTAGATTTGGGATATGACGTCAATATTCTTACGAGACAAAACATGGAAAAGCATGGGAGAACCATGACTGGATTGGTTTCCCATTAAGCTCAGGTTAGCAAATCAGTTGAAAGTCATACCTATTGGTCGACTAACTCAAGTACCTGTCGAGGTAGAAGGCCTAAGAACACATGTTGATTTTGAATTAATCGGCATTGTTGATGAAACAAACCCATATCCTGCACTTTTTGGGATTGACAAGGCGATCGTTGACTAGACCATCATCAATTTTAAGAAAATAATCTTATCATTTGAAGATTCAGAGATAAGGGTGGTCGCACCAATCGCTCCGCTAGAAGGTTAGAGATATGTTGAGCTAGTAAATAGTGAAGGGTAAGGTGACTATATTGACCATATTTATAACATCATGTGTGCAAGGGATGACTATGTAAATCCAACAACTGAAAAAAAGCTTAGTTGGTGAAGTATTAGCTCCTGTACATCATATTTTGGTGAAGCTTTGGAAAAGTGGAAGAATTGAATGCATGAAGTATCCATGAGAATGTGCACAAGAGTTACAGGGTCTATGCGAAGGGTAGGAACTGAGGTAAGTGAGATACCTACCTATGAATTTTTACCTAACCTTGCATATTTTCTGACATATTTTGAAGAAAAAGTCGCAGAACATCAATGCTTGTTCGCCCTGGACTTCGTGATGAAAGCTACACCCGCGAGATGGTGGGTCACACATAAAGAATCTATCTTGGAATTGACACAGTGTTGAAGATTGTTGGAGACAAGGTTTGAAGAAGAGATCAGTTATACTGGTAAAATGTAGATAAGATTGAATAATATTGTCGACCATATTGAGTATTGTCGTGCGACATGGGAGGCATGCCTGCAACAGGAATGGGTTCATCAACTCATACACACATTAGACATGATACCAATGAGATGGTATTCATTAGTTGAACTGAGACAAGGAACCATTGAATGGGATGAATTGACTACTAGATTCATACATACATTTAAATTTGCTAATGATCATTCGTCGATTGATGTCGCATTGCAAGTAATCAAGATAAATATATTTGAAGATATCCCTGTGACAATGACAAACTTCAATCAACGCGATGCAACAATTCAACACTATATGGAGTGAAAATATGTAACGCGAGAACCTGACGATGATGACCCACTCGACGTAAACATACCTGAGTATGAAGGTATGCACGTAGTGGAAATATTTGGTATTTATAGTTACCAATTTTTGAATCCACTAAATGTAAAAAAAGTAAATATTGGCACACTAGAGAATCCAAAATTTGCCAATATTGAAGATTAATGGGATGATGAGACTATCGGGAAAATCATAGATTTGTTTCATGAGTTTCAAGATCTGTTCCCTATAAAATTCTCAAAGATGAAAGGGATTATCAGAGACCTTGGAGAAATGAAGATACCTTTAAAGCACGACACAAAACCTATCAAGAAACAACCATATCGATTGAATCCACAGTATAAAGAAAATTCAAGGCAGAGCTTGACCGAATGATGGATGCGGGTATCATAGAACCTATAGAAGAATCAGAATGGATCAGTCTGATAGTAGTGCAAGATAAAAATACTACTGGTAAAGTGCAGATTTGCGTTGAATTAAGAAAAATGAACAATGCTTGTTTACATGACCCATTTTCCACTCCATTTACAGATGAGGTATTGAAAATTGTTGGGGGTCAAGAAATTTATTCATTCACTGATGGGTTCACTGGCTACCATTAGATTATAATTGCAAAGGAAGATCGACACAAGACCACCTTTGTGACGAAGTGCGGTTGTTTCCAATACACGGTAATGCCCTTTGGACTCAAGAACGCTCCTGTTATTTTCTATAGAATAGTAGTGGCTACGTTCAAACATTTTATTCATAAATTTATTGAGGTCTACTTCAAAAATTGGACAGCATTTGGGCTCATTAAGGATCATATTGAGAGCCTAAGGATGATGTTGGAACACTGTTGCCAATATCATATTTCACTGAACTTAAAGAAATGTATCTTTTGTGCCCCCTTTGGAATTCTGTTGGGCCATGTAGTTTGTCGCGATGGAATCTTGGTTGACCCTACCGAAATTGCGATTATCGTTGACCTACCACCACCTACAACAATGAAACAATTGAGAGATACATTAGGACATACATGATATTACATAAAATTTATCAAAGGATATGCAAAGGTGACTACTCCGATTGAGAATTTATTGAAGAAAGATGTTAAGTTCCAATGGACAGAAATTTTCCAAGAGAGTATGGACACTTTAAACAACAAGATGGTTACAATGCCCATACTTGTATTTGCAAAGTGAAAAAAGGAATTTCATGTACATGTCGATGCGTCATCTGTCACGCTCGGCATGGAATAAGCACAGCCTGGTGAAGGGTCGATTGATCATCCTATTGTCTTTGCTAGCCGAAAACTATCAACAAAATTTAAGAACTATACCACGATGAAAAGAGAAGGGATATCTATGGTATACACTCTATATAAATTCATACACTACTTGTTGGGTGGACATTTTGAGATGTACACAGATCACTTAGGATTGAAATACCTGGTTAATAAGCTAGTGTTGGGGGGGGGGNGACCAGATCATCTATCAAGGATCGAAAGTGGCAATGAACTTGGTAACCTTAACGATAGTCTCCCTGTTGCACAACTATTTGAAATAACAATGTTTGATGACTAGTATAGAGACATCATACAATTTTTTAGTATGGGTTATCCACCAGCTGAATTTACTACTAAACAAAAGAACAGTTAGTTGTGTGAGCTGTAGACTTCCAGTTGATCACTGGACGGTTATATAAAATGGGCCCTGCTGAGATTCTTCATCATTGCATCTTGGAACACGAGTGACCAATGATAATAAAGGTAATGCATGCTAATATCACAAGAGGACACTTTTCTGGAAAATCTATAGTGTGAAAGATATTGCAAGTAGGATTGTGGTGGCCTACCATGCATGTAGATTCTCAAGAATACTATCGCGGTTGTGATTTCTGTCAAAGAACTGGAAAGCCATTGCAATGAGATGAAATGCTGTTGGTACCGCAAATAACTCTGCAGGCATTTGCTAAATGGGTCATTGATTTTGTGGGTCATATTAGTCAAACAGGGAAGCACATAGGTGCTACATATATAATTATTGTGACCGACTACTTAACCAAATGGTCCGAAGAACTGCCAGTTAAAGATTGTAATACTGTGATTGCTGCAAA
The DNA here is from genome assembly GCA_001517045.1 of Pseudotsuga menziesii. Classification (NCBI taxonomy): domain Eukaryota; kingdom Viridiplantae; phylum Streptophyta; class Pinopsida; order Pinales; family Pinaceae; genus Pseudotsuga; species Pseudotsuga menziesii. The sequence goes on from LPNX010381499.1 coordinate 548,678, forward strand.
GTTTTTATTTGAAAATGTTGTGACTATATTTGGATGCCCAAAATTTTTGATAAGCGACCAAGGCACACACTTTGTAAACCAGTTGATTAAGGATCTGACGAAATATTTCCAGATCCAACATAGAAATACAACACCATACCACCCTCAAGAGAATGATGTTGTCGAATCATTTAACAAAATCCTGGAGAATACATTGACACGTATTGCAATGTCCAAAGAGATGATTGGGATCAAAAAGCTTCCGCAGTACTATGGGAATATCACATGAACTGTAAGAAGTTGACAGGAAGAACTCCATTTCATTTGGTATATGGAAAAGAAGATGTGATTCCCATGGAATAGATTGTACCCAGCCTAAGGATTGCTGCGATCACAGAGATGACAGATGTTGGTGATGTCGAGGAAAAACTGTTGCAGTTGATACAGTTGGAAGAAGATTGTTTTCCTGTAGGATATCATCAAAACATTAAGAAGGCACGACATAAAGTGTGGCATGATTGCTACATTAAGAACAAGATATTTTAGGTCAGAGGACTTGTTCTTATGTATGCTAGAAAATTGTTCAAGAATCTGGGTAAGCTAAAAATACACTGGTTAGGGCCATATATTGTCATGAATATCACTAACGGAGGCACAATGAAATTGCAAAAGTTGGATGGAACACCTATCAAAGGATTTGTAAATGGAAGTCAGCTAAAGCCTTATCAAGGTAGTCACGACTCGGTTGAATGACAAAAAAAGAGAAAAGAAGGAAAAGAGAAAAGAAAGAAAAGAGAAAAGAAAATAAAAGGAAATAAAAGAAAAAACCTATCATTTTTTTTTGTTTTAACCGCACGAAATCAATTGTCACAAAATCCAAGACCGTCACAGATTGCTAATAAGTCGCAAACATAGGAAAATTGTTGCAGAATATTTGTCTTTCACAGAAGGAGAAAGAAGGGTGAAGACAATCTATCTATTGCAAGAAAAGGAATTTGTTGAAGGAAGGATACCGGTTGCAAGAAACATTGATGCTGTCACAAGATGAATTTGAGTCACAGAAATGACAACCGACCATCATTAATTTGAAAATCCTGAGAGATTTAAGAGACATACTTTTTGGGTCACTTGGGTCATTATTGCACCATAACTACCACTGACATGACAGGTGAGTGGTGGTTTCCTTGTAATGATTCAGAAAATTACCCATGTGACGAAAATGACAGCTACCTTTCCATTGATTGTCCATGCGTGTGAAGGACAACCTAATTGAAAGGGTAGACGTTATCAAGATTTACGCCCAAGTTTCATTTCATTCTACTACATTCTAGAAGATAAATTGTTCCCTGCAACTACAAGATATGAACCGAGTTTTCTTTAGATCATGGTTATTTCAATTTCTAGTACAATCATAGTTACATAATTCGTTGTTGAGACCGCGTCACCCACACTCATTATGGAAGACACTACCGGATCTGTTCCACTGCAGGCAGGGGATGGATTGGAAACTGAACAAGTTCAAGTCATCCCTGAAGTAAGGTTACAACCCGACCCACCTGGTTCGTCAACAAAGAAACGTTCTGGTACCTGCAAGAACCAATCCATATCAACACTAATGATTGAATACGAATAAGAAACGGTTGAAATTCAACTACGAAATGATATTCCACTTAAACTTCCAGACGCACTTAGTGTAGACTCACCAGAATGCAAAGTATCCATTGGTAAAATCCGTAGGTCTAAACCAGAGTTAAGATAACAACGAAGAGGGACGAGAGCCTACAACATTGCCATCAACTGTACAAAAAGGAAAAGATATATTTCAAGATGATTACTTGAGGGAAGAATATTATATGGTAGATTTCATTGATGACGAGGAAGCAGTTGATGAAAATGTTCTTCATGTGGGGAGGAAGAAGTAAAAGAAAATAATGTCTAGGAAAGCACCTGGGATTTTGTCTTTAGCTTTCCAAGAAGTTTAGGATATAATTGGTGACGTCGATGAAATTTTTTCTCTCGTCGGTCCTATCGCTCCAAAGCAGTAACTTTTAAAACCAAGAAAAGAAGGATAACAACAACATAATCCATGAAGAAGATAGAAGAGGCAGAGACACCGTGTCCCAAGGACGTTGAACAATTTTCTCAGACTTTGGAAGCATTGATCCACAACGAAGAGCTAGAGAAAGTCGCAGAATAGATGCGCATTGCTAAGAGAGAAGTAACTCAGCTAAAGAATGAAATGAAGAAGTTTCCCTTAAAAGAGAAAATGGATAAGGCTGCTGAAATGAAGAAACTTCAACAACAAGTCACAACACTGCGAACTCAACAACAATAGAGGACTAGAAAAGTCACAGAGTTGCAGACTGAAGTAGAAATAATTTCAGGCATCATTCAACATGTACATCAGAAGGTGTGATGAGAAGCAAAGGTCACAGGACTTGTAACATTGGAACACATTTGTTTCGACCTTGTGGAAAACTTGCAGATGGAAGAAGAGGATGTGCGATGAGAGACAGGGGATATAGTGAAAATATTTCAATATTTTCAAAGAAAAATCATCACAATTGCAGAAGTGAAGTTTTGGAGTAGCACAGCGCGGCTTGGGATGAGCCACAGGTGAGTGTTGGGGGTCTGTTGGTCTTAGGAGAAGATATGAAGAATTCAGTTATAATTCTACTTAGAATGTGAAGAGTCAAGTCGCACAACATAGGAAGTTATGACCGAGGAAGAGATAAGACAAAAGAAGTAGTGGGAGAAGGAAAGATTCGATAGAAGCAACCTCAAAGGAAGAAGTCCACGATAGAAGGGAAAGATGCGACGAGAGCAGCTGTGACGAAAGAAACCACGATAGATGGTGTGCAATAGATGAAAAGGACAACTCAAAAGATTGTAGGTAATAATTCGACTAGTGTCACGCGTGTTTTAGGGAATAAAGCATCTTTGTATTTTGGGCCGATAGTGCCTATTGACAGTTGTAACGAGAATGTAGGAGACTAATATTGACAACCTATTGGATAACATAATTAAGTTGAGTGATAATTACATGTAAATATTTTATAAAAGGAAGAACCCAAGATGTATGCAAGTTACTTCCTAGTTTGTCGGTTCCTAGTCAGTTAGTTGCTCTTGTTACTTCCTAGTTAGTATGTGTTTGTTGGAAGAGTCAAAGAGTTGAATAGAAGAGTGAGTCAATCCAGCCTGTGTGCAGATCAATAGTAGAGTTGAAGAGAAGAGTGAGTTGATCTAGGATGTGTGACGATAAATAATAGAGTGAATTAGAGAAAACTTCAGAGATCTATGACCGAAGAGCATGAGAGGAGAGGTAAGTATGTATAGAGTGTAGAAGAATATCTAGAACAAAGTATGTCGCTGAGTGCGTAGACGAAAGGTGCCATGCCAGATGAAGAGTGCGTTTATGGTTTTTCCCGAATGGGTTTCCATGTTAAATACTATGTCAATGTGTGTTTGATGAATGTATTTGTGTTGCATGAATGTATGCTATGAATAAGTGTTATGTATTTTCTTATAAATAGTTCTAGTATGTATCAATTGCACTATTTCTAGTTGGAATAACTAATAAGGCATTATATTGACTCTTATAATCTCTGTTGATGGATAAATAGAGTAATATCTTGAATTTGCATAATAAATATAAGTAAGACACCCACTGTCTTCGGTTGAGCGAGTTGGTAAGGTGTTGTGAGAGCATAAATCCCCACCTAACTGTAAAAACTTGGTTATGGCAGTTACACATAAGAGATATCTCGGGTGAGACTTCATCTGCATCGCAGGTGCTACCAACTGAGCCTTACTATGTCGGGATGATATCTTGGGCTTTGTTGTCATATAAAGAAGGTTTGAACTTAGGTCGAATGGACAAACGCCAACAAGGACATATTTTTCAATACTACTAGACACATATGCAATGATTTATGAATGTAGCACATAATATTTGAATGCTTATATGGATTTACCAATGCATATGCCTGCTTTTCTATAATGTTGTATCTTAACTTGACATATCTTAATGATATACTAAAAAATGTTATGGGTTGCTCATATCCTTCATCATTTTTTTTCAATAATACAATAACAATAGCGTTTTCAGAAGCAAATGAAAAAATAAGGAAATCTTTAGTGTATTTAAGGCTTACCAATACTAGTGATTCTCTTAAATCCTTCTTTATTTTTTGGAATGTATTTCTAGATTTTGTAAACCATTTGATTTCACTATCTTTCTTCAACATATTAGTAAAGTATTTGAAAATTTATACAAAGTTTGGAATAAATCTCCTAAGGAAATTTATCTTACCCAAGAATGTTGTACCTCATTTTTGTTTTTGGGTAGACTGATCAACTTATTTCTTCTACTCCTTCTAGATAAATATTCACACCATCCTTGGAAACTATGTAAGCCAAAAATTTCCCTTCCCTCATAGCAATTTGATATTTCTTTGGGTTAAAGGGAATTCCAAACTTCCTACATTTTAAAAAGGTATGTTGGAGATGTATGAGATGATCTCCATCTGGTTCTAAAAAAATTGTCATATCATCTTATATAAATGAAAATGAATTCATATTTTTCTCCTACAAAGGCTATATCCATGGCTCTGTAAAAAGTTGCACCTACATTAATTAGTTCAAAAGGAATTTTGTCAAAGATGAATGTACCCCAGGGTGTAATGAATGAAGTCTTTTCTCTATGTTCTTCGTGCATTTACACTTGATTGTATCTAGAGAATCCATCCATCATATAAATAATGTTATCTCCTAATACCTTTTATAATATATTCTCTATTTTAGGTTGAGGGTAATATCCTTCAGAGAGCATTGGTTTAGATTCCTAAAATCCACACTGAGCCTTATTTCTCCATTCTTTTTTCTTACTGGTACTAAATTGGCTACCCAATTAGAATATCTCAAAGGTATTATAATTTTAGCATTCAATAGAATTTTGAACTCTTTCTCAATAATGGTAAAAAGGATGTAGTTAACTTGTCTCAACTACTGCCTATTTTTTTATAGGCTTCAGAGATATAATGTGCTAAATTATGCTAATATCATAAGTTCTCAAGGCTTAGTAGTTACATGCAAACACATCAATATATTCTTTGAAAATTTCTATATACTTGTGTCTTTGATAAGTATTCATTGACTTTGAAAGTTCTAATTTGGTTATTCTTTGGTCCCAATATTTCATTCCTCAATGTATTCCTCTTTAGTATGGATAGAAGGCTTAACCACTTCATCATTTTTGTCAAACAATTGCTCAAGAGGAAGCAATCCTTTTGGAATAATTATTCTTGAATAGTAGGATCTTGTAATTTTTTTTATTATCTATTGTTCTAGTCCATAATTTTCTTTTGTCTTTGTCTCATTTTCTACTTCAATTTCCTCATCTTGATCTTGATAAATATTAATAGAAGATAATTCATCAACCATTTCTAGGAATTCCTTAATTTGTCGATCATGGTCAAATACCAATGTTTGGTGTTATCTGAAATAGATGGTATTTATCTCATCTCCACCTCATATTCTAACTGTGGTGTACTTGCAGGTTTGAAATTACTGGAATTTAAGGCCAATTAATCTACATGTCGATTCAAATCCCTTGCAACTGCATTAATATTTAGGGCTAGAAAGAAATTTTCCACAAGATCCCAAACTTGATTCCTGTAAGCTTTCATTCTTGGATGTTTTTTCTATTGAACACCTTTGATTTGTTGAACAATTAACTTTGAATCACCAAAGACTGAAATATATGTAATTTTCATTTTTCTGGCAACTTCTAGTCCTAGTATTAAAGCTTCATATTCAACAACATTATTAATGTATCCAAATTCTAGTTTACAGGATAGAGGAATGGTTTCTCTTAAAGGAGGAATTAAAAAGAATCTATCCCCTGCTCCTTCTTTATAAGTGGCACCATCATAATATAATTTCCATATTCCTTTATTTTCATTATTATTTCTAGGAGGTGGGCTTATGGGATCTACACATTCTTCAACTTCTTGATTTATAGACAAGACACATCATTACATATATTATTCTATTACATAAATATGATAGTTCTTAGGACCATTTTATCACTAACCACATAGGAAATTTTTTCTTATCTGTATAACCTTCTATTCTCTCCCTTGAAAATGGGGATAATAACATATTTCATATCCATCTACATGGTACCTGCCCATGATCTTGATAGAAGCATTATACAATTAGAAAGCATATTATCCACCACTACATCTATCATAATGCTTTTTACAAGAAATTGAGCTACTATGACACCTAAATCGTTAATAATATCCACACAGTTGGCCTAGGATTGAATCAAATGAGTATAAGTCTTGCTATAGTCTAGTGATTTCTAAACCCAACTTCTCTAGTATTTATTTAGGCATTAAATTATGAGAGGCTCCTGAATCAAGTATGCAATCATGTAATAGTTTATCATGAACATTTAGGCTGCATAAAAGGGGAAAATGGTTTCACTATTTTCTTCTATATGGGGCCCAAACATAACAACAAGATGCTCATCATGTATATTTAAAGTATTTGGTTATGTTGTTGTTTTGTTTGTTTATTTGTTAGAATCTCCTTGACTTGTGGGAGTGGCCTTTGGTTTGAGAAAACCTGACCTAGGGGTATCTAATCCAACAAAATCACCTGGGATTGCACCCAGGCCACACCAACCCTCAATTGGTTGGATTTTGGGTGCCTCCTCCCAACTAGCTCACCCCTAAGGGGAATTGAACTTGAGTCACCTTGCTGACGAGACCCACACCTTAACAAAATGGGATAGTAGGAATTGACTATTGTGTTGTTGTTGTTCCATTGATTGTTTTTGCAATTTTTTTATGATATACAAGATTCTTGGATAATTCCACTAGAGGAATATAATTTTTTATCTTTCCAAGTTCACATTACAGATTCAAAGACAAAAATGTTGGTTGTGGAGCCCAATCTTCTAGATTCAGAGCTGTTATTTTTCAGTTGTGTTTGTACCCCAGTTTTACTATACACTCATCCCACTTGGGGGGTGTGGGGGGACATCATCCCCCCACAAGGGGTCCGGGGGGCCCTGACAGGGGTTTAGGGGCAGTGCCCCCTCCACCCCCCCCTGAATAAATTTTTTGGGTTGTTTGTTGGCCAATAGTTTGCGGACCCATGATATTGGGTGACATGTAGTAATTTCCCATGGTAATTCCTCTATAAAAGGAAAGCATTGTAATAAGATAGTGTATTGTATTGTAGTATTGTAAAACAATCTTTGTGATTGTGTGAGAGAGTCTAAGAGAGAGAGAAGAGGAAGTGCAGCGGGGTTGTTGCAGGTTGTATCCCTTGATTTTGCTGGATGGTATAATAATAAATGAATAGCAATTTCTATGTGGATGCAGCACATCTTGGGTGAACCACGTTATATCCGTGTCTCTTTTTTAATGACGTGTTTAATATTTGCATCTTGTTTAATTGTTTAATTGTTATTGCTTCACGATCCTGTTTTTATAACAAAAAAATATTTCTTAGGATCTTTCTATTCAATGTTAACCCCTTTCATTTCTTGATTATCAATCTTTTCTAAGGGGTAATTGTATTTGTCTTCTCATTTGACAGTCTTACTGATAACTTTTTTTCATGTGTTTGGTCTCCTTGTTTTCCAAAATTTTGTGTAGGTCTTAGATCATATGTTTTGTGTAATTGTGTTTGGAAAACATCTGCGAATAACTATATTGAGATGAATATATTTCATTTCCATTACTAGACTCTTCATGAGAGAAGTGTTTATTGAAATTTAATGACCTCTCATAATCCTTCTGAGTCAAAGAGGTGCTTCTGTCTCTTCTTGTATCCAATGCATTTCATTATAGGGTTATATATAATCTTCCTCTACTGTCATGTCCCCATCCCAATGAGTCTACTATTTAGCAATGTTTCACCCACCTACTAGTTCCCTAGGTTGGGGAGGAGGCATTAAATATTGAAATAAGGGAGCTATGTGACCCAAGAGAACCTTAGTTTGTCATTTACACATTAAATTGGGTCATACAAATAATAAATATGGAGAAAATAAAGTGGAATTGCTTCATAAGGACATTTGGAGGTTCATGGAGACCTTGAGTGGCTAGATTCTTCCTTACACATGTCATGACTTAACCACAAATTCGAAATGATGAGTAATGGAACTTTCTTGGAAGGTGAAGAGGTCTCAAGTAACATATCATGAGCCTAAGTATTCGAATAGGTGAAGAGGAGCAACTCCCCATGGAAGAGGAATAGGTTAGGAAGAAACTAGGTGCCATTTGGAGAGAGATTCCATGAATTTTATGAGGAATGAGAATGGATTTTTATCATTTGAGAATTTTCCTTTGGAATTTTGGAAAGCAATAGCTTGTCCATTGCATGGTGAGTGCTCACTTACCCTACTAGTGAGCCAATTTCGAGAGAGTGATATTCTCATCCAAGTTGGATGTGGGAGAGGCCACCATGATCTCTAATTTGGAGCTTAATGGAGTGTTGTTACTGCATATAGGAGGCTGATACTATTTATCACCCATCTCTCCCATTCCCTCAATCCCCACTTCAATATTTCCATATTTCTATATGATGGCACACTTGTGTGAATGGTGGTTGCACCCTATTGAGTCCAGTTGATGCCCAAGAATGGGTGAATGATTTATGGCTCTGTAATATGTCTCCCAGCCTCTCTTTAAGTCTGAATCAGCATAAATACATATGCAAATGTCCACATTTCCAAGGCTTGCTCTGACTTGTTTCCATGTGTTGGTTTCCCATTTCAATGGAGTTGTATATCTGAAGTATGTTGTGATTTCAATGGGTTTCAACTTTCTTGAAGTAGTCACGTTTCCTTGAATGTCTACTACATCATCTTTCATGACGAGTGAAGTTCTAAATCACCTTTCTCTCAAATTTAATGCAAATTTTGATTCCAAATATCCAACATAGGTTACTTTTTCAACTGATTCTAAAGGTTTTATATGAACATGAATTTTATTGTATAGTTTATTGAATCTCTTATTAAATTCTAGGACAAATTCATAATTTTTCTTTTTCACGACTCCAAATTTAGTGAGATAATATAGATTACCTCTTTTATCCCCCCATTTTATGATAAATTGTGTTTGTAATGCTTCCAAAGAGTTTATTGAATTGGTAGTTAAATTTACAAACCACTTCCTAACATCTCCTTACAAAGTTTGAACAAAAGTGTCATAAATACATCCTAATGTTTTATAAAAAGATTATTTGTAAAGTCTTGGAAAATTGTTATATGATCTTTCCCATTGTGATCCTTTTCTCAATTATATTTTGGTAGAAGCTTCAGATAATTGTCAGGAGGTTTATTTATATTTTGGTGAAGCCTCAAAGGGCCATACCTAGCATCTGGCCATGGATTTATTCTTATGGGAGGAAGAGGTGCATTACCAACTATGAGATACTTGAAAATAAGGTCTTTAGCTTGAGGAGAAATTGACACACATGGATTTCTCAAAATGAACTTGAGCTAGAGGGAAAGTTAAAGGGAGTTTTGGAGATCAATCGAAAGTTCCTTATAACACTTAAAAGGAGCATTTGACTTTTTAATAGGAGTTGCACAAAAAATAAAATTTTCTTTTGGAGTATCAAGATCATGCTGCAGTGCAACTTTAGTATTAGGGTTACTTGATGATAATGAGGCTCCCCTTTCATGGATATGTCTTAATGTAACCAACCTTTTAGGGTTGAATTGTCCTAGAGCCTCTTTATGATTTGGGTTATCCTTGGTAAATCTTCTTCCTAATTCTAGTTTTTAATTAGTGGAGTCACCAATTGAATTCGATAACCAACTGCTCCTTGTTCACCAACAATATGTAGATAGTTGTCGTTATTTCCTAGGGAAAATGTTTGCTTCTTTGTCCTCGACAATGGAGAAAAAAAATATGTTATCCATTGAGATGTTACTAGATAGGGAACTATGCTAAGGCATCCGAAATAAAACTTTGTATGAATTTGTAGACTTTTATTTATTTTACAGAAACCTATTATATCTCTTTCTGAATTGTTGCAAACACTTGGTACAAATGAAACAAAGGATACTTATAGTATTATCAACCCCAAAGGAATTTATGCTATTATATAATACACATTAGGTTTAGTATGGAGGGATGTAGGAAATACAGATTTAGGAATGAAACAAGGTAATCAAGATGAATAAATCCATTCTCCTCCTAGTAGAAATAACACATTGCGTAAATAGAATTCAATAGTTCATACAATATATTTGAGTATAAATTAAATATAAACATAAGGTAATGATATATCATATAATGTACATCATATGAATACTTCACAACAATATTCATGTACAAGAAAGATCAAATTAGAAAATGAGTCATTTAGACATGAGATATATTCTTTGTATAAGTCATCACAACACATGCACCATGATCATGCATTAAAATATTTCCTTAAGGATTTTATTAATCAAAGGAACTCACCTACATAGCTTTGAAAAAAAGGTTTTGAAATCACAAAAGGAAGTAAAATAAACTAGGAGTTTTTACATACTGATATAACATCAATATATTAATCTTAATGGGTCTACAACATGAAGATATATCACTTCTATGTTTTGAGACACTTGGCTTGATTCTTGATCTTACAACAAATCTACACTTTATGAAAAATTTGTTGATCCTTTCTTTTGAGCTCCTTCTTTTCATATAATTGATTTCTTCTTGGAATCATCAATATGAAAATTACTCCTTCTACTGAAACTATTTGACTATATATAGTGTGGTATATCTATAATTCTCTAAATTTCTATGCATGCCTTCTCAACTCTGTGCATGACTCCAAACAATTCTAGTGAACATCAGTGGCTGATGTCGCTGTCTCCAGTGAACTAGCTGTGATGAGGACACCCCTTGTACTGTTGAAGTTAAACCTGAATACTTAACAATATGTTTCCAGTCTTTTCCCATAGGGTAATGGTGGCTTTTCATCCTTATGAATTCCATATATAATTCAATACACCATGCATAACCAGAGGAGACACATTCTTAAATATTTCCTTAATTTGAGCAAGTAATTCAAAATCAACAGATAATTTATCCACAACCACTTATCGTTTTAGTGATGCCTCCATTTTTGTAAATTTGGTATCATTATTCCTACATTGAGCCATCATGTTGTCATATTCTTCTTTAGGATATAAATCTCCATTTCCGTTCCACATGGATGGAAGCCCTTGATTAATTATATCTATAAAAATAAATTTAAAGTATGCCACCTCTCTGTAAAATAAAACAGTTCATGTTCTATGTTATATCCATGAATCCATTGCTAATATATATATGTTTATTGAATAAATAAGATGATAGAATATGATAAGTATAATAAGAATGGCCAAATATATAGTCCTCCACAATGATATTTCAGGTAAATTCACGACTTTATGTGATGGTTACTTTTTGGTAATTATAATTTAAAATATTAGCTATAAATATAATTAATATAAACATTGTCGCCTTCTTTGTGTATTTATGTAATTATTAACTTATTACTAGTTTATTTTCTTATTATTAAACCTAAATGTTATTTATAGTAATGTATTTGTATACATAACATTTCCGCCTTCTTTAAAGGAGATTTTTCCTCAAAGCGAGGTTGTATTATATCATCTTGATTATGGGTCTGTTTTGAAGTGAGGATTTGATATATGTGATCCTGATTACAATAGTTGATTACTCTATATTGATATGTACATGGACCTCTTTTCTTTTGAAATTTCTTCTGAATGAACTATGATGCTTGAAGGCTTCTCAATCCATACAATTTGTAAATATTTCCTTGCCTTCTGAATTCCATATACTATTTTTGTAGGTTGGTGGCGTAGGTACCTAGCTACATTAGTCATTATGATCCTAGCATCATATATATTCCTTTGAGTGGTAAGGCATAACATTCAATTTGCAGATTGAAGTATTGAATATGTAAGGGAACCTTATGTATTTTCCTATTCCTTCCACTTGTTGATTATCGATATTTGATACTGTGAGATTATTCATAGGGCATATAGAAGGATTAAGTTCTTTTTCCATTTTGATATCTACTAAATTGTGTGTATGTCCAGAATCAACTAAAATTGTGATGTATTTTTATTGATAGTTCCTTTAAGTTGTAACCTCTTTGGTTCTATATATATATATATATTTTTGTCACATGGGATAAGAGATTTTCATCCTTATTGTTATCACTATTTCTCAAATGGGATGGAATATTTTGTTCTGTGAGTAACTGAGTTTCTTCCTTTTGGGTGGAAACTTTATTATGTACCGATGAACCTTTTTCTTTACATGTTTGTTGTATGCATGTGATTGTTTCTATTAACACTTGGAGTGAGCTTATATCCATACCCGAATTAGATGTATCCTCTTCGATGGAAACTTGTACTTCCCTCCCATCTATAATTTTGTAGTGAGATGCCTGATTGGATATACATTTAAGACCCGAGATCCATTTTTTGTTGTTGCATTGATCATTGTTATTGCCTTTTTCTTTAGTCTCGATCGTAGGTTCCCTTATTTTATCTTCTTTATATTCTGTTCACATGGCTTCTTTCTAATACTAATCAATAACGTCGGTTTGACTCTATCGAGGCCATCTCTATTGATTCCAATTTTGTGGGAGACGACGTCTTTAAATATCTTCTCCTCATAATTGTCATCGTCATCATTGGGAGCACGTAGATTTGGAGATGCTTTATATGGAGATGATGTGGTAGTGGATGGACTTGCCAATGCAACTATGGACAATGATCCTTCAAAGTTTGCAACTGAAGCTGCTACCTGATCTTGAGCTATCTTTATTTCCTCTAGAATATTCCACTTAGATTGTTTTGTGACTTTATTGTAGTGGTAATTCTGCCCCTCTAGAGTTGTGAATTCTTTCTAAACAATGGATGCAACTTCCCTCTCAATTGGTGTCATCAATTCTAAATGATTCTCCCAAATAGACTACCCTGTCTTGTTGTTGAAATAATATCTTTTGCCATATGCGGCAGTATGTTATTGACAATTTGAATAAGATTCATATCCATGCTTTCGAGAAGATCTCTTCCATATTGAATTTTAATTTATTTCCAGATCTTGAAAATTATTTCATAATGATTTCAAGCATTCATTTCATCCCATAGTTTTCATTTAATAATTGCACACTGAAAATTTCAGCTTAAATTGCAATGGAAATGAAGGATCATAGAAAGATATCTATACACAAGAGACATGAGAATTTTATCCTAGGAAACCCAATAGGGAGAAAACCCAACAACATTTCTTAGAAAAAAATCAATTTAATTCAAGTACAATATCAATCATGAAGATAAAACCTAGCACATAAGAGGTTCATCCTTCTTCACAAGAAATCCTAGCAAGGGTAGCAAATCTTCCAAAGACAATAAGAACCCCAAAAATTCTCCTTGTGTATTTTTCTAGGCCTTCTTGAAAATTGTGCCCTTGTGTAGCAAAGATAATGTGTGATGATGAGTGAATAAATTAAGTGTGTGAGCACTTTATTTTTTATTCTCTAGTTCACTTGACTTTTTTCTCAATTGGGTTGACTTGCACATTTTGTTGGGGTCTACTTGTCTTTTTACTGGGGTAGATTTGATCTTTCTTCTAATCCGACTTGTCTTCTTGTTATCACATCCCCTACCATTGATCCAATTCATAGAGGGAACATGAACGATGTACGAGGTTCTACCTTTCACCCCCATGGCCAAATTACAACATTTAATTACGTGTGCAAATTCATATTAAACATACATATTGAAATTAAACTCTATCAATGCACACACAACATGCAATTACCAACATGTTCATCATAGGAATAAAAACAAAATAATACACAAAGTTAACCTCGTTTCCATTCTATGCACATGCATTCAAATTGAATCATTCAATTATACCAATTTATTCACTCTAACATAAACAAACATCCATCCATAACACATAAATTAGGAATAATCAGAAACATCAGTAAACACTTGTATATTGATTGGAATAGCCCAAGCAACTGGATATGGAAGAGCAACGTTCCACAAAACTGTAGGTATCTTCCCAACCTATATTCTTTCAGCACTTAGAGACCACCCCCAAGCTGGGGTTATGTAGCCACTAGGGAGAAACTACTAAAGATCACTCTGCCATATGCACAATCACTTAGCTTAAGCAAACACACAATTGGGTTTGTCAAGCATGTAGGGAGTTAGGGAAGGAGAATTCTATACCAGTGAGCTCAACCATTGAGCTACAAGCATCTTAGTTGATCTCAGACAACCTTGGTACCCATAATATCTACCACACCTAGCACCAAGAAGGTTCCTTTATCTGCTACAGTCCTTTAGATGCTCCTTCCCTCTAGTGCTATTTAGGGTGGGAATAGAAAGGGTCCAAGCTACTAAACTGATATATATTATTTTCTTCATTGGTATTATCAATCCATTCAGACCTTCGATCTCACTTCCACTTCAATCCACTCTTGTATTATTCCAAATGTTGACCACATGACTGTCAAACATGAAATTCCACTTGCATGATTCCAAATTTGGGTCTTCCTAGAGATTATTGGGTTTTGTCACTCTCAATTTTAATATGGGAATTATATCTATGGATTCCCCACTGGATTTTACTTCTCCCATGAATTTCTGGTTAATTTTGACACTTCAAATCATAGCTTCTTTCCAACTTGCGATTTCTACAATTTTCACTGTCGGGGATGCATAAAAAGCTCAAAATTGCAGTATGGTGCTTCCACCATGGAATGTGGGGTATGGAAAATGAATTTCCATGAGGGGAAATGGCTTATGGGTTAAGTAATCAATGCTCATACTCAACCATACAATATTTTCATCTTCCCCATGCTCATTAAATTCATGAGATTATTTCTCAACTGCCTCCTTACAGAAGAAATAAATGCTAGCAAGGAAATTCAAGGTGGGTTCTTAAGGTGACATTTGGAAACAAAGGGTTCAATCCCACAACTCCTCACCTTTCCATAGTGGATGCACATATCCCCCTCATTTTAGTTGCTTCCATATATAGCCCTTGGTATTTTATTTGCATTATAATTATTTACGTGCTTTTACAATTTCCCATGGTTTACTAGCACATGGTTGGAAAAATATAAAAACCTGCCTTTTAAACACCGAGTATTCACTAGCGAGGCCTTGGCATGAGCTCCATGCTATAATTCATACACCACATATACACAATATTTACATATTGGGATAATACATTATAAGGGTCAAAATGGGGGTATTACACTTGTATTCAACTTTCTTTGGGACTTCTTCAATGCTATCTAGGACTTATTTAATGGTTGACTTGACATCTTGGTTATTTATTCATCATATAAAAGTTCTCCTTGTTGATGTTAATCTCCTCACATTCATGTCTATTCACTCATAGAGCTCTAATGTTGATTTAACCCCACTCTAAGAAGTCCTGGACACTTCTTAGACCCTATGTCAAATTCAACATTAGATTAGACCTAGTATATTTATCAAGGGGATGAAATTCTCTAGAAAATAAACTCACTCTAATATAGAATAGATCACTCTATTAAGGAGTAGGGAATGTGACCACGATTCTTAGTAGGCCTATCTTGCATTGCATATTTTAACTTAGATTTTTAAGACCAAGTCCCTTGGATTCTACATGTTGCTCCAGCTAGCTCTAATATTCCAGTTCAACATGTGGGAATTGCACCACAACAATCCCTTCTTTTTCCTTAGTTTCTAGCTAATCCATAAGTATGGGAACTTTATGGTTACTATCTTTCTTGTTTTCCTCTATTGGACAGTTACAAAGGCGATAATTTCCTCCACATCTCCAACATTTCAGTGGTTTCTTTTGCTTTTCATGCTAAATAATCCTTGAGCCATCCGACCTTGTATGTTTCTTGGTGGACTGATCACATGAATGCTTCTTCATCGATTCAATGTGCTTGGCACTACTGATATCTTCCAAGATGACTTTTACCTCATTTTTTCAGATGCATAAAGCCCAACAACATTTTATCATTCATCTCATTCTATTGCTTTTATAGCTTGAGCATTTCCTGAATATTTTCTTGGGTCTTCACAATTGTTTGAAGCAATTTTTTAGCCAAAGGAAATAACTCTTGGTATGCTGCCATGGTCAATGTGTTCAGCTACCCACACTCTGTTTTCCAATATTACTTGCTTTATAACAATTGCAACCAGTTTGTTAATGTTCACCTATGAAATTCATCATTGTGAATCTTGTTAGGTCAATCATAACACACGCATTAAAATCAGTCAATCACTTGCTCAATTGACTTGGAAAGTTCATGCTTTATCCAAAAGGATTTCACACATTTTATGCTTTCCCAACATACAGATGAACCTATTTATCTTCATCCTTTCATAGGAATTTAACTAATTCAACATTGACAATTTATTTCAAGCAAAAATAAATACAATTAGCTTTCAACTGTAACATGCATTCACCAATTTCCTATCCCTAGAATGCATCAAACAAAAAGGAAAGAGAAGAGTTAAGAGTTTTCTCCCTCTTAATGATCTTGTTCCAATCCAGAGCCCCACACCAGTAGTTCCACGCTCCTTGGAATCTTTCACTTCAATTATGAATGCTTCACTTGCCCATTCCGTAAGTTGGCGATGACATTTAATGTCTAAGGTCTGTCCAAGGCTTCACAACCATGGAACCTCCCATGGTTCGCATACAACACCTTAATTGCTAGGGACATTCCAATTCCACTAGAACCATTTTCCATTGCTTCTCTTGGTTATCTTTCTTGGACAATCACATGTCCAAATGCATCCTTATGATGCCTTCAAGGTTCTTGCTTCCAGCATTACCCGAGTTTCAACAAAGAAACAACAGTGTATCAATTTGGAAATCATAAGACTTATCCTCTTTAGAATTGGGATATACACATGAAATTATACACCAAATAAAATAGAAAGTACATGATAAGAAAATACTTATCTGTATGATTGTCTTCATACTGTTCCACAGGTGTCCTGCTTCACTTTACAAGATTTGGATCACCCATGGATATAATAATGAATGTTTGGCTAGCACATAGGCTGCATCACAACATTTAATGCCCAACCAGTGCACCGACTAGATTTACCAGACATTTATGGTGTTAAACCAGTCCCATACCTAGTTTAATACCTCCATTGCCAAGCCAACACTTCCGTTTGGGTCATTAGGCCAATGGAAGAAAACTGCACCATAACCATTTGCAAGTCAAGGATCTCTATTATGGAGTTGTAGGAATATTAATGGATTCCATTTAGTCTCAACACCCACCTCACCTCCACTCATAGCTTGAGTAAGGTCCCCTTCTTTGCTGCATAGTCCTTCAGTGCCCCTTCCCTCTGTGCTATCCTAGGCAAGTGTAGGAGTTCCTCATTGCTAAACCAATAGATATTTTATTCCTTCCAAATATCACCACATTCCAATTTAACAATACCCACGCAACATATTGACTTGATTTATCAAGTAATAAAACAACCACTTACACACATAAGCATGTTACCCCTTCCTTCACTTTGCTTCTTCAATATGCATCACCAACTTGCATGTTTAATACCAGACAAACAAAATATGGCATCCAATCTCATTAGTGTCATACATTTATCAAAATGCGCTAATATAGAACTATAAACATAAATTCACTTATAAATATTGAAACACTAGGAATGTGTTGATTTCCTTGGGGTGTAATCAATGTTGATAACCATAACACAACACAACACCCAAAAGGCATGCACTCCTTTATGATGCGTGACATGTAGGATTAGAATTAAAATTCAAGCATCCTTTCAATAAAATAATTTTTGAACCATAACTTCTACATAATTCCTTGACAAGGTTAACAAGGCACTTATCTATTTGCATTTTTCCTTTACGCGGTTGCCACAGAGGAGGATTTATTTCTCAAGCAATTTCTCATTATCTACCTTCCCCTGCAGAGAATTTAGGTCACAACATATTTACATACAAAAAACTCAAACTTTACATCTTGAGTAAGCACCATATATTTCCTTTGCCCTTCCAGCTTCAGTGTTTAGCACAGTCCCCATTAGCACGATTTATCATTTCACTGAAACCTTATTTCCCAAGCATGGGATTCTTCTCCTGGCATTTGGATTTTGTAGGACATAGTGTGCAAATTACCACAATGCTCTATCCTGACGTAATTCACAAGCATCCAAACAATAAATCATATTTAATAATTTAATTCAAATCAAAATTTATAATTGTCTTCTACAAAATTGAATTTTACATAGTCACGAGCTTTCTGCTCATATTGCTTGGCTCTGGCAAGTGAAAGAACGTTGTCCCTCATAGTTTTGCACCAACTTCCATAACCTAGGAATCCCTTACCACATTTCCTCCTAAAATATCTCATACTTATCCAAACAACCATTAGTAGTCATCAATAAAATGCTCAAATGTGAATTCTATAAATTCTATTCTCTACAGGAATCCACTTTGCACATCATGGGTTCTTAAACTTAGCCTCGTGCAAGGTAGCTTACAACTCTCACCACAGGCTTGCACACATTGAAATACCCAACCAACGCCTCCTACAATACAATCATTCCCTTTTTGTGCAACTCCTCCCTTCCAGCAAAGCATCCGTTAGCCAACCCACATGACCGCCTTCTTCATGCAATTCTTTTCCCTACATGGATGCCATCAACATTTATGATGTACCTTCTCAGTTGGCCTTTTACCAAGGACTACATATCCCTTAGACCAACCTATTGATCATATATTTTTTGTCTCAGCTTGTCTTCCTAAAGTTTTTGGTCACATGCAACAACATCATCAACATCTTCAACTGTGCTTCAACCATATCTAGTCATACAATCATCATCAACCACAATAATTATCATTAGTGGTTCATTGTATGTGTAAAACTTCACTAATATTACCAACATGCAATATAATACACATGCACAACCATATTTACATGTCCTATGCTTTAGTATTAATATGCCCACTAATGCACATCCATTTCTACTATCAAATTCTCTTGCATTTCTAGCATTCTCATGCCATAATTTCTATACATAACGATTCATAATTATAAATACAATAGCAAGAGGGTAGTTGAGGATTTCTCCCTTTCCAATTCCTCATCATAGCATGGAATTCCTCTTCTGCATCATAGCTGATCCAATTCATGGCCTGTATAGAAAACACAAAAAGGATCATTAGCTATTATTTTCTCACCAAGTAGAAATTCAGTACATATTCATATGTACAACATTTATACTTGCTACTTTCCAAGCATACAATTCTTATGCTACACACATAAAGAGTTTAGGGTGAGAAATTTCCCTTTTTTATTATTATCAATAATGCCTTATGGAGATTATTCTCCATTTTTTCTAAAACCATCTTATCAACCCTTTGTAGCATTCATTAGTCACTACCATGGTTTCCATTGCACCATGCCCACACTACCTGTTCGGGTACACAGGGTACTCCCAAAAGACCGAACACCTTCAAAAACCACTTCACACAAATAATCACAGATCAACACACCAATGTTTGTCACATGGTTAAAACCTTCGAGAGGGAAATAGTCCATGGCCCTAGCCAAATAGCTACTTGGAGCAATTTATTATGCAAAAGAAAGAAAGTTACATGAGCTTCTCATAATCGATCAACTAGCCAAGGACCCTCTATGCTCTTTAAATAGAGATCATAGACCAATAGGGTGTTAAGCCACAGATCAATGGTAGGTATGATCTAAGAGAAGTTAAACCATCGGATTACTCTATGTCTAGAACATATCGTAACCATCGGATTATAATATTTACAAATGCACACAAATGCATACTAAATAAACACACTTTTACCTAACAGATATATTACACAAGTTGATCTTAACTAACTCCTAAGTGTCTAAATATCCTAGCATCCCCCCTTAAGAACAACTTGGGATAGGTTACAAGGATTTACAAAAGTGACACTATTAGGAGAAGGAAGGAGGCATTAGAGCCTATCCCCCCTTAAGGACACATTCCTGAACTCCTAACATAAACCAAAGTTTAGAAAACTTTGATTCTGTAAGAGACTTGGTGAAGATGTGTGCAACTTGATCATCTGTTGGGAAATAGAGCACTTCAATAACACGATCATGAACAAGATTTCTGATGAAGTGCATGTGTAGCTCAATGTGTTTGCTGCGCTGATGTAGAATTGGATCTTTGGCAAGCTTGATGGCACTTTTATTGTCGCACCAAAGTGGGGTAGGCTCCTGCTACTCGAATACAAAATCTGAAAGGAGCTGTCGAAGCCATAAAGCTTCCTGACTGGCATTAACTGCGGCTTGATATTTTGCTTCTGCTGAAGAAAGAGCAAGAGCTTGTTGTTTCTTACAAGCCCAAGTGACAGGTCCAGATCCTAGACTGAAAACATAACCTGCAGTAGAATTTCGATCATTAGGATCGCCGGCCCAATCTGAATCAGTGAAACAAACCAACAAAGGTTTTCCCCATGTACTGTAATGAATCCCAAATAGAATTGTACCTTGAATATATCAAAGTATTCTTTTTGTTTCTTTCCAATGACTTTCATGAGGAGTTTGCATATAATGGGAAACACGACCAACATCAAAGGAAAGGTCAGGACGGGAATGAGTCAAGTATAAAAGACTACCAACAAGTTGATGATACAAGGTGGCATCTACTTCAGGGGAAGTACAAGTGGCAGAAAATCTGACTCCAGACTGGAAGGGAGAAGGGGCTGGTTTACAATCTTCCATGTGGAAGCGACGAAGAAGGTCACAAGCATACTTAGACTGGGAAAGAAAGATTCCTTCTTTGGTTTGCAAGACTTGGAGACCAAGAAAATAATGCAAATGTCCTAAGTCTGACATTTCAAAATTTGCTTAAGACTGGATTTCACATGGGTTATAAGGTTAGGGTCACTACTAGTAAGGATAAGATCATCAACATAAAGAACAAGTATGATGAGATGGTTTCCTACTTTCTTGGTATAGACATTGGGGTCAGAATGACATCTAGAAAAACCATTGTCAAGGAGAAAGCTATCCATTTTGGCATACCAAGCTCTAGGAGCTTGCTTAAGGCCATATAAGGATTTCTTAAGGAGACATACAAGGCTAGAGTTATCCTAAACATATCCAGGAGGTTGTTCCATGTAAATTTCCTCCTGTAAATCACCATGTAAAAAGGCAGACTTGACATCCATTTGATGGACTTCCCAGTTATGTAAGGTTGCAAGGGAAAGAACAAGGCAGATGGAATTCATTTTTTCTACAGGGGCAAAGGTTTCATTGTAGTCAATCCCTTCAACTTGGGAAAAACCTTTGGCAACTAACCTTGCATTAAGTCTTTCAACACTTCCATCTGATGCATACTTAGTTATGTAGACCCATTTACATCTGACAAGTTTTCTTCCTTTTGGAAGAGGAACAAGATCCCAAGTATCGTTCGCCATTAAGGAATGCTATTCTTCATCCATAGCTGCATCCCAATCTAAATTTCCTGAAGCTTTTGCAAAATTTTCTGGATCATGATTCTCGGAAACTTGAGCCAAAAGAGAAGAGGCTCGCTGAAATTGAGAACGTGTTCGACGTTGATATCTAGGATCACCGACAAGATCACCAGTTGCTTCACATGTTGAACAGATCCATCGAGGAAGCATTGGTGCTGGTGCAATTCGAGGAACATGAGCAGGCAGAGGTGGATTTTTATCCTCACTGTCATTATCAGAAACTGGAGTTGAAAACCTGTCAAAGAAGTTGGAAGAAGAAGAAGAAGAAGGCACAATCGTCGAATTAGGCCCGTAGGCCAAAGATGGCACACCCGCCAAGTTAGGCTCGCAGGCCAAGAGATTTTCATCAAATTTAACATCTCTTCTAATGATTATATCA
>LPNX010381499.1:570729-621992 GCA_001517045.1 Pseudotsuga menziesii
GAATATACAACAAATATGCACTTTTCACTTTTAGGCTGCAATGCTTTCCGTTTTTCATTCGGAATGTGAGCCCATGCTTCACAACCAAACACACGAAAGTGACTTACATCTGGTTTAATTTTACTCCATGCTTCTTCCGGTGTTATACCTTGTAAAACTTTAGTGGGTGTGCGATTAACTATGTAATTTGCACAATTTATGGCCTCATCCCAATATTGAAGACTTAGTCCCTTAGATTGGATCATACAATTAGCCATTTCTTTTCAAGAACGGTTCTTCTGTTCAGCTACACCATTTTGTTGTGGTGTATATGGAATAGTGTGCTGTTGTTGGATTCCTTGTTCAGTGCAAAAATTAGTGAACTTGTTGTTAACATATTCTCCTCCATTGTCAAATCTTAACTTAATAATTTGATGACCAGATTGTTTTTCAACAAGGGCCTTGTAGGCCAAGAACATGTTAAAGACTTCGCTCTTAATTTTTAGGAAGTAAACCCAAGTGCGTCTGGAGTAGTCATCAATGAAAGTTAAGAAATATTTGAAACTAGAAAAGGAAGCAGATGGAAGAGGGTCACACAAGCTCTAAGGGAACCGAGGCGTGCCAAGAGGCACGTTTGTCAAAACTGTCCCGATGATGTTTTCCGAGTACACAACCGGAACAAACACCATCCTTGCAAGATACCAGTGGAAGACTAGTCAACATATTGTTTTTACATAGTTGTTGCAATGAGCGATAATTTAAGTGACCAAATCGCTCATGCCAAAGTTTGCTCAAGTTATCACTATGAGCAACAAAAACTGAAGGAAAAGGTGATGACCCAAAGTTGTTAAATTTGTACAACCTGGTAATATCATCAACAGTTCCAGTAGCAAGGATATTTTGAGGATTTTTAAAATCCTTGATTACAACTTGGTGAGGTGTAAACGTCACAGTTTTATCTTCACCTGAATGAGTGATTTGATAGATTGATAACAAATTGCAGGAAATTTTTGGAACACATAGTACATCACTGAAATGACAATTTTCTACTGGAACTGTTCCAGATCCTACAACACTTAGAGATCTATCATCACCAACAAATATTTGTTTAGTGTTACATTCATGCATACTAGAAAAGATGGCTTGATCCTTAGCCATATGATAATATGCTCTAGAATCAATGAGCCATTTATTTGAAGTAGAAGAAGAAGATGCAATATAAGAGTAACCAGAAGCACAAAGTACATGTCCATGAGAGTTAGATTCTGAAGACAAATCTAGGCTGATGTGGTGCTTCTTCATTGCTACTTCCAAGGCTGCCATCTTCTTAAAACATTTAGATTCATCATGATTATCTTTCCCACAAAAATTGCAATGATGCTCAGTCTTATTTCCTTTTTTCTTGGATTCTTTGTCATTTTTTAAAGGAGGACCTGACTAAGAGGGTTTGGGACCCTTGTTGTTTGGCTTATTATTGCGAAAATTCTGTTTCTTGGGAGGCTTGGACTTTTCTTTCTATTGGGACAATAAGGATTTCCCAGATGTATCTGCATTGTCAATTATTCCAAGATGAATGAGCTTATCTTGCTCTCTAATTAAGGAATCACAAAAGGATTCAAGGCTAGGCTCTTGATAGTTAGCTGCAGTCAAGTATTCTTTCATGGAGTAGAATGTAGATACAAAAACATAATATGCAGCTCCAAGTTTTGAAAGAATATGATAAATACATTGTTTGTCTTCTTTCTTAATCTTGCATTCGACACATAATAGTCTAAGAGTTTTATACTTAGATAAATAGTCTTGAATGCATGAAAAATCATTTGGATTCAAGGAAAGCAACTCATTCTCAAGTTGATGACCCCGAATTTCATTTTGTTTACCAAACACAGATTCCAACTTTTCCCAAGAGAGATTAGGTTCATCAATTCCAGATATGTGGAATCGCAAATCAGTAGAGATTGACATCCCAATCAATATACGAACTTCATCCCATCGATTTTCCCATTTAATTTTCTTATCATCATTAGTGGGTTTTGTTTCTTTCCCTGAGGTTATCCTGAAAAGTCCCCTACTTCGTAGAACATCCTCCATACAAGATTTCCATGAGAAATAGTTATAACTTGTAAGTATAATATCACAAGGGGTGACCATACTGTAAAATAATGGCTGAAAGAACATAAACTAACTGTCTAGATGCAAATAGCTCGAAAAAATCTGCTGTTTAAAAAAAAACGGCACTTAAAAATTGATTCCGGATGATGAAGTTATGCTTGATCAAAGAAAATGTTGAAGATGTCCCCAATAATGACGTGGCAGATATTAACTTGACCAACTAAAAAAAAGAAGCCCCCTCTTCCCAAGATCAACCTTTGACAATCACTTTTGCAATAAAGTTGCTTTGAAGTGAATCACTTTTGTAGAATAAGTGATGTTCACTTTTACAATAATGTGACTTTTAAATAGTGTGGCAATAAATTAAAAGACTTAAGTGACTCACTTTTATTTTATTTTATTTATGTGAGATGCACTTTTACAATAAAGTAACTTGAAAATTGAAATTGCATGCACTAAAAAGTAGCTTGATAAGACTTGAACTCAAGACTTATCAAGGTGTAAAGCAACTTTGGACCAAGGGAGCTAAGTTTAAAAGGTACATAAAAGTATGGAAAGAGGAAGGGGGCTTTTTTTTTACTCTTCTCTCTCGTTTTCCGTGTTTGCTTTCTTTTCCTACAAATCACAAAAAAAATGAACAACAAAAACAAAAAAAACCTTTTCCACACAATGGGGTTATATCTTGGTTAGCTTACTCGGAAAGTCTACGTTTTCAAGTTTTCTCGCTGTTTCTGATTTGCCGTGATCGCACAAGGTGCATAGCAAAGAGTATACGTAGCCGAGAAGACAATAAAGAAAACTTTCCCTTACTGTTTCTGATTCGCCGTGATCGCGCAAGGTGCACGACAAAGAGCATATGCAATCAGGGAAAATAACAGTCCAAGAATAAAACATTAAAGATCTAATAAGAAACTGATAAAATATGAGAGATTAAAAAAAAACAAATCCGTCACTGTAACATTATACCTTTAGATTTGTCGAAATGGGTATTTCTGGAGCAAACGGAAATGGTTTTCGGTGAAAGGAAAACTATTTCCCGATGGAAACAGCGCTCCAGACACAATGGAACAACTCCCATAGGCCAAAAATGCACAAAAAATTTAGAAACAAAAACCCTTTCAAATTTTTGGCAACACCGATTCCAGATCTATATCAAAACCAAAAGCGACTCTTCATAAAAGCTCTGATACCATGTTCGGGTACACAGGGTACTCCCAAAAGGTCGAACACCTTCAGAAACCGCTTCACACAAATAGATCATAGATCAACACACCAATGTTTGTCACGTGGTTAAAACCCTCGAGAGGGAAACAATCCATCACCCCAGCCAAATAGCTACTTGGAGCAATTTATTATGCAAAAGAAAGAAAGTTACATGAGCTTCTCAGTAATTGATCAACTAGCCAAGGACCCTCTATGCTCTTTAAACAGAGATCATAGACCAATCGGGTGTTAAGCCACGGATCAATGGTAGGTATGATCTAAGAGAAGTTGAACCATCGGATTACTCTATGTCTAGAACATATCGTAATCGTCAGATTAGAATATTTACGAATGCATACTAATGCATACTAAAGAAACACACTTTTACCTAATAGATATATTACACAAGTTGATCTTAACTAACTCCTAAGTGTCTAAATATCCTAACACTACCTTGTTGTTTTTATTGCTTTGAGCAATTCTAGTCAAGTCCACTTGATCCTTCTTGGATTCCTATGAATTAACAAAGCTGCAATTAATTCCATTCCAGCTCCATATGGAGTATTTTCAAGGTCCATTACATGTCCTTGGGCCTCACTCAACTATGAGACTTTCTTTCCTTTCCCATGGAAATATTTTTCCACAATTCTGAACCACACAAAAGATTCACACATGGAAAGGCCTCATTCCTTGATTAGCAACATTTACATGTCAATCATTCTATCACTATCATGAACTACATGGTAGGTTCACATATTGGAATGTACTATTGCCTTCATAACAACTTCTTCTCATTCTGAAAAATACACCAAAACAAGTTTTCCTGCATTATAGGGACTGCTATTAACAATTTCTTTGTCAAAACAAGGTTACATGCACTTTTTTGATACGATCTTTGAGACAGATGAATTCCTCATTCATATTTTGACTGCGTACCATTGTTCCGCTATGGGTAATATTTACAAGACCTATCCCTATGCTTTATTATGATATAAGACTTGAAAATTACATTCTTTGAAAAACGTTGATTTTGCCCAATTTTGCACTTTTTCATAGGTGCAATTAGCCTCAGAGGCCAACTTAAACAACTAGCAGAAGAAAATATAGAAAGAAATAGTTTTTTTTTATCAAAAAAACTTAGTTTATATAACAAGGATAAATAAACAACTTTCATATATCCAATCCAATGCACCATTCCACCTCTATAAAATTATGGGTTTGACTACTTTTAACTTTTACACCTTTTCCCAAATTTTCACCAAAATTGGCTATCTCCCAAACTAAGCGTTTCCAGGAAAAATTTGAATAACAGAAGTTGTTTGTTTTGATGAGTAGGTAAAATCTCAAGTTCAATAATTTTCTTGAATCTGACATATAGGGTCACTTTTACCTCCTTCAATCTTTTCAGAATCCCCCAAAAGTACTCGGGAATAGTGTTTTTTTGGCCTTCTGTCACACCCCGATTCCACACCCTTTAGAATCTGGATCTAAGCTTCCTAAGTTAATTGCATTCATGGTCCATGACCATGCCATAACAATTTCATCCCAAACTTTACTCCCATTGGGCCTCAAGACACTTATTTGTAAAAGTCACTAATTTGAAATTTCAACCAAATCGAATCAAAATGGGTTCGGGCTTCTCACTGTCACTAGTATGACTTTTGTTAATGGCATCTGAGCAATGTAGGTATAATCCAATTATGAATTAAACTACTCCTTCTATGGAAAAAATAAATTTCGGGCTCTATAATATTTTTTTTAGATCCCAACATGTCGATTCCGACTTCTCCAAGCCTTCCCGACCTTTTCGATCAGAAATCAGAAGTAAAAAATCAGAATGCATATATTATCCATGATGAGCCATCCCCGACTTCTCCAATTCGAACTCTATCTTTCGTACGTTAGGAGTTGGAAGTCGAAAGTGAAATAAAACTCCCAACAAAACTACCTCAACTTCCCAACTCCGACTACTACCTTTCGTATGTCGGGTGTTAGAAGTCGACGCCATAGAATGATTTCCAATAAATATTACCACGACCTCCTAACTCTGACTACCATTTTCTGTGCGTCGGGAGTTAGAATTTGAGACTTCACCACTGCGGTGCTTACGCAGTCCCGATCCTCTACTTCCTCCGTTGACACCTCGATGTCGACACAAACACGACGTTCCTTCCATAAACAACCTACCAGTTATGACGTTGACACCTTAACATTAGTGTCTCGACACTATCCAAACAATAATAATTCGAACCACCCGACCTTCCGATGTGAGAAGTTGACAATATGCCCATACTACTGCCAATTTCTCATGCTGATATCTTTCACGTTCAAAGTTTGTTTTTTATGAAATGGGTATCATTGGAAAGCTCTCAATGAGATATATGCAATGATGTGCTCCTTTACAACATTTCAAGACTTTAATTCTGGTCATTAATTTAAATGACGATTTTACCCAACATTCACTAACACTTCTGTGCATTCTGATTTTCTACCTATAAGTGTGGATTCTGGCCCAAATAGCCCCCAGTGATGTAACCATTCTCTCTGATACCACCATGCCACATCCCCTCCCATAAATCAGACTCACAAATGGAACATGAACAATGTACAGGGTGCTAGATTTCACCTCGATGGCCAAACTACAAATTCATAAACATTTAATTGCATGTGCAAATTCATAAACATGTAATTGCGTGTGCAAATTCATATTAAATATACACAACATAATTAAACTCTATCAATGCACACACAACCTGAAATTACCGACATGTTCATCATAGGCATAACAATAAAAGAATGCACAAAGGTAACCTAATTTCCATGCTATGCAGAGGAATTAAATTTAATCATTCAACTGTACCAATTTATTCACTCTGACATAAGCAAATAATCATCCATAACACATAAATTAGGCATAATTAGATCCAACAGTAAACACTTATCTTTTAATTGGAATCACCCAAGAAACATGCTATGGAAGAGTAATGTTCCACCCTACCATAGGTCTCCTTCCATCCTATATTATTTTAGCACTCAGAGACCACCCCCAATTTGGGCTATGTAAACACTAAGGTGGAACTACTTAGGCTCACTCATAGCCATAGGCACAATCACTCAGGCTAATCCATCACACATATGGGTTTGTCAAGCTTGTAGGGAGGTAGGGAAGGATAATTCTATACCAGTGATACTAACCATAGAACTACACGAATCTCAGTTTATCTCAGACAACCTTGGCACCCACAATATCTACCACACCTAGCACCAAGAAGGCCCCCATTCTCTGCTACATTGTCCTTCAGGCGCCCCTTCCCTCCAGTGCTCTTCGGTGTGGGCATAGAAAGGTCCAATATACTAAACCACTAGATATTCTTGACTTCGTTGGACTTATGAATTCATTCAGACCTATGGTCTCACTCCCAATTCTGACCCACTCTTGGATTTAATCCACTCTTGGATTTTTCCAAATTCTGACCACATGATTGTCAAACACGGAATTGCAACAGTAGGATTCCAAATTTGGTTGTTCCTAGGGATTTTTCAGGATTTTGGAATTCTCAATTTTGCCCTGGATTTTATTTCTATGGATTCACCACTAATTTGAAATTTCAACCAAATCGAAGAAAAATGGGTTTGCGCCTCTCATTGTCACTTGTATGACCTTTGTTAGTGGCATCTAAGCATCGTAGGTCTCATCCAATTATGAATTAAACTGCTCCTTCTATGGAAAAAATAAATTTTGGGATCTATACTTTTTTTTAGATCCCTACGTGTCGATCCTGACTTCTCCAAGACTTCCCAACCTTTTCAGTCATAAATCAGAAATAAAAAATTGGAATGCATATATGATCCACGACGATCCATCGTCGACCTCCCCAATTCGACCTCTATCTTTTGTACGTTACGAGTCAAAAGTTGGTAGTGAAAAAAAACTCCCAACAAAACTACCTCAACTTCTCGACTCCGACTACTACCTTCCATATGTCGGGAGTCAGAAGTCGAAACCATAGAATGATTTCCAAAAAACATTACCATCACCTCCTAGCTGCGACTACCACCTTCCATATGTCGGGAGTCAGAAGTCGAGACTTCACCACTACGCTACTTACACAGTCTCGATCCTCTACTTCCTTTGTAACACCTTGATGTTGACACAAACACGACGATCCTTCCATAAACAACCTACCTATTATGACGTTGACACTTTAGCGTTAGTGTCTCGACGCTATCCAAATAGTAATAATTCCAAACTCCCGACCTTTCGATGTCAGAAGTCGACAATATGCCTATATTACTGTCAACTTCTCATGCCGATATATTTCATGTCCGAAGTCCGTTTTTATGAAATGGGTATTGTTGGAAATATCTCAATGATCTCTATGCAACGACATGCTCCTTTACAACATTTCAAGACTTTAATTATGGTCATTAATTTAAATCATGATTTTACCCAACATTCACTAACACTTATTTGCATTATGATTTTTTGCCTGTAAGTGTGGATTCTAGCCCAAATAGCCCAAGTTATGTAACCATTCTCTCTGATACCACCCTGCCGCATCCCCTACCATCAATCATAATCACAAAGGGAACATGAACAATGCACATGGTGTGTTACTGGTTGGAATGGAAGATCTTGCCACTGGTAACCATATGTAGAACAAGTGACCACTGCCACCTTAGTCACTTATCCTTAACTTCTTTAGAAGTTGTAAATTCTTAGGGGAGAGCCCTATTGTTCCCTGCAAAATACACTAAACACCAAATGATACTTCTCTCGAGCATATTATTGATTAATGCCTAATAGAGTTTTAAACAAGAGTGAATGATGTGCATGAGGGGTAATTTAAGTGTTGTTATTCTAACTATCACCATGAAATTATCTAATTGTAGGAAACAAATAATTAACTAAAAAAACAAATATCATAGGATGACTTTCAATTCCAAATGAAACATGTCTTTTCATTATCAAAACGTGAATGGCATTAGTGAGACCTCAACGGTCTGTCTAAAAAACCAGCATGTATGAATCATAAGAATACATAGTTATTATAACATTAATAAAACAAGCAAGTTTAATAACTATAACTCTTCAGATACGTGTATAGTGACAACATAATACTTCCATAATAATTCGATAATACAAACAGTCTTCTACCTGAATTAACACGCGCGATAGGATTATGGTGAGAGGGACTGCCACTGCAATGGCAGTCCGGAGGTTTGAGAGCAGGTGCGATGAGGAGGTAGCGAGGGCAAACGAGATTAGGGCTGCAACAAGGCATAAGGGATTATAGAAGGAGGCTGACAGGGGTCGCAACAATAGAGGAGCATGTGGGGGAAGGAAGATGATGCTTTAGCAATAGGTAGAGGTGGCCCGAGAGTGAGGACGCACCAACATTGAAGTTACAAAGGTAATCCAAAGGTGTAGAGGATGTTGGAGCTAATTCGCAGGGCAGTCGATGGTATGAGAAGAAGATGGCGGCAAGGATAGGAACAAACTGGCAGCGAAGGGCTGCGAGGCTTTAAGTTGCGGTAGATGAAATATGATCTATAAAGCTAACCTAACCAAAACTAACCCCAAAAATTATTCTAAGAAATAACCCTAACCTAAGAAATGAACTACGCTAAGAAACTAACCTAAACCTAAATCAAACCTAAGAACTAACCGTAGATTATATTTTGTAGGAATAAGTGTAAAAACTACGAAAACCCTAGCACAAGCCCTACTTAACCTAGGATTTCTCAGGAGTAGCGCTAACCTAGTGAGGAAGGGTCCTAGGTTAAGAAACTAACCTGGGAAAGCTAAGGGGAAATCCTAGGGAACCCTCACAGGGAGGCATGCTGTCATTGTTAAGGTGACAGGAAAGAAAGCAATGACCTATCCTGGGGCAAAGTGTAGCTCTAAGGCTACCACTAAGACTTCAGACATGCACATCCACCAACATCCAACAAAAAGGTAAGAAGCTTGACCTCCTTGTGCTTCTATTCATCCAACAAATCGAAGCATCACCAAAAGTAGAAATTCACCAAAGAATTTCCAGAAAAACAGCTTGCATTAACCATAAAAAATTCTCACAAGGAGCGCATCCATCAAGAGAAACCCTGATAAGGGTAAAACAAGTGCATAGTGTATTATCCCATAAGTTCTGATTTAAAATGAAAGTGAGGAGATATATTTATAATATCTCACACTCACTATTACAAATAAAATCCAGGGCAACATTCCTTAAAACAAGTAAATCGATAATTATTAAATGTCAACTTAAAATTAAAAGAAGCTAATAATAAAATATAGACTAAGGTAGGCTTCCTGGGGTATTTGCATCCCCAGGTGCCAAAACATGCTCAAATAAGCGAATCACTTCGAACGAAATGCTAGAGCGGGCTAGAGGTAGGTAGGGCGTTATGTCCCATCTAACCCCTAGAGTAGTGTAAAATTCCTCAATGCCTTCCTCAAAGCACATAAATGACCTGACATGGAGGATGCTTTCCTTCGAGGAAAGAAATCCAGGGAGAGCAATGACCCACTGACTGAAGGGATAGGAGGGTGTATGAAGTGGTCGCGACTGAATACTAGAGTCTCATGGCTAAAGCAGAGGCCACCCGAGCGTGCAAGCAGGATATGGATCCATGAGACCCAATGATCAACCCTTAAAGGTCCCAGACACCAACCCTGAGGTTAAAAACCTCTTTAATGGGTAATCAACAATGCCATTAAGCCATAGTACCCTTAAAGGAGGACCAGAGGGTCCAACCATGACCACCATCGCTTAATAAAACCCCTCCTGGTCAAAAAATTGGCCCTCGCTCCCTAGGGTACACCTGAAGGTGTGTTGGGTACAAGTGCAGCGTAACACTAGCTCCAACTGCGGGACAAGTGCTCTTCCCAGGAGTGCTCGAGAACCTGTGAATTTTCTGGTACCTGTAGACCTACACACATATCAAATGTCTGAGAGATTAAAAGAATCTAAGGGAAGACACTTCCGTCCGACCTTGTTCTCTAAATGAGGGAAACAAACTAAGAACAATAAAACTAACTAAAGGATGAAAATACATCAAATGCAACACATAGAAATATGCCTAATGCAACTAACCTAACCTAAACACGTATCCATAATAGGTTAAGTGAAATCATACCACGAATGTAACCATTTAAGTAAGCAATTCATACCTATCATCTTACCTTTATCCTTTAGCATAATCCAAGACACTACCTCATTAATGATATGTTGAGTTTGTACCAGGATCTTTATCTTGATGAGTGTAGGAAATCGAACCTTCTAAAGAACCTGGAAAACTTGAAACTGGTGTGATGGAGAAGCATCACTTTGACAGGTTTTGTTGATCCATTCTTCTAGTGGGATTATGTATCAGACACCTCCACCATACATATCTTCTAATTTTTTTCTCCTGAAACTCGCCCATGAATCCTGAACTTGGGAGGATATCTGTGGGGTTGGACTTTGTGCATCTTCATATGAGAGCCGCGACCTGTATCTGCATTTAATCAAGATTTTCTTTGTACATATATGTATATCTCTTATATTTTCCACAATCATGTTAGTAACCCCAATAATGTTTGAACTTTTGAAATTGTCAACAATATAATCCATACCTTCATGCTTCAAATGAAAATATTAACAATAAATATTATGAAACTGAGGGATGAAAGTCATACCTGTCCACCAACCTTCCTCACTCTTATTGAGATGTATCATTAAGGGCTTGCCGATGTAGGGTGGAGCGGGCTGAACAACTTCTTCTATGCTTCGTAAGGGGCACAACTAAAAGTGATAACCTAGGTTCATCATATGTTGAATATTTGCAAAAGAGTCCTCTGTGCGACATGCTTCCTTGCTGCACAATGAGTATGAAGTTGACATTATGGAAGAATCATCAGAGATACGGGGTTCCAAGTCTTCAAAATTTTCATTATAATGGCCCATCTGCATATAAAAACTATCTGCCAAGTCTGGTGTTGTTCTATATTCAATTATGGTGGAAAAAGTGTTGAGCTACTCTTCATCATTAGCCTCATAAGGGGAAGGAATGATCATATCTCTTTCAACAAGGTATTCATAAGTTATGTCTTCAACATCCTTGTTGGAGGTGACTGAGAGTTCCTTGTCCCAAATAGTGTCAATTTTTGTCTCTTCTCGAGGAACTTCACCAAGCTGCTCATTCTGGCTGCAACGTATGGAGACAATACTACCTGCTCTCGAGGAATCATATAAAGGTGGACCCATAAATGTCCAATAACCATCATCCTCATAATTCCCGTTATTATGTTCCCAATGATCTAGTATGTCACAAGGAGTTTCTGTATGTTGGAAGGGAGGACTCATCCCATCTTTTTGTTCCTCAACTTCTTCAATTAGGGATTCCATATTGTCATATATGGGACCATCATCATATTCATATGCTTGGGAAGCTTCATCTATCGTGCTCAAGATATCATCAGTTAGATATTGAACAATGGCTGCTTCGACTTCATCTTTTCTTGGGCTTCCTTACGAAACAAGTACTTTTCATGCTTGACATGAGGTATCCATTTGTCATGATACCCTGAATCCCAGTGGTTACAGAACGTTTCCACCAATTCTACAAATGAGGACATTGTTCCTTTATCTGGGCCACAAAGCAAGCGATAGCGTTTCCTCCCAGGTGAAGGAAAACTGATCACATGTAAACATCTTCTTCTTCTTTAATACCATATTTTGAAGCCATAATCATAAACCATTGCACATGATGCATGACATTATCATGGTCACCCTTGAAGGAATTCCAAAATACTTCGGGTAACTCATCTGAATAACTTGAGAAAGCTGATAGATCAAGAGGAGCGAAACTAATTTCCATTTCTGTAGCAGTCAGATTATCAGGATCTTCAAACTCGAATGGAATGTCATCTGTGGTTCCTTCTCTTGCATCATCTTGAGTATGGATTTTTCCTATGGTTTCTTGCCATATTATGTTGATCATGGCCTTTCTTTCTTGTTCTTTTACACTGTAATACCAATCCATGCTGAATGCATTAATGAATTTCCCAAGAGAAGAAAAAATTCTACGAGGAAAACTCTCATACCAATTTCTGACAAATAAGTTGCCTTCTAGGTGAAGAGACAACATAATTAGCCTCATCCTGATGTCTTCATGCATGATGTTACTTGTCCAGATGAATTGCATGAATACTTGTACATGGGATGCTGCATAGTTATTATACTACTGGAATAATGGGAAAAGTGCCTTCCCACCATCTCAAATGGCATACTTGTGTGGGAAACCTGGAACACATGAGAAGTCCAATATGTCCATCCACAATTCATAATTGGATGCCATCTCATCGGGCTTCCTTGTCTTTATAGCGTACTTTTTTTTCTTTGATTGGAGTTTCCAGGTAAGCCTGCAGGTTAGTCCTTAAGAAAATGTGAGCAATCATATGTAATTAGGACTTCAATACTTACCAAAGTGTTAAGCCTTTTCAGGATTTTCTTTGTGGAGTTGCTAGGTAAGATATGTAATATCAGTCTTCAATAATATTTTCAAAATACCCATAAATAATTACCTCAATTTTTCTTAGCAGATGTTGTTCTTGCCAGGGTAAACCACCTCAACAAGTTCGAG
Organism: Pseudotsuga menziesii; assembly: GCA_001517045.1. Classification (NCBI taxonomy): domain Eukaryota; kingdom Viridiplantae; phylum Streptophyta; class Pinopsida; order Pinales; family Pinaceae; genus Pseudotsuga; species Pseudotsuga menziesii. The sequence continues at coordinate 583,651 of LPNX010381499.1, forward strand.
GTCCCCGACAACGACGCCAAAATGTTACCGGTTGGAATGGACGGTCTTTCCACCGATAAGCATATGAAGAACAAGTGACCACTGTCACCTTAGTCACTTATCGTTAACTTATTTGGAAGTCATAACTTCCCAGGGGAGAGCCCTATTGTTCCCAACAAAAGAACCTAAACACCAAAGGATACTTATCTCAAGTATATTATCCCTCAGGCACATCATTCACTCTTGTTTAAGACTCCATTAGGAACTGATCAACAATATACTCGAGAGAAGTATCTTTTGGTGTTTAGTGTCTTTTGCAGGGAACAACATGGCTCTCCCCTAGGAAGTTATGGCTTCCAAAGCAGTTAAGGATAAGTGACTAAGGTGACAATGGTCACTTTTTCTACATATGCTTACCGTTGGCAAGACCTACCATTCCAACCGGTAACAGGGTGGTAGATTTCACCCCGATGGCCAAATTACAAATTCATAAACACTTAATTGCATGTGCAAATTCATATTAAACATACACAACATAATTAAACTCTATGAATGCACACACAACATGAAATTACCGCATGTTCATCATAGGCATAAGGACAAAACAATGCATAAAGGTAACCTGATTGAAATCCCCTACGAAATAAAAAAGTCAAATCACTCTAATATATAATAGATCACTCCATTAAGGAGTAGGAAATGTGACCATGAGTCTTAGAAAGCACCTCAAACCTTATTATCACTTAGCCAAATCTCATGGCTAGGAAATGCTACACTAGGGCCATCTAGAATGTCTACCTGATGCTGAACTCTGGAGAAACGTCAACACCCCCTATCAATGAGGGAGACATTCTTCATCACATCAAACATCATACTTGATGATAATGTTTGTGTTCAGAGCCTCACAGTCCTAGAAAACACTTAGCACCTCAAGCCTTATTGATAAGGCTGCGATAGAGCCATTCACCACTAACTGTGAGTGAACATTCAACCTGATGTTGTACATGGATGTATGGATGAGAAATCTGTTAGCACCTCAAGTACAATAAATACTAGACTATATCCATTCACCACTATCTGTGATTGAACATTTAACTCGATGTTGTACACTGGAGCCATCATCATCTTGAGCCTTATGCATAAGGTTGTGCTGGATCCATTTACCACTAGCATAGCCCTGTGAGTGAATGTATCATTTACCACTAGCATATCCCTGTGAATAAATGTCTTCCCAATGCTGCTCACTTGTATGTTTTGTCCATTCACCACTACATATCACTGTGAGTGAATGTCTACCCCATATTTCTCATCTGTATTTCTTGTCCATTCACCACTAGCATATCCCCATGAGTGAATGATTTTCCCATACTGCTCATCTGAAGGACCATCATGGTATCTAGGCCATTCACTTCATGTGAATTTGTACGACATCCATCAACATTCCCTCTCACTGAGGGATACATTCTCCATCACGCCAAGATTGTCCTGGAAGTATACAAAATTTGGCTTGGAGAGAGGCTTCGTGAGAATATTAGCTATCTACTCATTTATGGATATGTATTGAATCTTCACTACTCCCTTCTACACCATTTCTTGGATGAAGTGATATTTTATCTCAATATGCTTCGACCTGTTATCAAATATTGGATTTTCCAAAAGCATGACACAACTTTGAGTATCACAATGTATCAAGGCTGTCTATAGCTCCTGATCAAATAGTCAATTAAGAATATTTCAAAGACATAATGCTTCATAGCTTGCAACATTGGCTCCATAATAATCTACTTCTACTATACTGGGTGTCATAAAATTATGCTTCATGCTAAACAAAGATATCATGGCCGATCCCAAGCCGAAGCAGCACCCTGGGGTGCTCTTTCTATCCAATGCATTCCTTGCCTATTCATAATTTCCATAATCATGCAACCTCACTTAACCACCCGAGAAAAATCTCAAACCATATCCAATGGTACAATGCAACTAGCTCAAGACATGCTTTGATGCAACCCACTATACATGCCTCAACTCAACCATAAACTGGATCAGGGTGCTTAATGCAAAACATATATCTATCCTAGTGTTAAGCAGGTACAACAAATATCCATATAGTTTCCCACCAAATATGAATATGAAGCATAATCTCTCAGATTCTTCAGATTTTTTACAAAGTGGATCCGTCAAATCTAAATCTGAAGTAGGATCACTCAGCTTATTTAGATTTTCCTCCATAGGTGTAGCAAAAAATACTCAAGATATCAATTGTGTACTTCCTCTGACTAAGGAATATCTCACTTGATCTCTTCTACACCTCCAATCCCAATCATACATTAGGCCAAGATCCTTCATCTTGAATTTCAAATCCAACTCTCTCTTAGTGAGGAATGTACTGGGGCATCAACAAACTATGTTGCAACTACTCCCTCTACGTTGGAGCACCCTGCTCCATCCGTACCTGAGTATCTTGCTCCCTCTACATCTGGACACTATGCTCCTTTTGCATCTGAGTATACTGCACTGAAGCAACCTGCTTCCTTTTGCACTACTAATCCCTGTGTACCCATCTGTGCCATCTCCCATAAAGTGGGTCTACTGATATGAGCCTCTTTCTCCCTCAAGAACACTGAATACCATCCATGATTCTCTGCAAACTGGATGACCTGATGCTAATATGAACTACATGATATATCTTATAGATCCAATTGAAAGTTACCAGTGACTTCCTTTCAGGTCTTGGAACTATCTCACACACATCATTCTTCATGATGGACTGATACTTCTCCATCATGGAATTCTTCCAAATCTACTGGATTGCTGCCTACTCATAAATGGAAGGCTTGGAATCAATGATGTGACTCATCAATTCCAAATAATTTGAGACCCTATGAGTCCTTTTTCTCTCCCTAAAAGTACCGATCACCACAACATATATAACTCACTCTTGACTTACAGAAGATATGACTCACTTTTGTCACTCGCAAGATATATGACTCACTCTTTTCCACTCAAGAGATATAAATCATTCTCGACTTGCAGAAGATACGAATCAATTTTTTCATTTACAAGATATATGACTCACTATTGTCTATTCAAGAGACATGACTCACTCTTGACATACATAAGATATGACTCACTTTTGTTAATGCTTCCTCAGGAGTCCTGTACTCCAATATTCGGCGAGGACTCTTGTTCTTAGCATAAGCACCTACTGTATTGGATTTGACTGCCTGACAAGAACATGGGTTTATGAAAATTTTCTTGATAGCCTCTACATGATTGAATTGTCCATAGGAGTTAACCAATACCATTTAAACAATTACGCAATTCATCAAAATATTAATTCAACTCAAGTAAATAAAACTCATTACTTAAATCATTAAATACTTATCTTTGTTGTTGACTCCTTCTTGATCCCTTCCTCCTCATGGAAATCACTAAATCCTTAGGAGGTATATTCTCCTGCAAAACTTTGATCTTAGTTTGAGGTGGATGTTCATTAACATTAGTTGTTGATGCATGTTGCTTTCCCTTCATTTTCACACAGTTTTCATTGAATTATTGCACACTAAAGATTTCAATTAAATTGCAGCGAAAACAAAGGATCTTAGAAATATAGCCATACACAAGAGACACATGAATTTTATCACGGGAAACCCAATAGAGAAAACCTAGCAACTTTTCTTAGAAGAAATCAATCCAATTCAAGTACAATACCAATCAAGAAGAGAAACCCTAGCACATAAGAGGTTCGTCCTTCTTCACAAGAAACCCAAGAAAGGGTAATAAATCTTCCAAAGAACACAAGAACCCCAAAAATGAATCCTTGTGCCTTTTTCTAGGACTTCTTCAAAAGTGTGCCCTTGTGTAGCAAAGAGAATGTGTGATGATAGTGAAAAATGAAGTATGTGAGCACCTCATTTTTTTTTGTCACTTCACTTGAATTTTTCCTCAATGGGGCCGACTTGCACATTTTGTTGGGGCCACCTTGTCTTTTTGCTAGGGCATATTTGATCTTTCTCCTAGGTTGAATTGTCTTCTTGTCTTCGATTTTCTCTGGTATTTTTTCAATGGTTGACTTGACTTCTTGGTTATTTCTTCATCATATAAAAGTTGTTCTTGTTAATGTTCATCTCCTCACACACACATCTATTCACTCATGGAGCTCTAATGTTGATTTCACCCCACTCTAAGAAGTCTCAGACACTTTAGATCCTATGTCGAATTCAACATTAGATTCGACTTTGTATATTTCTCAAGGGAATGAAATCCTCTACCAAATAAACAAATCAACTCACTCTAATATAGAATAGATCACTCCATTAAGGAGTAGGAAATGTGACCATGAGTCTTAGAAAGCACCTTGAACCTTATTAGCACTTAGCCAAATCTCATGGCTAGGAAAGGCTACACCAAGCCCATCTAGATTGTATGCTTGATGTTGCACTCTGGAGAAACACCAACATTTTGATAACTAGTGTGCATGTGAGACTTTTTTATTTCTCACTTTCTTCTTTTCCAGAGCTTACATCCTCGGTTGTACTAGCATGGTTCCTCTTATGTTTTCTATCCTTTTCCTTCTCTTTATCCTTATCCTTTGATTGCTTAAGATTTTTATCCATCGCCCTCTTTGATTCTTCAATAATGGCGATCATTTACTCCAAAATTGAGTCCATGGAAAATGTGTACGGGCTAAATTTTTATAAGGTTTGTATATATTTTTTTAATGGGTAGGCAATTTTTTTTTATCGAATTGGTAAACAAAAAGTATAATTTTTTTATTGGATTTGTAAATTTTTTTATTGGGTTGGTAATTTTTTTTTACTGAATTAGTAAAAATAAAAACCTTTCTAGCTCCAATGCAAAATAAAACAATTCCTGTTCTATTCTATGTTATATCCATGAATCCATGGCTCAAAAATATATATAAATGTTTATTGAATAAATAAGATGGTAGAATATGAATCCATGGCTCAAAAATACATATAAATGTTTATTGAATAAATAAGATGGTAGAATATGACGAGTACAACAAGAATGACCGAATATATAGGCCTCCACAATGGTCTTACATGTAAAGTCATGACTTTATGTGATACTTACCTATGGTAATTATAATTTAAAATATTAGCTATAAATATAATTAAGATAAATAATGTCTCCTTCTTTGTGTCTTTTAGTAATTATTAACTTATTACTATTTTATTATCTTATTATTAAATTTAAATGTTATTTAGAGTTATGTTTTTATATACATAACGCTCTCTCAAAAGTTGATAGGCCTTTGACTCGGCCTTTTGAATTAAGTTTCTTTTGGTAATCACTTTGTTTGCCTCCATTATTGTGTTTGTTCTATCCACCACACCCATCATTTCTAATTCTTTTCTAGTTTTTGTATTCCGAATATTTATCACATTATTGGTTATTTTTGGCTTGTTTTCTAGTTCATTTAGGTCCATTTGATGTCATGCATAAAAGTGTAGTTTAAAAAATATTCATATTGAACAACCACAAAATAATTCCAATGCATTTTCATCTTTACTGTCATCTATCTTATAATAATTTTTTTTCTCCTTTCAACGTTGCTTTAGCAACCAGTGTTTTTGCTTTTTGGCCTTAGATTCCTATAAATCTGCAATGATATCCTCCCTATTCTTGACTATATCCTCCACAACAAGATTTTTTTCTTTTTCTTTTGAACAATATTCCTTAAAGTTCCCATATCTACCTCCTTGAGATTCAAGTTTTCCAAGACCTTGGATAAAGTATTTGTAGAGTGCACTTGAAAAAATGATGATACGGTGGTATTATATGCTGACAAATTAGTGTTTTCCATTAATAACCTGCTATTTTTGTGCTGGGATTGCTCCAATTTATCCTTATTCTCCTTCATTTTCCTATCAAATTATTTTCCAATAAAACAACATAAATGAGATCAACGAGTTTCAAATTAATAGTGGTGGTGTCTAAAGACACCTTTGCAACACTTAAGCACAATAATCCACGATACAAATATTTGTTGATAGACTGGTTCATAAGAAATATCTATAAATAGGTATAGATGGGTACCCAATAAACAACCACGAGACCACATAGTGGAAACTAACCATAATTGTCTATAGATCATAGATTTGAGGACCCAAAGTGGACATAGTTAATTCATAATTTAGATGATTGTTTTCTCCTTAGAATGATTAACTCCCTTCTTTTGACAAGGTGAGGTTACCAACAGACCATAAGTTCCAACACCCTTGTAAACTCAGCTTGGAGAAAAGAACAAACTACATAGCATTCACATTGATCAACCTTGGTACAATAACATTCTTGGAAGAAATATGAAAACATTGTTACCTTCATCAAACCCAATGCAATTATTCAATCCATCAACAAGTTTCCATGCTATTATTCAAACAGTCCTAGTCGATTAGTCGGCTAGACAACAAGAGATCACAATCTAGTCAATCAATTGACTAGTCGAGAGCATGATAAATATAGGCATTTTGTATCCAACAATACAATCTCTATCCATCCATCAAATAGGTACTAACAATAGTACTCAATAAAATCTCTGAACAAACAACAATCAACTCAATTGAACATAGTTCATTCGGTCTCATCAAGTCAAAGTCGAGTAGACATCAAGATAAGAGTTGGGATTACACATCGACAATATTCATTTTACTTTAATTTCTATCCCCCTTAAACAAAACTAAAGGATAATACTAACATAAAAAAATAACAATCCAATCGAGACTTAAGTCGACTATCACCACTGTTCGAATCTTAGTTGACCACTCTCAAGTCGATCAACAACATATCTTAGTAGATGAGCATTCTAGTTGATACTCCAATCGATTGTCATCTTTGGTCGAGCCTTAATTGACCTTCATCTTTGGTCAAACCTTAGTTGACCACACCAAATGAATCAAAAGAAGGAAGGAGCAGCAGTGTATGCCTGTATAGTCAAAGATACACATATGTATGAAGTCCTCAAACATATGCTCAAATTATTCCTTGACCATTCATCAACCCAATCATAATCTATCAGAGTAGTTAGAAATGGTTCACAATTTTGTCTTTCACATCTTTTATGCAAATTTCTAAAGGAAAAGTTGCCATGTTTCCAATAATTTTGATTCCTGGGAAAAGTCCCGTGATTCTTATAATCATGAATCACGTTATGCAACTAGTCCCAGAAAGAGCATGAAAATAGTATAAATAGATCAGAAAGAGTAACCCACACCTTAATAATTAATAAAAGAGATGAATAACAAGCGTTTTCGAGGGGGAAGCCTCCTTATACAATGTACTAAGTACACAAGACAAGACAAGTTGAGATGATTCAAATGAAAATGTCTCCTTCCTATATATAGGCTACAAAGGGGTAAAATAACAACTAATGGATCCAAGCCAACATAACTAATATAATAATACTAATGATAATTACCACTAATATACCCAAGCCGACATAAATAAGATGTAATGAGCGACACTATAGGGGATAATGTGCCAACATTTAGGGCTTAACATGCCCCTCCCCTTCAGACAAACATTTTACACAACGTTTGATTAATTGTGGATTCTTCTATACGAAGGACTCATCTTCCCATGTCGAATGTTCAACTGGTAAGTTCTTCCACTCGATGAGGTACTCTGTAATAGACTGATTGCGTAGTTGTTTGGTAATTGTTTCAATGATTTGTTCAGGTTTCAATATGAATTTTCCTTCTTCACTAAGCTCTGAAATTATAGTTTGATTTGGGATCTTGTCTCCTGTTACCTTAATTAATTAAGAAACATGTAAAATTCGGTTTACCCTTGAAGATGAAGGGAGATCCAATTTGTAAGCCATACTACCAATCTTCAACAACAATTTATAAGGACCATAGTACTTGGGTGATAATTTATTATCTTTATTTTTTTTCTTGACAAACATATGTTTGTAAGGTTTTAACCTTAGAAATACCTAATCCCATTCTTCAAAACTCCTTTCACTACGATGTTTATCTACTTGTTGTTTCATCTTTTTTTTTGCCATATCCAGGTTGTTGTTCAAAAATTGGAGAACTTCTTGCTGGTTCTCTAGTTGATCTTCCACAACTTGAAATTTATCTTTTCCTTTTAAGGGAGATGTGATATATGCCAATTACAAGAAATTTGAGTTCTAAAATGGGTCTCCTCAGGAAAATAATAAAATAATATGTATAAATTTTGGAGGAAGAGAGAAGAAAACTATTTTTTTGTTCGTATTTTCAACATATCTCCCTGTGTTTTTACTCAAATTTCAAGTGTGAGGACTTGTTGGATGCAGAATTAAATTCCTCATCCAACAAGTACCGACACTGCATATTTATTGGTTTTTTGGAAGCATGGTACGTCAAAAGTATGCAGTGTGGGTACTCGTTGGATGCATAATTTATTTTCGCATCCAACGAGCCCCCCTGCTTGAAACTTGAGTATAACCACAATGAGATATGTTGAAAATACGAATAAAAAAATTAGTTTTTTTATGACAAATATATCAAGTCAACCATTATGGTTGACTCATTTTATTGAAATTCTATTAGTTCTTGTATTCCAACTCACAAGAATTTATTGTTGGTTCGCTTTCTTATAAGGCTCATTTTAGACCCCAAATTTCCTCTAATTCAGGAGGATGGTACCCATAACGTGCCCTAAATGGACACATTTTTTATTGTGTATGGAAGGAAGTATTGTACCAACATTCTCCCAAAGATAACAATTTCATCCATTGTGTTTGTTTATCATATACAAAGCAACAACTAAGATAGCCTTGCAAACATTTGTTCATTATCTCAGTCTTCCCATCATATTGAGGATAATAAGAAGAAGTCTTAGATAATTGGGTACCGAGACAAGAAAATAATTTAGTACAAAATTTTCTAGTGAAAATTGGATCTCTATCACTTACGATAATCTTTGGTTTTCCATGTAACTTATGAACTGTTTCCATGAAGGATGTAGCAACTGTACTTGCGTTAAAAGGGTAAGAGAGTGAAAAAAATGTGCATACTTTGTGAGTATATCAACAACCTCTATAATAACATTATTCCCTTGCTACTAGTACCCAATCAGATTGTATAATCTATAAATAGCACAAAGTAATGCCTCAACATCCTCATCTTTTATGGACAGTGCATCTGCCACAACATTTTAGTTCCCTTTTTTAGAGATGATTTCAAAGTCATATCCCAACATCTTGGTTACCCATTTTTGTTTCTTTTCTGAAGGTAGTATATGTTCCAAGAAGTATTTAGGACCACCATGATGTATCTTGACCTTGAAGTTCCTACCTATTAGGTAAGGACGCCATTGTTTAAGTGCATGTAGTATTGCCATCATTTCATTCTCATAAATGGGATTCTGTAACTTTTTCTCCTTGATTGGATGGCTTTATAAAGCAAGGGGTTATCCTTCTTGCATTAGAATAACACCAATTATGTTTCCTGAGGCGTCACATTCCATAGTGAAGGTTTTTGTAAAGTATGGCATGCTCAAAATAGGAGCATTGCACATTTCCTCTTTAAGTTTTTCAAATGATTGAGTTACCTTTGGAGTCCAAGAAAATGCTACCTTCTTCAACAATTTTTCTAGAGGTGCTATTATTCTTCCATAGTTACGAACAAACTTGTGGTAGTACCCTGTCAAACATAAGAATCTTCTAACATTCTTCAAGGTTTTGGGAATGTTAACACCAAAATTTGTTCACCTAGCTCTCCATGGTCTAAGCCATATTCATGCATCATATTCTCTCCATTATTTCTTCCATTTTGACCTTCACAACTATATTTTCACTAAATATGGCCCAAAAAATTATTATTCCTTCCCCATAAATGAAAGGAAGTTGTGCATTTATTGTGATTTATCCCCACTCTCTCCAAAAAGGACAAAAAACCCTAAAAATGAGAATGGGTAAAAATACCATAGATAAATACCATGGAAAATAAAATACCATGGGTCAAAATCCCTTGGACCATTCTATAAATACATTGTGAAGGTCGTCCCCAAAACACTTTTTGCCATTTTCTCTCAGTCACATCATACACTTTTATGCCATTATTCCCTTATTGTTCCATGCCATTCCCCATTTGACAACTAGTTGTGGAAGAAACTGGAGACCAAAACCATGGAGCTGCGGAACCATTTCCTATGACGGATACGATTGCCCAACGTCAAAATAAAGGTGCGTTGATTAATATTTTTTGCATTAGTTAGCATTATATATTTGAAAAATCTAAAAATATTGTTATTGCTATTTTTATTTCCTGTTATTATTGTTGAACTCTACCCTATGTTCTAGATGAGCTAGGGTAGGTGCTTTTGCACGTAGATGGGGAGAAACCCCTACTACAGTTTTGGCGATTCCACTTGGTCGATCCATAGGGATATTTGTTTTTGTAGGTTTTTCTATTGTTTTGTTCTCCTTTGCTGCCATGATCCGTCACAGATCCGACCCCCTCGCGGCAGATCCGAACCAGTGCTGCTTCAGTGGTTTCCCACCGACCCTAGTTGACAACCATTTTCCAAAAAATTTCCAGTTCCGACTGAGTCGCACTTGTTCGACCGAAACTGCAACCTAGTTGCACCTTTCTGCCCAATAAGCGCGACCCAGGTCTCACCTTTTGCTCCGATAAGTGCAACCTGGCACAAAAAGTCATATTGCTCCTGTCTCAGCTTTCAGAGCTACCTGGGTCACTACTGTGACTCGATTTTGTGCGACCCATCACGCTTAATCCTCTGTTTTGTGTGAGTTGAGTCTTCTAACTATTTTTCTGCCCTGATCACAATTTTTTTCCAGTTCTATGCAACCCTGATCGCACCTGTTTCATCGACAGGTGCGACCTGTAGTTTTTCAGTCCTTTTCGGTGCTTGAGATCCTTGTTCCAGACCTCCTGTTTGTGTTTTTCCCCTTCCTGACCTGTTTCTGTCCAGATTTAATCCATTACAATCCCTTGGGTTTTTTTGAGGTCCTCTTTGCCTTGTATGTGAGCTTATTGAGTCAAGATTCATAGTCGAGACCCCCTGTGTGTTTCCTACACCTTGGTAAGTTCCTTAGACATTCATTTACTTGTTTTTATTTTATGTTATGGAAGAAATAGTTGCGATTTTGCATGATATTTACTGTCCTTTACTACTATTTATCTGCATTTTATTTGCATCCCGACAGTGAGGTCGTTGGATCTTCACTATAGGATTAATGGGGCTTATACACATCATTTGCACACATCTCACACCCTAAAGAAAAACATTTGGTTCATGATCGCAAGCTATCCTTAAAAATTAACTTAAATCCAACCAACATTGTAACCTCATTTGAGGACAAAACAATTTTGTAGCTAAGTTAGGACATTGGGGATAGGCATCCAAACAACACCCCTTTGTCACTCACATATTGAGACATTATTTTTTTCCATTAGGGGACCAAAATCCTCTTGTACTTGTTGACATGGTCACGACCAGTCTATCGCCCCCCCTGCTTTATAGGAGTAAGCTACAATGAAGGGGTTCTAGAAGTTAGGGTGGAATACCACACTCCATCTTGCACCGAAGGCTAACCCTTCATAGTCCTCCTCATGCATTATAATTGAGTGTCGAGGGACAAAGGGCTGAAGCACTAGGAAACCAACTGGATGTGCCATGAATGACGTAGCCTAGTTTCCATTCTTTCTAGGGATATTTTACCTGGAGGTCCTTCTCGGTAGTGGGATTCTCTTAGCCTATTGTTGTTCCATTTTGTATTGTATGACTGGGAGTTCATCCCCTTGTTGAGGATACAATTTGTGAGGAGCTTCCAACTTGTATCTAGGAGTTTGCTTGCACTCATACCCTATAGGTTAGTGAGTTATTTTTATTTCTAGGTAGTATTTCTTGTTGGATTTCTGGCCACTTTGTTGTAGACTCGCCTTGCTGTAACCTGTTGTTGTAGTTTGGTTTTAGAGATTGTTGTTGGATCATGAGCCACTATTTGTACGCTCTCCTTTTGCACACTCATCTGTAGTTTGGTTTTTGAGCCTGCAGTTGATACTCCTGAGTTTCCATCCATTACACAATTCTCCATCATGCCATTATAGATCCACCATGTTACTCGCATAGGCTTAGGGGCACACCCCTCAGTTTGGTCCCTTGAACCATCACCGTCGAAACCACATTTGACATTGTTCACCACCTTTAGAGCTACATACTACCTCTAAGTCTGATTCAGATTCCTATCAATCCGAACCTACCTTGTTCACTTCCCTATCTAGCCCCATGGCTGGTGCACACCCTGATCCCTTTCAAGGGGGGACGGTTGGTAGTGGGCTTGTGTCCATTCCACCCATAATTATGGGTATCCCTTCCAGTGGACCGATATGTCCTGGTCCTAGTGGGACCTTTTCCACCGCACACACTGTTGTTGGTTCAATACCCACTAGTCGTGGCCCCACTCCAGCCACTGTGGTTCCTACCATTCCACCATTCATACCTAGGGGCAGTGGCCCTTCCATGTCTATTTCAGCTATTCCTACCATACCAGTGATTATTCCTATGGTCCAAAATCAACCTTACCCATCCCTACTGGTGCCGACAACAGTGCTGGCCCTTCCCGATCCACTTTTGGTTCTGGTTTACCTTTTATGGCTAGTCTCAACCTGCCCGATTTGGCATGCTTAACCAATGACCCCATTCTTCATAACCCCATATGGCCTCCCATGCCTACGAAACTCCCATCAGACATCCCTAAGTTTGAAGGAACGGTGGGAGAGGAACCCCAAAACCATATCATGTATTTGAACTTATGGTGTTCATCTAACAACATAGTGGATGATTCTTTCTGATTGCGGTTATCCCAATGCACACTCACAAGTGTTGCGGCCAAGTGGTACATCAAACTGCCTCATGCCACTTACCCAGATTTTCCTCGTTAGCCTTGATGTTTCTACAATACTTCCAGTTACCCATTCTGTATGATGAGGGTGTGGAAATTCTATTATCCTGTAGACAAAACACAACTTCCCATATCACAGATCATATCCATGAATGGAGACGTCGTCGTAGTTTCTGTAAGATCCAATTAGATGATAGATCTTCCTAGATTGGTTTCTCAAGACCTTACTCCCCCCATCGCCAAGGACGTTGCATCTGAGTGCCCATAGATCGAGGAGGAAGCCATTTTGAAGGCACAATAGTTTGATCTCATATACGCCCAATCGGGCTACCCATATATCATTATACTCGATGCTCCCCGTGATGTCTCCTCATGTCGATATACGTCGGGGGAATCACATTCTGCTAATGGAGTCATCGTCTCTATCAACCAACATTCTCACTTTTACCTAACCTCTCCTTCGATGCCACCCCATTATAGTAATACCCCAAGTGTTACTCAACCAGGTTACACCCCTAATTATTCACGTGTAATGACTCAGTCCGGAGCCACACCTTCTTATGCACCTCCCGCACCAGCTCCTCACATTCATAGACCAACTTGTTCAACACATTCCTGTAATGTCCAAACGACTGGCTTTGCGTCTCCACTAGCCACTTCTGCCAATTACCCACCATCTGTGCAACCGACTCCAACCCCGATCCCGACCCTGAGTCCTTTCGCTCCTCCAAGACAGGTCTATGCAGAACATAACCTCCCTAACCAACCTGCCCCAAATAACCAATAGGGGCAGGAAAATAATAAGAGAGTTAGTAATCGAGGTAACAACTTGACTCAAGGAGGTGGCCAACAATCCAACCCTCCGAACAATAATGGAGCCGACCCCCCTGCACAAAATCCCTAGTGTCCCGCTTGATCCGGGAAGAACCCATAGTTGCATACTAACCATCTGTGCACCATTTGTAACACTTACGACCAATATACCAGTTAGTGTCTTGACTTGAATCACGTCCACCATTTACTCCAAAATGATACTCAACGTGACCCCAATGTGGCTGCTCCGGCTCATCCAAACCCAACACCACCGGGTCCCCCACCTATTGTGCTACAAAACCCCCTACCACACCAAGGAATGGTTGCAACCCAAACCTTGGCCCAAAAAACTCCCACAACCACTTTTGTGGCTCAACCCATTGATCCTGGTGTCCATCACCTCATGACGTTATCATCTGTCGTCAACCTACAGACTTGACGAAACCATTATGGTTCCACCATGGAAAATGTTGACCCATTTGTGGCATCTACTTCGACCACTCTTGATATGTCTTTCCATTTGCCGAGACCCCCTACGGATGGGACTGATAAAGTCCCGCAGTTCCCTTTTCTTTGCATCGCGAATGACACCATTGCCAGATATGCGCTTAACTACATTATTGTTGACTACTTGGCCCAGTCTCCCACGACCATGTCCGCTTTGGAAGTTCTCAAAACTTGCCCTTCACAATGTATAGTGTTTTTATATGCGTTAGGCACCATTGATCCATTTTACTTTAGGTTGATCACCTTCAAACTAGATCAAGGAGAACCTTAGATGCTGTCATTCATTGCCTTCCAAGTTTCGATCATGATTCGAAATTTGGTTATTCATCGATGCATCATTGATGAGAGGGAATCCACCTGTGTTATTTCAACCTTTGTTTGGTAGAAACTTGGATCCCCAACCCTCCAACCTTATTCCAACACCCTTCGCGCCTATGATGACCATGCTTCTCAACCCCAGGGCGTCCTCACGAATGTCCCTGTTGAGTTAGCTAGAAAAACAATGTTGATTGACATTGAGGTTGTCAACGCCCAACTTGATTACAACCTCCTCCTAGGACGTAGTTATATGTATGCAATGCGAGTCATTGCATCTACTGTATTTTGACTCTTGATGTTCCCTCATGATGGGAAGATCATGACCATTGACTAGCTGATGTACTATGATCCAAAGGGATCGGCCACACCATAACACATCCTTCCTACTATAGACACTATCATCGACATCGTGTCCATACCTTTCCCATCTGCCGCTGGCCCAGGCTTATTTGCCAATGCTCCTATGACAGACACATTTTTTCCTTACCACCTCCTCCTTCATTGAGTGATATATCATATTTGTGCACTATCACATATGGTATCGTTCTTACCTCCTCACAACACCTACCCCGCCCTCGACTCCAAAAGTCGTGCTGATTCCTGTCCAACCTATTAAGACGAAGTCGCACCCACCTCCTGGTACACCAAATACTACTCCTGTCTCTACTCCTGCCCCTCCTCCTCCGAAGAAGATTGGGGGCAAGGCACCCAAAGTGACAACAAAACCTCTTCCTTTTCCTACATGTGCTTTATGTGATGTCCGAGGCCATGCGACATAGAATTGTCTCGATTTTATTATCCTTCGCACCCATATGAACACTATAGTTGATACTGACGACACTCCAGTTGTCAATGTACCAAGCATACCTACGGTCACGAACAAGTCACTGTGAACCAACCATACATGTGCAGTTTGTGGCCTATATGGTATTCGCACCATTTCCTAAACTTGCATGAGTACCAGTCGTTCCTTAGTGACCTTTGCACGCACTCCCGTGAGTCTAACATTATTGTTCTTGAGGAGATCCATTCTTTGACTTCTTTCTCGGACACTACTACCACCATTTATACGATCTGTACTTCTAGTGGTTCTTCCTCCTCATTGACCACGGAAGATCCACCTGATATATATTGACACCACTTTCGTGATGATGGAGAGATCCTTGAAACCACCATCGATTTTACCCCATTTCACTTTGTCCATGGTGGGGAATCGATACTCCCAATTAAATTCCATATTCTGTTGCTCCGCCTTGTCGTCGAACTTCTACCTGATACTTCACCATTAGAACAATGCCTACTTATGCTTAAACAAACTAATGAGGACCATCATGTTTTTCTCCAAATGATCGAAGCAACTAAGACTTGGTCTAAGTCCCATTATGACTCCCATGTCCACCCTCACACCTTTATAGAGGGGGACCTAGTCCTTGTTTATGGCCAAGCCAATGATAAGATAAGGAAAGAGAATTTTGTTTCCATGTGGTATGGCCCATATGTCATCAATCAATGTCTCGGTAAGGGGGAATATCTCCTTGTTGACTTTGATGACCATCTCTTGAAGGATTCCTACAATGGGCTCTACCTTAAGAGGTTCTATGTCTGAAGTTTCTCACCATCAGTACCATTGTGACATAGTTTTTCTTTCTTATTTTACATCATTTTTACCATCAGTCAGTGACCCCCTCCAATAGCCACTCCATGTCCAACCACAGTGAGTCCATTGTAGCACTCCCTCGCATCCTTCACCCATGAGTGGGTGGATCTAACCCCTCCGCCTTGCCCCTGCACAGCTGGTACCCCACTGGAGGGTGTGGTCCCACACCTACACATGCACACAAGTATGCCACACACATGATCTAGCTACCACAATGCTAGTAAACTATATATGATTGTAACCACAAAGCGTCATGTATATGTACTGTCAGGTCCCCAGACCTGTCTTAGAGGTCGAGGCTTCTCCGGATTTCCCCGGTAGTCCATGATCATGTATGGCTCATCCTCTACGAGGATAGGAAGCTGCCACCACTATGAAAAAATATCTCGAGTGAAGAGACGACCTATTAGACTGCCTCCCTATTTTCTTCGGGCCATTTTCCAAAGTCACCTCGATTTGCATTCCACCACGTGAATCACCCCTAGTATGTATTGGCATGTTCACAAGCCATCCACTCCATCCATACTGCAAACATGGACTTATTTTACCACCATCCATCGTCCCACAAGGAGGCCCCATAAAGTGTTCCATTCTTATTTCTATCAGCCATGTTCACAACATAACCTCTTTTCATACATCGAACACTTCCTCCTTTCCCGATTGGCCATTACAGAGTTTCTATTAAGCTCTTTTCTGACTCCTAAAAGAATGAAAATATTTCCAAGCATGCTTGCATCCTTTCACGCTCGTTAAAGTATTTGAAAGGGTGTCTATGTGGCGTCGTCTATATCCTTTTCGAGCTACACAGACCATTAAAATAAAATGACCACTCTAGCACCTTCCATCTAGGAACGTTTCCCTTTGTATCCTTTTATGCTTAGTTGGAAATTGGGACTGTAACTTACGAAAAAATCATTATGGGTTGTCTTTAAGCTCTTTTCTAGATCTCTCATAAAGAAAAGATCATTGAGTAAACTTGGTTCTGTTCATGGTCGTAAAAGTATTTGAATGACCGTTCATTCAGTATAGGTTTAACCTTTTTCGGTCTGGTTGGACTAACTATGGTCAAGAAGCCCCTATAATCATGTGGTTGGGAGAGCTCTACTTTGTACACTTTTATCCCTTTTCGGGATTAGGATACTACCATACAAAAAAGAGACCACACTGGAGTCTTCTTCTTGTTTTCAGACTCTCTAAACATGAAAACACCAACGAGCACTTACCTTCTCGGGCTTGATAAAAATCCACGAGATGGTATCATATTGAGCATAGTTCTATCCCTTCTTCATGCTCCTTAAACTATGAAGAAGGCCCCAACGGTGTCTATAGGCGCTGCCACATATGATCTCACATTATGGCAGCTTTCCCTCGTTGGGTCACCTTTGTTCAGAGTACTCTGCAGTGAGTCTCCCTAGATATCACTTGTCTAGTTACCTCCCACAGTATGTCCCATTGCAGTTATCTTCCCGGTTTTATGGCTATGATCCCTTTCCCATGAGTCAGTTTCATTTGTTGCCAGGTCATCCGTACCATCATACTCTGAACAAAGGAAGTTTGAGTCCCCTGTACTCCCCTGCCCCTGTTCCCCATTCAGTGTGTCAGTCCCCTGATTTTTACAATCCTCTGGTTATCCCCCTTGTGCTTCTATCAAGGAAACGTCATTGCCTTGTGAGTTGTAGGTCTCCCTTTATCGATGTAAAAACATATATTCCAGAGGTCCCTGTATCCTTGTTTCATCCACCTCATTGATGAGTTCCTTGGACCACTTGAAAGGAGTCATTAGTGCCTTTTGGGTTGGTTGTGTCTCATGTGCTCGACTACAGCTACATCATCACAACATTGAGATTCATACAGGGTCATTGTTCCTTCAATATTTGGTGGAAGACCCTGATTGTCACCTAAATCTAGTACATTGGCGAGTCTACCATTGAACCCATACAGTTTCATGTCCCTTGTGATTTTTGGGCTGCGTTGGAGACAGTGTTCGTGTTGGAGGAGCTAGTCAAAGAGCCAACTAATTAGAGATTAGGTCGGCCGCATAAAATTGTGTTGGTTGACCAAACCAACAAGTAGTTATTGGTAACTTTTTGTAATCATATATATTAGGTTGTTGAGCCGGATGAGAACTTGGTTCAGTTTTTTATATGTATGTACCCTCATGTTATAATATAATATGTTACTTCCTCATCTATTCTTGTCTCTTGTGTCTGTTACATTTATATGTTTCTATGTGTAGTATTGGTAGCCTTCTATGATCCGCGAGATTACAACATTGGTTCTGTTTTCGGTAGTACATATACGAACGTAATGGCCATAAGTATATGATATTAGAAAAAGAGATTAAGAACTAGTGGGAGCATAAAATAGCAAACTATTTGCAGAACTACACAAGAAGAAACAGATTGACCATTGCTTAGGCGAAGGAGAAATTCTTCACTGAAACACATGAGAAGTTTGTAGAATCGGTACCTCAGCTTTTGAAAAAATTCTGGATGAAAAAGTTAGAAGAAACTAAGGACCAAGAGCTACTGGAGAAACTGATTCGAGGGGGACAAACAAGCTTGTCAGAGTGGTTTGAAAAGATCACGGATGAATTCTGTGAGGAACAGGTCATGGAAGAAAGAAATTCAGTTGAAAGCATTGATAAAAGGTTTTATATAGACCTCACTAAGGAGTTTCTTTGCTCCTTACCGACCCTTTTGTTCAAATTCCTAATAGAAAAGGGAGTGGGCCATATCGTAGAACCTCATATGTCACTACGCTAGCCGCCACCAAATTCTAACCGGGCAGATAAACAGAAGAGGTGGGAAAAATTCATTGCCAAAAGGGAGTGGGAGTACTTCCTAAGCAAATAAATAGAACTATTCGATATTTCTAAATCATCGGGTAGGCTATGGGGCGGTAGATGAGCATATATCGGGGTAAAGTAAAAAGGATTCTAGTCGACTAAATAAAATACCATCACCAACAATGAAAAGTCAACCTAAAAAGGAAATCGAACGAACAGTGACACACAAAGGTACTGTGGATTTACAGAGAGTAGAAAGAGAGAAGAGGCTGAAAAGAAGGGAAGAAAGAACAGAACAGGCTATAGCACTGCAAAGAGGGATGACTACTAGGGTGACAGACCAAGAAAGAAATCCACCAGAGTCGAGTCATGACCGACAGGAAGAAGGTGTAAATGATGAAGCATCACCCATGGAAGAAGACTTGTGGATAGAGCAACGAGAAGCTCTCCAACTAGAAATTCCCTAGGAGGTAAGACCTCTGTCTCCAATGAATCTGAGTACCAGAATACAGGCCATTATCGAAGAATACCTACGACTAAGCACTGGTGAGTTTGGTATATGGATCCGACTAGACGACGAGGTAAACGATGATAATAATTTAGTGATCCGTCGACCAGAGGAAGGAAATTGGGTAACAGTTCAGGCATACCCTTCCAACTGAAGTATCCACTTTCTTTACCCGACACATGAAGGAGCACCCCCCCTTCCAAACACAACTTTGCAAAATACAGAACAGTTGGACCTGCAGAAAAATCAGTGCAGTTGGACATCGATAGGAGAAGTCGACCTAAATCGACTGCTTGTCGGAGAATAAATGACAAACAAAATGATAGACAAGAATGAAAGTTCCATCGACAACAGCTCTGCAGAACAAGACAAACAAAACATTCCACTACCCCCCCCACCACCCCCACCACTGCCACCTCTTGAAGGAGACAATGACAACGATACCGACATGGGTCATAGATCAACACATATCCCTCTATATGAGGGTGACGAAGACCCTAGACAACATTGGTTCATTTGTGAGTCAATATGGGAGGCAAATAAAGTTACGGTCGAAGAGAAACAGATGGCACAGTTCATCGGTGCCTTAAATAAAAGAGCACTAACTTGGGACATGACCTATATCGAGAGAACTCCCCAAGAATCCAAAGCAGACATTAAAGCACAATTCTTGTCTTTCTTTAAAACTCCAGACGCAAAACATCTGGCATCCAAAAAGCTGAAAACAACATCTCAGAAGCCAACAGAGTCTATCCGGGAATATGACAAACGATGGAAATACCTCCTCAACCAACTAGACTATGTAATTGATGAACAACTATACATTCAGTGGTTTCTTACAGGTCTATCACAGAAAATTTGGTGGCACATAAGCTTGGAGACATTTAAAACATATGAAGACGCACTTACCAAAGCTCTGCAAGTAGAGATAGACGAATATTTCCTAGCATATCTCATTGATACTAGACTAGAAGAACAACTAGAAAGCATGCAAAAATAGTTGAAAGAGTTGAACCTCAAGAATCAGGGTGTCTGGTGCACAAAATGCTCCACGGCCGAACACACTAAAGATAACTATCGACAAGACATAAGTCGACAGGACTTTTGGTTTGTTCAGACAAAATGCTTCTATGACATTTGCCAAGAACATGGAGAACATACAACGAAAGATTGCCCATATAACATAAAAAATGGCAATGTATCTTGGTGTGCAATCTGTGAGGTAAAAAGTCACGTAACGGTCGACTGCCACCTAAATTTAAAGAACCGACAAAATTACCAAGCAGTCTACCAAACGAATGCAGTTGCGTAGAATAATGATAACACCCAGAGAAGCAATGATCAAAACAAGCCAAATAATCAACGATATGAAGGCCGTCGATATGATTGCCAGTTCAATAACCGTCGTGGAGGATATGGAGGTTGAGAAAGATTTTATGGAAATCACGACAATCGACCATGATGGCCCATCCAGTGCTTTACATGCTACAAAGAAGGCCATCGCTATGCAGACTATCCATACAAGGATAGAACCGATCTAAATTTTTGTACTAGCTGTGGGTAGGCGATCACTGATAAGAGGATTGTCCCACCATGCTCGTCAAAATTAATAAAAAGAAAAATGTTAATGTCTTGTCGTGTGTTCAAAAACATGATGTAATGAATACAAATAAGTTGCACATAGTAACCCGACAAGGGACAAAAATTGGAAATGATAATCCACCTATAAGTAAAATCAAAGAAAAGAACGATTATCCTAACCCGGCTAAACAAAAACAGTTATATAACGATGCAACGAATATGTTTAAAGAATTTGCTAGATAGGAAGAAGTCGATGACAGTCGACAAAACACAGTTAAAGAATTAATACGCTTAGTACAGGATGATAAATCGGTATCTCAATTCATTGAATTATTGTCTAATATGAAGCATAATAATAATACAGAAAAATAAACCAAAAACATATGTAATCTAAACTAAAAAGAAAAGAGTGATGCTGATCCAATTGTCGATCTAGAAATTGAAGGATACCATGTTCGACAAGTTGTACTCGACTTCGGTTCACAACTAAATATTATGACTCGTGCCACTTGGGAATAGTTGGGCAGACCTCAAGTTAGCCGACCAAGGACTGATCGAACCCATCGAGGTTTGGAGAAATGTCGATACGACAATAAAAGGAATATTGACTAAAGTCGACTTTGAAATTATCGACCCTAAAGAAGGATCCATCTCCTTCCCAGCCTTGGTAGGTCAACCATGGGGAAGAAAAATGAAAGCATCAATATATCTAGACAAAGAAAGGATAAAATTAAAAGGAAATGGACAGAAATTCATAGTCCCTATTCATCCTTCCCAAGGAGAACCTTGGACAGAACCCATTGATGAAGAAGTCAACATTCAACAATTATATCAAATTAAAAATAACGAAGACTACACTGAACCCAATATCTATGGTGAGATTCACTTAGGAAACCAAGACTCAGTGGGATATAATTCAGACATAGAATTATACGATTGGGAAGTCAAAAACTATGAGACCCAAGCAAGAGGTTGTTGGACCATCCAAGCTATACAGAAGAAACTAGTCCATCAATGTTTCTCAGTTTCCATCATCCTGAAAATATTCGAAAAGAAAACCAAGGAATACCCTACTTTAAACCCAACAAATATAAGTATCAGACAAATCCCAAGGTATAAAGAAAGAGAATCCCCAGTTATGCATATAGAACAAGTATCCAAAAACATAGGTGAACATGGCCAACTACAAAGCCGGGTAGAAACCTTTACAAGCCAAGCTGCTCGATGGTGGGATACCCATCAATCAAGATTACAGACATGGACAATGACTTTGACTTACTTCGTAGAAATATTTGGAGGAAGGAAGCTAACCAAACAGGCGTAAATACCTGTGTTCATCCAAGGGAAAGACCCAGAGGAGCACATAAGAACATGTGAAGGAGAATGGAGAAGACTTGGTTATAAAGACAAACGTACATCGCCACACCTGTTTCCCTCGACATTAGCTGATTTACCAAAAAAATGGTATAAAATGGAAGAAGCACGAGGCGAAACATTTCAATGGAACAAACTTAGAGAGAACTTCACTAAGGACTTCGGTTTTATACCCCAGAATGAAAAGTTAGTCGAAACTGCAAAGCAAATAAAATAATTTATAGAACCGATCAGGAACAACAATTTGATACAAAACCATGATAGACCGACAATACCATGAAATAACATACAAACCAATATAATACCATGTGACAAGACTGCAAATGGAAAACGAAAATTCAGAAGGGAAAAGCTTTCGATGGAAATCATATCACTCAGAAACAGAAAAACCAATTCGCACAGTACTGGCACAACCGACAAAGAAGATACCGACCGAATGACCGCAGCAGACTTCCCTGTTACATTCTCACAATTCAAAGAAGGGATTCGACCAATCAATGAAACCAAAGCACCATAATGGTTGGGTGCCAAATTTAAAACTAAAGAGTTTGAGATATCAAATGATGATCGACCAAAAATGGCAAAAATTGGCGATTATTGGAGCGAAGAACAAACGACCGAAATAGTAAACCTACTGAAAGAATTCCAGGATGTCTTTGCTAGAGACTATAAAGATGTCAAAGGGTTAGTCCATGAAATGGGCGGAAATAAGATTGAAATCAAACCCAATGCCCGGCCCGTAAAGAAAAGGCCATACAAATTAGCTCATAAATACAAACTTGATAGTCAATAAAGAGATCGATAACATGCTCGCAACAAGAATTATCTACCCTATCAATCAGTTAGAATGGGCAAGCCCGATGGTTGTCCAACCAAAGAAACATGACCCGACGAAGCTAAGGATCTGTGTCGATTTCAGAGAATTAAACAAAGTCACCCTAACAGACCCATTCCCAACACCATACACAAATGAAATCTTAAATGAAGATGCAGGACATGAATGCTACTTGTTTACAGATGGATTCTCAGGATATAACCAAGTACCAATAGCCAAAGAAGATCAGAAAAAGATGACATTCGTATGTGAATTCGACTCATTCGCCTGCAAAGTTATGCCTTTTGGTCTAAAAAATGCACCTGCAGTATTTTCAAGAATTGTTTTCCAAACATTTCAAGAATATTTATACAAAACAATGGTAGTATATTTCTATGATTGGACGATCTACTCCATGTTGAAATATCATTGCAAATGGCTAAGGATCATGCTAGAACGATGCCGACAAATTCAATTATCTCTCAACATAATAAAATGCATCTTCTTAACCCCTATAGGAATACTACTAGGGCACATTGTATGCAAAAAAGGAATCAAGGTCGACTTTGCAAAGATACAGATTATCCTCGACTTGAAACCTCTAGTAAATCCAAAACAGGTCAAGGTATTGTTGGGAAACAGGGGCTATTACGGAAAATTTATTAGATACTACTCATATAAGACCTATCCATTAGAAGAAATACTAAGAGAAGATCAGGAGTTCGACTGGACAGATGAATGTAACATATCATTTGACACACTAAAAATGAAACTAGTCGAGGCACCTATCCTCAGATTCCCAAATTGGTCGATCAAATTTCATGTACATATCAATGCATCAGGCCTAATAATAGGCGTGATCTTAACACAACCAGGGGACAATGGAGTGGGTTACCCTATAGTATATAGCAGCAGAAAACTAAACAAGGCAGAAAGAAACTATTCGACAACAGATAGGGAAGCATTAGGAATGGTCTTTGCGCTACAAAAGTACCGACATTACCTACTAGCCAATCCTTTTATCTTCTATACTGACCACCAAGCATTGAAATACCTCGTAAACAAACCTCTACACCATGGGAGGATTTGTCGCTGGCTACTACTATTCCAAGAATTTGAATTCAAAGTCGTTGTTAGACCAGGAAAATTAAATGTTGAACCCGACCACTTGTCAAGAATTGACACGGGAGAGGACCCGACAGGAGTCGAAGATGACCAACCAGATGCACACTTATTTCGAATAAAAGTTGTCCCAGCAGAGTTGGAGGAAATAGCTCAATTCTTAGAAAATGGTCAAGCACCAGAGGGCATGAGCACGAAAAAGAAACAAATTTTAGCTATGAAGGCTGCACCATACAGCCTCATAAATTGATTTTTATATAAAATGGGCTTGGACGACATCCTCCGACGATGCGTGTTAGAACACGAAAGAGATAATATCATGCACGAAGCACACTATGGACCGGGGAGAGGACATTTTCAAGTAGATACAACTGTCAAGAAAATCCAACAGTCAGGGCTATGGTGGCTGACATTGTACAAGGATTACAAAAAGTTTGTTAGGCAATGCGACCGATGCCAACGATTGGGTCATCCTCTGCCTAGTATAGAAATTCCCTTGATATCAGTAAACCCAAGTTTGACATTTGAAATTTGGGCCATCGACTTCATAGGACCATTCCCAACACCAGCAAAAAGAACAGGTGCGAGATATATAATAACTGTAGTAGAATATGTAACCAAGTGGGTGGTGGCAAAACCTGTCGAAACATGTTCCAGTGAGGTAGTTGCTAAATTTATCTATGAAAACATAATTACTATATTTGGATGCTCACTAACCTTAATCAATGACCAAGGTTCACACTTCATTAACAAAACCATCAAAGCACTGACAAACCAATTCAAAATTGACCACAGACGCAGTACAACTTATCACCCTCAGTCGAATGGGGCAATAGAGGCATTCAACCAAACATTAACGAGGGTTTTAAACAAAATATGCAACACCAACAAAGATGATTGGGACAAAAAAATCCCTGCAGTATTATGGGCTTACAAGACAACATACAAAGGTTCAACCGACCAAACACTGTTCCAACTAGTCTATGGCCAAGAAGCAGTCGTCCCACTACATTTTCGACAACAAACACCTATCATAGCAGATATATTACACATTGATGTCGAAGAAGGTGGGGAGGACCGACTAATGAAACTAAGCAAGCTAGAAGAACATCGACTGCTTGCTTTACAACATCAAGAAATTCAAAAACAGCAGCAGAAAGTTTGGCATGATCGCAATATCAAAAACAAAAATTTGTCGTTAGGGGACCTCGCCCTACTATAAAATAGTCGAGTGAAAGGAAAACCCAAAAATTTACACACAGAATGGATGGGACCTTACGCTGTCGAAGAAATTCATGCCAACGGATCAGTCCGACTAAGGACGTTACAAGGCATAATATTTCAGAAACTTGTTAATGGTGCCTGACTAAAACGGTACAAAAATTAAGCAAGTTAAAAAAAGAAAGAAAAAAAAGATATATATATATATATATATATATATATATATATATATATATATATAACGACCATAACTATCAGAAAAACCTATAAAAACCTAAAAATCCCAAAAACAACAAACAAAACCAACACCCATAAGCCAAAATGACAGGAAATTTTGAAAGATATACTAGACTGCACTTTTACAACCGACAACCCCCCCATCGACATACCACCATCAACCAACAGCATGATCGACACCGAATGACAACCCCAAAGGTCAAATCAAGCCTTCATGACTATGGTCAGAATGAGCACCAAAATCAGAACGCATTTAACGCAAACTCAATAGACCATCCTGGGCCATCACTTCCACCATTAATATCCCCATCAACAAAATCGTCCTCCGCTCCACCTATAAATACCATACCAAACAAAAATTCATTACCATGTTTTGCAGAAATCGAGCAACCAAATATTCAGAAATTTGAGAGCAGAAACCTTGTAAAGAAAGCAGACCAAGAGATCGTCAAAATGGCCCCCAAACAAACCAGAGCCGTGGATGCCAAAACAAAAGAATCAGAATCTGCTGAAACCCCACTTGTAAGGAGATTAAGAAACATTAAAAATGCAAAGGTACAAGAAACTACATGGGCAAAAACCTGGGAAGAAATCAAAGAATGGGCCTATATGGACAATAAAATGACATAGGAAGCAAAGAAAACAAGCCGCAACAACATTATGAGTTACATGAATACACCTTTCATGGAAAGTTTCCGTGGAACAAAAGAAACAACTGTCAAATTTATCATCAGTCGGTATCACAATGGCAAATTCTACTTCGATAAACCAGTAGAAATTTTCGGCGAAGTCATATACAATTCTACTGGTCTCTCAAAACAAGGCGACCCTGTTCCTATTGGCATAAAATAAGGATTGGTAGAACGACTAACATGAACACCATCGGGGAAGAACTCGAAAGGGCTAATGATCAGTTAAATGCAAGCCCGGACGTCGCAAATCGTGGCCAAAATCATAGCGATAGGACTCAGCTCTACAAGTCGAGTGAGTGATCCAAAGCTAGATATGCTGGAAGCAGTCAACACAATAGTAGAAATAGGAAAAATTTACCATTGGGATCAGTATGTCCCCAACATATCAAAACCATATGTGAGAAATGCCAAGAGTCAGCTGGAATTATCAGGTTCCCATCACTGATAATTTGGATATCCATGTACCACTTATGTCCGGTCAGAGATAAGCAGTTCCAAGAACCTGGAAAATATCATATGTGTAGGTTCAAACCATTTTCATAGAATGGAACGCTGAAAGAACTGGAAAATGGAAAAGTACTGCTGGAAAATTGGTTCCAGACTCTAAAAGTCCAGACAATTAGATGGAGGGTGCCTCAAAAAATCGCAAGAAGTCTACCAAAAATTGCACATATTCAACTAGAGCTTGACCACACTACGGTTTGGTACATGCAAGGGGCGAAAGCAAAGGCAAAACCTCTCGACTATTATCCAACAGTCGAAGAGATTTTCCAAGAATTAGCTCGACAATCCAATACCAAGCTGTCGATACCAGCAAGGGATAAAGAAATAAATCAACAAATTGAAGAATCCTTGATCGACCAAGAAAAAGAGGAGGATTATGAACTCTGCTTATATATCAGTACTTTCAGGTCGAAGGATATACCGATAGAAGATACCAGCAAAATCCAATAGACGATTAGTCCACAACCTCTCCAAATCAAAAGTGTACCAACTAAACACCAAGTGGCCATGCCCACAGAACAAAGCACCATCCTGACTCATTAACAAGAGGGAGGAGAGGAAATACAAGAAGACATCGAAGCAAATAATATAGAATACACTATGACAAAAGAAAACCTAAAGAAAATAGCAAAAGAAATAGAACCTCAAGGAAAAGGAAAACGAATCAGGGAAAAGGGAAGGGAAAGCGTTAGCTTATCCTGTCCGAATCAAAAGATGAAGAAGAGCTGTTGGCTACTGTTGTCGACATCATAGAAGATGCTGCACCAAACAAAATATCAGTCGAGACAGAGTTTAAGCGGTTTGTCGATGCAGGAGCGAAACAAGGAAGACCAAAAAAGGTAAAAACTACAAACCCTGTAGTCGATGAGAATATTGTTGACTTAGTATCTACACCTCCACCCCCATCCCCAACCTAGATCACACAAGAAGATACCCCACATCTACCCACCATAAGCCCTGTCGACATCTGTAAGAATGCTATGCCGGAGATGCTAAAAGAACGGTTCGACCATGATGGCGACTTCCAGGCATTCATTAAAACTCCTTGAACTATTTACATCTGCCTAGAAAATTGCCACAAAATGTCCGTTAATCGAGTGTAGCTCAGCACATCAGACCCTCTCACAATAGATAGGCCAAATACCCCAAAAACCAAGATCCATGGGAACTATCAAATCCATATTCTTAAGGAACCCTGACAAGACATCTCAAATTGTCGCAAGCCTCACTTCATCATTTACCCCATCAGGTGTCTCCCATCCCTTACCAACCAATGAACGAGCAAGGGACATGGAAGAATATAACCAAGAGGATATTTTAGAAATCAACCAAGTGATCGACAACCTACTATCTGATGACCCAACCAATTCACCAGTAGAAGTCGAAGATCCATTGTTGACTAAAAATATCCCATCTACACCAATCACAATAGACTACACACCATCTCCATCACCACCTCCCAATCCATAAACTTTTCCAAACCTTGAACCATCTATTTCAACTCCCCCAGATACACACCGAGCAACAAGTTCTACCCAAGAAACTCAACAAAGAATTCCACCAACCACTAAAGATCAGCAGCTGCGAGATCATCCATAGGGAAATCAACCACTTATAGATCCATAGGAAGAACAACAAATAGACCAACATAGACACAAAAGAAAAAGAAAAGACAAAAAGAAGAAAGAACACCACAAAGAATAGAGGCCGACAATGATCCACCTCAACCAACTTGGATCGACTACTGCAATCGACACAACGAAACTAAGAGATGGAGAGCTGGGTCAACTCCTAGAAACTCTTTCCACATAAGTAGCAAAAAGAAGCCAGACTAGACAAGAGCAACTTGACAGCACTAAGAAAGAGCAAATTGAATTTCTGACAAAATGCAGGAGTTTGATTCAAACAGTGATACCGGGACCAATAGAGGCTGACACCGACAAGTCACTAGAAAAAACATACCAGCTATTTGAAAGTGTGGTGTCAACCCTACAAACACATCTACAATACACAAAAGCAGAGCAAAAGGAAGAAACATCCAGACTATTAAGGCAGCAATACACATCATTCTTGGAAGCTTACAAGGTACTGCAGGACCACTTGGAAGAGTCTATCATCACATATGAAGTACTCCATGATTGACATACCTACTACAGACAAGTATTTCAGCAGACCCACCAGATTTGTGAGCAAATCCAAGTGCTAGAAAAGAGGCGAGGCATCGATGAAACAATGAGAAGTACAATACAAGACCATATTATATTGGAAACAACCAAACTACAAAACTAGATAGAGTTTCAGCACCAACTGGCCATTACAGTAGAAGTCATTGTGGAAGCATGTGTGCAGAAATGACCAACCATCCGACTACACAATCCATGAAGACAAATCATAATAGAAGAAACCACCTCAGAAAATGCAGTGTTGCGTAACTCCCTTGTTTCTTCGGGACAAAGAAAGATTTTGTTCCTGGGGGAGATGTTGGAGGAGCTAGTCGATGAGCCGACTAGTCGAATAGCCGACTAATTAGAGATTAGATCGGCTGCCTAAAGTCGTGTCGGTTGACCGAACTGACAGGTAGTTATTTGTAACTATTTGTAATCATATATATTAGGATGTTGAGCCGGATGAGAACTTGGTTTAGTTTTATATATGTATGGACCCTCATGTTATAATATAATCTATTACTTCCTCATCTATTCTTGTTAGATTTTTAACATTTAAGCTAGCATTATCTTAGGATGTTTAACTGAGAGAATAACAAGCACAACAATCAAACATAAGAGACAATAGACACAAATATTTTCCTCGGGGAAACCATAAAGGAGAAAACCCCGCAACTTTCTCAGAGATAGAATGAGCACCAATGGCAGCAGTAAAACCCAAATATAGAAAATATGATCTCCACAGATGTTCTCTCTCTCTCACTTGAGAGAGCTTCTCCTCTCTCACTCATGCACCCCAGTTAGTGTGTGTGTGTGTGTTATAAATAGAGAGTCTCACTTTCTATTTATATTCTTCCGTTCACTTTATGTCCACTCCAACATGTCGGATTCACTTAACAATTACTTACTATGGCCAACATCTCTATGAGAGTCTAATAACCCTAGTGCCCCACAACTGTGGGGACTTTTCCCTTTGATCAATAAGGAGGGCTAACCATAACTCAATTGTGGGGACTATTGCTCGACTTACATTAACTCACCTAGGGTCGACTTCTCTAGGAGAGTCTAATAACCCTAGGGCACTGTTGGCACCCCAACAACTGCCTTTGATTTTGGTAAAAATCAAAGGGCCCCCATTCAAATTTTTGTAAATAATTAGTTTTGATTTTCTTTCATCTTATCTTGCCTGCTTTGTCAGGTTATTTGATGGCTATGTTCTTTGATCTTTTACTCCTTGTGTTGCTTTTTCTCTCGCTTGGTGTTCATGGCTTAAAGATTTGGTGATTTTGATATCTTTATCATTTGCATCTATTGGCTTTGTGATTTCTCATCAATGATTTCACATCCTGATATGAGCTTATTTGAGATAATTTCATGTCTTGGTTTTATTTGATCAACATATGTCTTCGTCTTCGATAGTCTCGCCAATTTTCAGTCTTTTCATTTATGAGTACTTTGGCAAATCATGATTGACTAACTCAAAGCTCAATTTTACAATTTTGATCAATAATTTATATTAAAGAATGGAAGTGATCCTTTGTCTCTAATTTTGCAAAGCCTTAAAACTCTTACAAAAATTTTGCCCTTTTTCACATTTTTTTTGTTGTAATTTTCGGGCAACATTTAAAGTTTTTTAATTAGGGCATTTAATTCATCTATGTCCTAAAGAAAAGCATATCAAATTTTGAACACAAGATTATACTTTTCAATTTAAGCCAAATATATTTTTCCAAAGACTTTTGGTTTTCATTAATATTTTCTTAGTTGTAGATGAATTCAATTATTTTTCATAATTTTTAATATTTGTTAAATTCATTGCAATTGAGAAAGTTTATGTAATGACTAAATATGTTTTTAAAAGGGCATGATATTTCTATTTTTGAAATATTCATATACTTTATATGGTCGTTACAATTCTTTATAAATTATTTTATAAAATAAAGGTTTGGAATAATAGTTGAACTTGGCTTAATAGTTATGTTTGAGGATGACATTTTGAATTGTTTTTCCACTCATTCAAATTTGTAAACTTTATAATACCCTTTGAATGATCAGAGGAAATTTTATTTAAGAATTGATATTCACATTATTTGTACATTGGATTTTGTGCACTAAATATGATCACTAAAGTATAATTATTTATATTCTAAATCCAATGAACATGAGTTTCAGTGTTAAAATGCCGCATTTATATAAAATTTTACATGCCATATATGAGCAGATCAAGAGGAGAATATCTTGTCACAATGCCATTGAATTCTTGACCCACGTAGTCATGAGATAGCAGTAATTGGTGCAACCAGATTTTGAGAGATAAATGGCATGCTCATTGCAGTTTTGAACGCTTCTTCTCACCAAATTACTAGATTTCCTTGCCATGTGATCACAAAATAAAAGGTGGAGATGACAATTCAATGAAGAAAAGGGATAACGTGGATACAAATTAAATAAAGGTCAGATTACCTCACCAAGTAGAGAGATTGGTATTAAATAAGGATAGCTAAATCACCGAGATGTGGACCACCATAATTATTAAGAGCCTAAAATCATAGATTTTTAAGGAACAAAATCGTGCAGATCGTGCCGCTAATTTGATATTAGTTACATGCAATTTAATGAACAGGTAACAAATAATCAAGATGGAACTGAGAAATGCATGCAGTCTTTATCGTCCGGGGTTGCAACGTTAACATAACATTCTATGAAGAAAGATTCAAAAGGGAGATAACTTTTATTATTTTACGATTCTAAAAAATTCAATCACTCATTCTTCTTTTTGGATTATCGTTCTCCCCTCTTGATTGATATTTATTTGCTCAATTTTTATAGTTGTTATATTTTGTGTCCAGGTTTCAAAGCTAAGGCGATGAAGTAAATAAGTAACCACACTATGTAAAATAATGGATTGAATGTGGAGAAGTAAATGGTTGAAGCTGTGAAGAAAGAGAATGATATTTAATGTCCAAGCCTTGGTGATATCAAAGGGTAAACATTGCTTCTATATCGTGCAACCACGTTGCCAAGAATTTGAGATATTCCAGGATTGTTTCCAGAATGATTCAGGAATTGATCGAGAAGGAAGAAGTAAATGGATCGCGCATCAATGGAAAAGGCTAATTTCGGGCTCAATTTTCCACAGAACCATGAAGAATTGGATGATTCTGTCCAAAACCCACTTCCCAAATAGGGTATTTTACCCCTGGTCGCAGGTTGTTTTTGAAAATGAGGAAGGAGTTAGTATATTTTTGAGCTTGTTCGAGCTGGAGTTTTCCAGATATGTTTGTTGTGTCTAGCTGTGAGAGCTAATTCTGGAGATTGTTATGTTCCCTCTTTTCCTATTTAAACAGAAACAATTCGTTGCTAAAGGGAGGGGTCTTTGCAAAATAGAAGAGCTGCGTCTTTATATATTCTGATTTTTATTTTGTAAATGGGGATGTTTGCAAATAGAAGGGGAGACGCTGTTGCTAGTGGATGAGAGTATGACTGGGAAAAACTTATACTAAAATAAATATTACCCTTGCTGGTATTCCAAATAAGTTTCTCTTCCTTGGATGTCTTCAAAGCGCTGATTTCAAAACTGGTATCATTTTGTTACAGTTCTGAAACATAATAAATATATATTTCATATTAGACTTTCTAAATTGATTTATGTACGATTATGCGGTGATATAATCTGTATGTATTATGGGAAAGAATTACTTGAATCACTAGTTCATTTCTCTGCCTGGTACAGATATTAGATATGTCATCTTATTAATTTTTCTTGATAAGACTAACTATATGATATCATCAATTCATTAACTAATGGATTGAAATATTTGTATTTTCACAAATATTTAAAAATAATTAGTTAATTATCTTTATACTCAGATATAGAAATGCTAAACGTTGATTATTCTCTGGCTTTTATGTTATTAGAATAATAAAATGATTTATTGTTTTATTACTCCTTTATCATAAAATATTGTTGAATTAGAAAGTTATTATAACTTTGACTTTGATAAATTATTTTTCAGAGTTGTATTATTTGCTGTCTGATATTTATGTTGTTAGCAGATTGTCAACTTAGATGATAAGATTTGGTCTCGGTCGAGATAGTTTAAAATAGTTTTAATTTGCATTTATATTTTTCTTTAGCATAAAATTCTTAGTTTAAATTTTGCAGCTGCTAAAATAGGTCATACACTTAGTTAATTGTTTATATTCATGAATAGTTTCTTTCTTCAAAGATTCAAACAAAACAAAAAATGAGACTCTCCTTAAGAGAGCAACATATCAAGTAGACATAATAGTTAAATTTCATTCAGTAATAGAAAATTCTTTTAGTTCGATGATTAGATGTAATTTTATTAGTAGCTAAATTTAATTTATAGATTATTATTTACATTTAGTTTTAATAGGTTTGGTCGCATTAATTAGAATTCAATAGCATAAAATAGTTTAAAATACACTTTTCTAGGTTTAAGTTTAGATAACTTTCCATAAAGAGAGTTAAAACCTAGAGGCAGGGGGGCCTTTTCCCATGAGTGTTAGCCATACCAAACATACCGGGGGCTGCTTTAAGCACCTTGTGTGGGCTGATTCTCCATAGTTGGCCTAGTTCATAAAATCCGGCCAACAAATGGCGCTAGAAGGAGGGCTATGAGGTAAAACAAATGGTTTTTGTTTTAATCTTTTTAATTTTATTTTTTATTATTCATTAACCATTTATCCTCCAGCTCTTATATTTCAGTATTTTATATCTTATTCTTCTATGCTGTCATGCATGCATCATAGGGAAGGTTAGTCGACAAGCTAGCCTACTTGAGTCAATTTTATTATGTTTTATTTATTATGACTTATTCCCAAATTCTTGCATGGGAGTCCAACACGACATTGAGTCTACTTGGACCATTGCATGAGCTCCCTAGAAAGGCAGTTAATTTCTTGCCAAAGTTTAATGGTGAAGGGAATATAACAGCTCTTGAACATGTTAGAAGATATGAGTCTGTATTACATTTGCTTGATATTACATATGAAGATGTTGTATGTAGACTTTTCCCTTTCGCATTTGAAGGCAAGGTATCAGAATGGTACTTTGTTCTTCCTATTAACACTATTCATGGTTATTCTGATTTTAAAAGATTTTTTCAAAGTGCTTATGATAATTATAATGCGACTGATATATATATTGAGTTGGATGAAATACAGGTGAAAGAAGGTGAATCCATACGTGATTTCAACACACGCTTTCGACAGGTTTATCATCGACTCGAAGACAATAAAAAACCTTCAGGTGACATTCTTTATGAGTGGTATGTACGTTCCTTACCCAAATCCATAGCTATGTTTGTTGCACAAAAGCGTATAATTGATTTTGATCAAGCATGTGACCATGCACAAGCTTCAGAGAAAGATTTGAAGAGGTATTCTTTAGATCCATTTTCTTCTTTTTTCGGTGATAATGATGATGAAAATAATGACAAAGAAGATTATGAATCTAATATTTATAAGTTGAAAGATCAAATTAAGATTTTACATAATGAAATTATGTCTTTGCATAATCATAAAAATAAATCAATTATGCATAATGAAGAAAACATTTCATCTATGTGTATAACATCAATATGATCACAAGAAAACCAAGATCTAGCTGTAAATTCATTCCAAAATCTTGATTATAATTATCTTCCACCTGAAATTGAATATAAGGAATACCCTACCACAAATTCTCATTGTTTTGAATCCACATATCAAACCCCTGAAGTTGATAATAATTCAATATCTTTTGATTTATTAGATAAAAATCACACATTCTTTAATCATTTTAATCAACCTTGTAAAAAATATGAAATTGATTTACAAACTAATCTTCCTACTCTAGATAATATTGAACTTAATCCATGTCGTGATTCATCCTTTACTAGAGTTGGGACTTGTTTAAAATCTGATCCCCTAAATCATCAAAGTTTTCCTAATCTTAATTACAAGTCTGAAGTTGATATTGAAAGTTCAACATTTAGGAGAGAGATAGCTCTAACTTCAATTGATAAATCTGATCATAATATATCAAACCATTTTTGGAGTTGTCCTCAATCTAACTCTTCGACTTCAAACCAAATTTCTGTTTTATATGATTGTGTGAGTAATAACTTACTAAATAAATCTATATACTCACCTCCTATTGAGACATTGGGTAATAATTTTGAAAATCGAACTGAAGTATTTCACAATCCCGAAACTCAAGTTTGTGCAGAATCAAAATCCCATAACTTAAAAGAACACAAACTTAATAATGATAATCTTCTCACCAGTAAACAATGTTTAGAAGATGGTGAGGGGGGATTTTTGGGAAATGATTTCTCTCTTGATTCAGAATATTTCTATAAATATCCAATCTGCTCACAAGAATTTGATACAAGACAAATTTTGCCTAAATGTTTATTTCCTTTCAATGTTGAAGATGTAACAAGTACTCTTGATGATGAATTAACCGAAATCGTATCTCAATTTGATGATCTTTGTGAAAGATATATTTGTTTACAAGAGAATATTCATAAGGAAAAGATTGCATGTCATACATTAAAAGGATCAGAACAAACTTTTTATTTAATTTATCTTTTGTAAATCAAATTTCAAAAAATCAAAACTCTTCATGTAAATGTCCTGATTTTATACCTTATCCATCTTTCACATCCAGAGAAGAGATTGTAGTGGGAAATAATTCTAGAGATGATTATATCTTCACTGTAAATTTACCTCTACCTATAAATATTGATCATTATATATATCGTGATCCAATAGAATCTTGGTTAGAAAATTCATTTCATACAAGATTCCCTGTAAATAATAATTTTCCGATCTTACGCTTGTTAGAAATAGTTGTAGATAATTTTGATTTTGATTTCCATATTTTGTTATTTTTATTTTTTTTATTTTTGATGTACATATGTTTGTCAGTTTGAATTTACATGTTTGGTTACATTGGCTATATGATTTCACTTGATTTTTATTGTATTCCCTTTGTGCATACGTACATATCTATCTTTAGATTTAGTTTTGTTAATTTGTTTTCTTTTATCACAAGTAGGTTTTTATTTTATTTTAATTAAGATGTAGTTATTAAGCGGAATATCGATTTCAACATAAAGATGAGATATTATTCATGAAATACATGTCATGCTTACGGTTTTAATCATCTCATTGTAAGCCTTATTTCTCAACTATTAAAACTTAATTACAAATTGCTTATAAATGATGATTTGAAGTTTTAAAGCAAGAAAATTTGAAGATGATGTTCATAATGTTTCCTTACAAACTTTACGAACATAGCTCACTCATATTTTAATTATAATCATAAACTACACCGTTTAGAATTTGCTTCATTTTTGTTTTCTTCTTGTAAATAATATTGAATAAAGGATCTCGTTTATTCGAACTTATCCATTTGAATTTGATCACAACCTCAAGAAAAGAAGAAATTTTACAATTGAAACATTTTTGCAATAATAAGTCTCAAAATTCAACATTATGATGAACTTAATAAAATTTTGTATATTTTATCATATCTTTTTCTTATATGCATATTATATCACTATCTTCCTTTTTCTATCTTTCATTTGACCTTTTTATTAAGAATACAATCATTTGTATTATCATATCATATTGGGAGATTGATCGTCCTTTTGTATGCATATCATCATTTCATGATTTTTACATTATTTTGTATAGATCGTCTCATAGAAAGTGATCATATATTGACTTTTGATTTTTAAGTTTATTTATCTTCTTCGACTCTCAGTTAAAGTTTCGATAAATCTTTCTTTTGGATTTTAATACATACCTTTGGATGAATTTTGAATTTGATCGAGTCCTATTTTGCATATAATTTTTTGGATGCTTAGGTTCAATTAATTTTGTTTAGTTGATTAATTTTTAGTGGTTTTAATATTCTAAGCTTTCTGATTTTCTTCTTTGTTTTTAGTAAGGGAGCATTGTAAATAAATAATACCGTGATGACATATTGTTGGGTGTTCATATGTTTCTCTATTAATCAAACTGATATCTTTAAGGGTTTCTGAGGGGAATGGAGGAAGCGGTCGAGGAAGCTCCAGAGTCAGAAGGTACAGGGTTGGCAGGGGGGTGGTTCGCTCTGACCGTACCATCCCTGCACCCTTCATCATGATTGTTTTGCTTCCCGATGACCAGGTCCCATTAACCGGCGTTTGTGGTGGGGTTTTTTTTATTGTTTTGATTTCTGTCTGATAGGGTTTCCAGAAGGCTAGCGGCTTGGGATTGTTGCAGTTAGATTTGTCAGGTAACGCTTCCCTTTAGCTGTGCGGATAGTGATGGAGGATTTGGAGATGGTAGACTATTCCAGCGACCACCTGGAGGCTCAGGATGTGTGGGGGTTGCCAGCTGGAGGTTCAAAGGGGTTTTTGGAGGCTTTTCCGGGGCCGGGACCTGTTGATACTGGACCATCCAGTTTTGGGGCTGAGAGATCGGTTTCGGACTTGTCTCCTTCGGAGTTTCTCATTTACTCACCACAAAGACTGCCCCTGCCCCTGGTGGACTCTGAGGTGTTTAATGGGCTGCAGGAAGATTTGTTGGGAAGCTCGAGTTGGCCGAAAGCTGGGGTTTTTTTCACCAGTCATCTAGGGTTTCAGGGGCTGTCTTTTGAAGAAGGATTCGAGGCAGTAGAAGGTTTTGATAGCATCGCGGCAGCGGGGGTGGCTAGGCAAGTTGAGCAGGCTTGCGGTAAAAGGGGCGATGGTACCGATGGGCCCTGGAGAGGATCTCTGCTCGTTTCAGAACACAGGGGGTGCGCGAGTCCTTATACGGCTGATGGACTGCCGAAGGGTGGGGATGACCAGCTGCCTGGGATGGTGGAGAAGGTAAAGGGTTTTTCCAAGAGACGCAAACGGAGTTGGGTTAAGTCTAGATCAGTGGGCAGATACGCGGTGGGGGATGATATCGCGTGGGAGAAGGTTTTAATTATGTCACAGAGGACTCTGGTGGGTAGGGTTATGGGGAAGACCTTTGCCTGAAAATCGGTGGTGGATTGGGTGGAGGGAACCTGGAAGGTGATTTTGGGCTATACTCCGGAGGTGGATATGCTGCTCCGTGGCTGGTTTGCGGTGGAGCTTAAGTCCGAGGAAGATTTGCGTTTAATTCTAAACAAAAACTGGCATATGAATCTTTCT
>LPNX010381499.1:626083-644872 GCA_001517045.1 Pseudotsuga menziesii
CATAAAATTACTTCTCATCTTTGCAAGTGAGAGGGGCATCAAAAGGCTGTCAGTTTGTGGGGACTCGCTGAATGTTATTAACTGGATAAAGAATATTCAAGCTTGCAGAAATGTTAGAATAGCTAATATCCTCTCCACTGTTCAGAATATCATTCATTCTTATGATACTTTCCTTTGCCAACATGTTTACAGGGAGAACAACAAAGAAGCGGACCAGGCATCCAAAGAAGGGCTGCGCATGGCCTTTGGCACTTGGAAAATTCGTGAAGAAAAGGAAGGACAGATTTTCGAGTTCTATCACAGGCCGTTCATAGATTAAGCATTGTCCTTTTTTATGGCTGTTAACCTTCTGATTATTAGTGACAGTATTATGTATTTGTCTATAATGAATCAGTGGCAGTATGTTTTGCATGATGTGTTTTTGAGCTGTGAACCGGAAACTTTTTGTTTTAAGCAGTGGGACTGAAAGATCTACTATACAGTTTTTTTGTAAACCTGAAGCAGATCAGGGATCTCATCAAAGGAACCTATGATAATAGGCTTTTGAATTCACTATCAGGGTGAATTACAGTATGTAATTTTTGATCTCTTTATGATGAATGAAAATTACGCTTTTTTTCCATTGAAAAAAAAATCTTTAAGGGAAACCATTGTAAGGAGTTTCTTGCCATATCAAATGTTCTTAGTGTGACTGAATCTCTCCTAGCCTTGAAATATTTCTTATGAACTTAGCTAATAAGTCAGTTGAACTCACGGTTATTATTCTTGGACTTTATTTTGAAAATGATATCATTAGCTAAGCAAATTAACCTATCGGGAAACTCTTCTCTCGGAATCTTTATGAATAAATGACATTAGTCATCTTTAGGCCTTCCATATTATTATAGGAGTATTATCTGGATTTGTTTCCCATCCACTAGACAAATATTATAAATCTAATTTAAAAACTTTGATTGAAGAATAGGAGGTCTCATCACGAGCCGACCTAATCATGATCATTAGCCCTGTTAAGGATAACATCATTTTTTATCACCAGGATGATGGCTCTTGGTCATGAGATTAAGGGACAAGATGTCTCATCACGAGCCGACTTGTTTATCTCTTGCAGTTCTCGTGAATGATGCTGTCAATATCTGGTTACCAGGCTAGGATAGTAGTCTTGAATCAAAGATATAATTAATATATTAAAAAAAAAGAAAAAGAAGAAGAAGAAAAAGAAAAAGAAGAGAAAACAAATTTTATCTTTCAGTTATTTATATCTAATGGATGGGGAACTTATCTAGATATCTTCTTAAGGTATGGAGGTCATATCTTTATGCTGGTGTTATTCGGTTATCCTTAACTGTTGAGAAAGCATTCTTGATAAGATTTATTTGCTATGCATATATTTCGAAGTCATTCATCTTTATGAAGTCTTTGAATAATAGTTGTGATAATTCATTTGATTGTGACAGTATTAAAGTTCAAACTTTACTATATAGGCTAGTGAAAGGATAAACTCATGTGGTGTGAAGTTTGATATTTCGAGAAAATCTTGATTTTTTTTATTATTATCTTTAATCTTCAAGTAAACATATAGAGATAACTTGTTCGCCCATTTATGTCGCCATTTGTTGGCACCCCAACAACTCCATTTGATTTTGGTAAAAATCAAAGGGCCCCCATTCAAATTTTTGTAAATAATTAGTTTTGATTTTCTTTCATCTTATTTTGGAACTTGTTTAAAATCTGATCCCCTAAATCATCAAAGTTTTCCTAATCTTAATTACAAGTCTGAAGTTGATATTGAAAGTTCAACATTTAGGAGAGAGATAGCTCTAACTTCAATTGATAAATCTAATCATAATATATCAAACCAATTTTGGAGTTGTCCTCAATCTAACTCTTCGAATTCAAACCAAAGTGCTTTTTTATATGATTGTGTGAGTAATAACTTACTAAATAAATCTATATACTCACCTCCTATTGAGACATTGGGTAATAATTTTTAAAATCGAACTGAAGTATTTCACAATCCTGAAACTCAAGTTTGTGCAAAATCAAAATCCCATAACTTAAAAGAACACAAACTTAATAATGATAATCTTCTCACCATTAAACAATGTTTAGAAGACGACGAGGGGAGATTTTTGGGAAATGATTTCTCTCCTGATTTAGAAGATTTCTATAAATATCCAATCTGCTCACAAGAATTTGATACAAGACAAATTTTGCCTGAATGTTTATTTCCTTTCAATGTTGAAGATGTAACAAGTACTCTTGATGATGAATTAACCGAAATCGTATCTCAATTTGCTGATCTTTATGAAAGATGTATTTGTTTACAAGAGAATATTCATAAGGAAAAGATTGCACGTCATACATTAAAAAGATCATAACAAATTTTTAATTCACCTTTTGTAAATCATTTTCAAAAAATCAAAACTCTTCATGTAAATGTCCTGGTTTTATACCTTATTCATCTTTCACATCCGGAGAAGAGATTGTAGTGGGAAATAATTCTAGAGATGATTATCTCTTCACTGTAAATTTACCTCTACCTATAAATATTGATCATTATATATATCGTGATCCAATAGAAGCCTAGTTAGAAAATTCATTTCATACAAGATTCCCTGTAAATAATAATTTTCTGATCTTGCGCTTGTTAGAAATAGTTGTAGATAACTTTGATTTTGATTTCCATATTTTGTTATTTTTGTTTTTTTATTTTCGATGTACATATGTTTGTCAGTTTGAATTTACATGTTTGGTTACATTGGCTATATGATTTCACTTGATTTTTATTGTATTCCCTTTGTGCAGATGTACATATCTAGCTATAGATTTAGTTTTGTTAATTTGTTTTCTTTTATCACAAGTAGGTTGTTTTTCTTTTTAGTAAGATGTAGTTATTAAGCGACATATCCATTTCAACATAAATATGAGCTATTATTCATTAAATACATGTCATGCTTACGGTTTTAATAATCTCATTGTAAGTCTTATTTTTCAACTATTAAAACTTAATTACAAATTGCTTATAAATGATGATTTGAAGATTTAAAGCAAGAAAATTTGAAGATGATGTTCATAATGTTTCCTTACAAACTTTACGAACATAGCTCACTCATATCTTAATTATAATCATAAATTGCACCGTTTAGAATTTGCTTCATTTTTGTTTTCTTCTTGTAAATAATATTGAATAAAGGATCTTGTTTATTCGAACTTATCCATTTGAATTTGATCACAACCTCAAGAAAAGAATAAATTTTACAATTGAAACATTTTTGCAATAATAAGTCTCAAAATTCGACATTATGACAAACTTAATAAAATTTTGTATATTTTATCAGATGTTTTTCTTATATGCATATTATATCACTATCTTCCTTTTTCTATCTTTCATTTGACCTTTTTATTAAGAATTCAATCATTTGTATTATCATATCATATTGGGAGATTGATCGTCCTTTTGTATGCATATCATCATTTCATGATTTTTACATTATTTTGTATAGATCGCCTCATAGAAAGTGATCATATCTTGAATTTTGATTTTTGAGTTTATTTATCTTCTTCGAATCTCAGTTAAAGTTTCGATAAATCTTTCTTTTGGATTTTAATACATACCTTTGGATGAATTTTGAATTTGATCGGGTCCTATTTTGTATATAAATTTTTGGATGCTTAGGTTCAATTAATTTTGTTTAGTTGATTAATTTTTAGTGGTTTTAATATTCTAAGCTTTCTGATTTTCTTCTTTGTTTTTAATAATGGAGCATTGTAGATAAATAATACTATGATGACATACTGCTGGGTGTTTATATGTTTCTCTATTAATCAAACTGATATCTTCAAGGGAAACCATTGTAAGGAGTTTCTTGCCATCTCAAATGTTCTTACTGTGACTGAATCACTCCTAGCCTTGAAAGGTTTCTTATGAACTTAGCTAATCAATCAATTGAACTCATGGTTATTATTCTTGGACTTTATTTTGAAAATGATATCATTAGCTAAGGAAATTAACTTGTCGGGAAACTCTTCTCTTGAAATCTTTATGAATCAATGACATTAGTCATCTTTAGGCCTTCCGTATTATTATAGGAGTATTATCTGGATTTGTTTCCCATCCACTAGACAAATATTATAAATCTAATTTAAAAACTTTGATTGAAGAATAGGAGGTCTCATCACGAGTCGACCTAATCATGATGATCAGCCCTGTCAGGGATAACATCATTCCTGATCACCAAGGTGATGGCTCTTGGTCATAATATTAAGGGACATGAGGTCTCATCACGAGCCGACTTGTTTATCTCTAGTACTTCTCGTGAATGATGCTATCAATATCTGGTTACCAGGCCAGGATAGTAGTCTTGAATC
Organism: Pseudotsuga menziesii; assembly: GCA_001517045.1. Taxonomy (NCBI): domain Eukaryota; kingdom Viridiplantae; phylum Streptophyta; class Pinopsida; order Pinales; family Pinaceae; genus Pseudotsuga; species Pseudotsuga menziesii. Next base: position 630,452 of record LPNX010381499.1, read on the forward strand.
AAAGATATAATTAATATATTAAAAAAAATAAGAAGAAGAAGAAAAATAAAAAGAAGAGAAAATAAATTTTATCTTTTAGTTATTTATATCTAATGGATGGGGAACTTATCTAGATATCTTCTTTAGGTATGGAGGTCATATCTTTATGGTGGTGTTATTCGATTATCCTTAACTCTTGAGAAAGAATTCTTGATAAGGTTTATTTGCTATGCATATATTTCAAAGTCATTCATCTTTACGAAGTCTCTGAATAATAGTTGTGATAATTCATTTGATTGTGACAGTATTAAAGTTCAAACTTTACTATATAGGCTACTGAAAGGATAAATTCATGTGGTGTGAAGTTTGATATTTTGAGAAAATCTTGATTTTATTTATTTTTATTTTTTATGTTTAATCTTCAAGTAAACATACATAGATAACTTGTTCGCCCAGTATGTCGCCATTTGTTGGCACCCCAAAAAATCCCTTTGATTTTTGCAAAAATCGGCCCCCATTCAAATTTTTGTAAATAATTAGTTTTGATTTTCTTTCATCTTATTTTGCCTACTTTGTCAGGTTATTTGATGGCTTTCTTCTTTGATCTTTTACTCCTTGTGTTGCTTTTTCTATGGCTTGGTGTTCATGGCATAAATATTTGGTGATTTTCATATCTTTATCATTTGCATCTATTGGCTTTGTGATTTCTCATCAATGCTTTCACATCCTGATATGTGCTTATTTGAGATAATTTCATGTCTTGGTTTTATCTGATCAACATATGTCTTCGTATTCGATAGTCTCGCCAATTTTCAGTCTTTTCATTTATGAGTACTTTGGAAAATCATGATTGATTAACTCAAAGCTCAATTTTACAATTTTGATCAATAATTTATATTAAAGAATGGAAGTGATCCTTTGTCTCTAATTTTGCAAAGCCTTAAAACTCTTACAAAAATTTTGGCCTTTTTCACATTTTTTTTTGTAATTTTCGGGAAAAATTTAAAGTTTTTTAATTAGGGCTTTTAATTCATCTATGTCCTAAAGAAAAGCATATCAAAGTTTGAACACAAGATTATACTTTTCAATTTAAGCCAAATATATTTTTCCAAAGAGTTTTGGTTTTCATTAATATTTTCTTAGTTGTAGATGAATTCAATTATTTTTCATAAATTTTAATCTTTGTTAAATTCATTGCAATTGAGAAAGTTTATGTAATGACTAAATATGTTTTTAAAAGGGCATGACATTTCTATTTTTGAAATATTCATATACTTTATACGGTCGTTACAATTCTTTTTAAATTATTTTATAAAATAAAGCTTTGGAATAATAGTTGAACTTGGCTTAATAGTTATGTATGAGGATGACATTTTGAATTGTTTTTCCACTCATTCAAATTTGTAAACTTTATAATACCATTTGAATGATCAGAGGAAATTTTATTTAAGAATTGATATTCACATTATTTGTGCATTGGATTTTGTGCACTAAATATGATCACTAAAGTATAATTATTTATATTCTAAATCCAATGAACATGAGTTTCAGTGTTAAAATTTCGCAGTTATATAAAATTTTACATGCCATATATGAGTACATCAAGGGGAGAATATCTTGTCACAATTCCATTGAATTCTCGACCCACGTAGTCATGAGATAGCAGTAATTGGTGCAACCAGATTTTGAGAGATAAATGCCATGCTCATTGCAGTTTTGAACGCTTCTTCTCACCAAATTGCTAGATTTCTTTCCATGTGATCGAAAAATAAAAGGTGGAGATGACACTTCCATGAAGAAAAGGGATAATGTGGATACAAATTAAATAAAGGCCAGATTAACTCGCCAAGGAGAGAGATGTGGACCACCATAATTATTAAGAGCCTAAAATCATAGATTTTTAAGGAACAAAATCGTGCAGATCGTGCCACTAATTTGATATTATTTACATGCAATTTAATGAACAGGTAACAAGTAATCAAGATGGAACTGAGAAATGCATGCAGTCTTTATCGTCCGAGGTTGCAACATTGACATAACATTCTATGAAGAAAGATTCAAAAGGGAGATTTCTTTTATTATTTTATGATTCTAAAAAATTCGATCACTCATTCTTCTTTTTGAATTATCGTTCTACCCTCTTGATTGATAGTTATTTGCTCAATTTTTATTGTTGTTATATTTTGTGTGCATGTTTCGAAGCTAAGGCGATGAAGTAAATAAGCAACCATGCTATGTAAAATAATGGATTGAATGCGGAGAAGTAAATGGTTAAAGTTGTGAAGAAAGGGAATACTATTTAATGTCTAAGCCTTGGTGATATCAAAGGGTAAACATTGCTGCTATATTGTGCAACCACGTCGCCAAGAATTTGAGATATTCCAGGATTGTTTCCAGAATGATTCAGGAATTGATCGAGAAGGAAGAAGTTAATGGATCGCGCATCAGTGGAAAAGGATAATTTCGGGCTCAATTTTCCACCGAACCGTGAAGAATCGAATGATTTTGTTCAAAACCCACTTCCCAAATGGGGTATTTTACTCTTAATCGTGGACTGTTTTCGAAAATGAGGAAGGAGTTAGTAGATTTTCGGGGTTGTTCGAGCTGGAGTTTTCCAGATATGTCTGTTGCGTTTAGCTGTGAGAGCTAATTTTAGAGATTGTTATGTTCCCTCTTTGCCTATTTAAATAGAAACAATTCGTTGCTAAAGGGAGGGGTCTCCGCAGAATAGAAGAGCTGTGTCTTTATATATTTGATTTTTATTTTGTAAATGGGGATGTTTTCAAATAGAATGGGAGACACTGCTGCTAGTGGATGAGAGTATGACTGGGAAAAACTTATACTGAAATAAATATTACACTTGCAGGTATTCCAAAGAAGTTTCTCTTCCTTGGATGTCTTTGAAGTGCTGATTTCAAAACTGGTATCATTTTGTGACAGTTCTAAAACATAATAAATATATATTTCATATTATACTTTCTAAATTGATTTATGTACGATTATGCTGTGATATAATTTGTATATATTATGGGAAAGAATTACTTGAGTCACTAGTTCATTTCTATGCTTGGTACAGATATTAGATATGTCATCTTATTAATTTTTCTTGATAAGACTGATTGTATGATATCATCAATTCATTAACTAATGGATTGAAATATTTGTATTTTCACAAATATTTAAAAATAATTAGTTAATTATCTTTATACTCAGATATAGAAATGCTAAATGTTGATTACTCTCTGGCTTTTATGTTATTAGAATAATAAAATGATTTATTGTTTTATTACTCCTTTATCATAAAATATTATTGAATCAGAAAATTATTATAACTTCGACTTTGATAAATTATTTTTCAGAGTTGTATTATTTGCTCTCTGATATTTATATTGTCAGCAGATTGTCAACTTAGACGATAACATTTGGTCTCGGCCGAGATAGTTTAAAATAGTTTAAATTTGCGTTTATATTTTTCTTTAGCTTAAAATTCTTAGTTTAAATTTTGTAGCTGCTAAAATAAGTCATACACTTGGTTAATTGTTTATATTCATGAATAGTTTCTTTCTTCAAAGATTCAAACAAAACAAAAAATGAGACTCTCCTTAAGAGAGCAACATATAAAGTAGACATAATAGTTAAATTTCATTCGGTAATAGAAAATTCTTTTAGTTCACAGATTATATGTAATTTTATTAGTATCTTAATTTATTTTATAGATTATTATTTACATTTAGTTTTAATAGGTTTAGTTGCATTAATTATAATTCAATAGCATAAAGTAGTTTAAAATACACTTTTCTAGGTTTAAGTTTAGATAACTTTCCTTAAGAGAGTTAAAACCTAGAGGCAGCGAGGCCTTTTCCCGTGAGTGTTAGCCATACCAAACATACCCGGGGTTGCTTTAAGCACCTTGTGTGGGATGATTCTCCGTAGTTGGCCTAGTTCATAAAATCTGTCCAACAGGCCCCACAACTGCGGGGACTTTAACCCTTGAACAATAGGGAGGGTTACCCTCTATGACTTTGCATGACTTGTTTACATTATTGAATCTCCCGATAGGAACATTGGGGCATGACATGACTCAATTACATTATAGATACTTATCGGAATAAACATCGGGGTACAATATATAAAATATACAAGTGAATACATTCCGAAGTTACAGATACATCCACACTCCCTCTTAACTAGGAACGTATTCTCTTGACACAATTCATCAGTACAAGTCTTCTTCTCTGGATCAAATATGGATCAACATCAACGTTGTATCATCATTGGATCATCATCAAGGCTGGATCATCACTGGATCATCATCAAAACTGGATCATCACTAGATCATCATCAAAGCTGGATCATCACTGCTTCTGTCATCTTGATCAACCGGTGCTATCTCTCAATTCTTCTCGTCATAAGAAGTTCTATAGAGCTAGCCCTTTTTCATGCTGGTTGTAGGCCTAGTCTCCATGTAGGTATTCTTCAACACTTATATCTTACCCTAAGTCAAAATGGATTTCCCAACACTTACATCTAACCATGCGAGGAACACATCCAGCATACATGTCAAAAAGGCACGCCCAACACTCACATTTGACTATGGGAGGAACACATTCTTAATCCATGTCAGAAAGGGCCAGCACTCACATCCAACCATGAGAGGAACCAGTCTAGCATTCATGTTAGAAAGGCTCTGCAGTTACATTCGACCATGCGAGGAACCAATCCAACATACATGTCGAAAGGGCTCTGCACTTACATCTAACCATGTGAGGAACCAATCTAGCATGTCAGAAGGGATCTACACTTACATCTGACCATACAAGGAACCAATCCAGCATGTCAGAAGGGATCTACACTTACATCTGACCATGCGAGGAACCAATCCAGCATGTCAGAAGGGCTCTGCAATTACATCTAACCATGCGAGGAACGAATCCAGCATGTCAAAAGGGATCTGCACTTACATCTGACCATGCGAGGAACCAATACAGCATGTCAGAAGGGCTCTGCACTTACATCTGATCATGTGGGAACACATCCCATAGTCACATCAGAATGGCTCCTGTACTTACATCTAATCATGTGGGAACACATCCCATAGTCACATTAAAATGGCTCTGCACTTACATCTGATCATGTGGGAACACATCCCATAGTCACATAAGAATGGCTCTGCACTTACATTTGATCATGTGGGAACACATCCCATAGTCACATCAGAATGGATGATGCACTTATATCTGACCATGGAAGGAACCAATCCTATATCCATGTCAGAAGGGCTCTCAGACTCATCACTTCCCTTTGGAGGGAACCTCGATCTGGAGAACACCAAGCTTCTCCCTGAAGTACTCAAACTTCACTCTGGCCAATGGCTTGGTCAACACATCAGCTATCTGTTCATCCGTCGCAACATACTGGAGCTTTACTGATCCTCTCTACACCATATCCCTGATATAGTGATATTTGATCTCGATATGCTTCGACTTGTCATGGAATAGTGGGTTCTCAAACAACTTCACACAACTCTAGTTGTCACAATATATACAAGTAGCATCCAACTGGAGATCAAACAAATCAGATAATAGCTTCCTCAGCCATACTGCTTCACAACTAGTTGAACAAGCTGTGACATATTCTACTTCAGCTGTACTCAGTGCCACACAAGACTGTTTCCTGCTAAACCAAGAGATCACACCTAATCCCATATCGAAGTAGCACCCTGAAGTGATCTTCCTATCGATGGCAGTGCCTACCCAATCTGAATCAACATAACCTTCTAAGTTAATCTTTTGATTCACCTCATACTTGATCCCATAATAAACTGTACCCTTAAGGTACCTCATAGCATGCTTTGCAACCATCAAATGAACATGTCTCAATGTGTTCACAACAAAGCAAATATCTGGTCTCGTATTCGTCGGGTACATTAAGGACCCAATCATCTGGCAATACATCGTAGCATCAACCAACTCTGATAAAGCAACACTCAATAGCTTCAAGTTCAATTCCATAGGTGTGGTCATGACCTTGCATTCCATCATCCTAAACCTCTTCAGGATCTCTACTGCATACTTCCCTTGTCCCAGGGAGATTCCATCTGCATTTTTCCACACCTCCATGCCTAGAAACGTAGTGCATCATATCCAAGTCCTTCATCTTGAATTTAGAAGCAAGTCTCCTTCTTGAAACTTTAATGAGTTCCTATTTTCTGTCAGGAACAAGTCATCAACATATAATAGGAGCATCACTAGTTTTCCACCTTCAACCTTGAAGAAAAGGTTGGAATCCACTTTACTCTCAGTAAATCCTAGAGTCATCAGTAAGCTATCCATCCTGTTGTACCATGTCAACCTCAGGATCTTCTACAGTCACTCCCTTTGAGGCGAAGCATCATTCTCCCTCTGCCTTTCGTACTCTATGCGTTAAAAGATTCTATATCGGAGTGACAAGTAGCTTCCTCTGCTACTAATATTATGTGTATCGATCTAGGGTCACTGGATACCAAGATGTTCTATCTTTGAAGGCGTTCTTCTTGCACCCATCTGTGAGCTTGTCATCCTCTATAGGATTTCATCTTCAACCTTGTAGCAAAGGTTAAGATCTTCATCACTCTAGGTGATCTTAAAGCTCCCATGTGTAAGTATCCCATGGGTGCCTTCTGAGCTCGTACAAGGCCTTCTTTCATTTGCACACATGATTCTGCCTGTCATGTGTATTTCTAGTGGCTGCAAATGTCTCTTCATAGTCAATGCCTCGTGCTACGAATCTTGCCTTGTATCCCACGATGTTTCCATGTACTGCATAATGGAACTACGAAATTCCCTTCAGGTCTTGATATTGCATCCTAGACATCATTCTTAATTTTGGATTATTAGAGTGAATCTTGAACTATCGTCACTTGTTCTTCGGAACAAGTCTCATCCTTCTTTTCTTGTAGGTGATTATGTACTCGATCTTTCCTACAAGTCAAATGCACCAGTTGTGTGATTAGAAACATTTCATAATGCATATTCATAACGATAAATTCTTATGCATAAATATATGATCATGCAACTATTTTATCCAATACAACGTTCATCCATATCTCACGTAAACTTTCTAGATGCCTTCCATCTCTACTAGGACAACATTGAGATTGTGCACTAATCCAATATGTCAGCAAAGAGGTTTTATTCTAGATAAGTAGCAATGGAGAGTTGTATAGCACCATGAGATACTTACCTATCACATGCATATTAGTAGTATATTGTCATTAATGAAAACATTCTATCATGCATAATACATCAACTGAATATAAACAAATGCATAACAAAACAATACCATGAAATGACAATTGAATACTTATATTTATTTGTTTCGTGGGTAGACTCCTTCTTTCAGCTTCATCATCTTCTTCATTCATAACAACATCATTTCTTATCCAAATGCTCAAGATGGATAAGAGGATCTTCAAGAATTGAGTTCTTCATATTCCTCATCGCTTGTGAAATCTTGATCTTCAAATGCTCCCATCTTCTTTTCTCTTATTATGAGTTGAGCTTCTTCTTGTGTGTGCTCTTCCTAGAGTTTGCTGAAAGTAATCACTTCCTTTTGGCACACATTCCTTGAATGAATGAATCCCATGATCATGGGAGTCCATTCAAGGTGGTTATCACAACTTCTGCATTCTCCACTTCTTCTTCTACCGCTTCAAGTTATTCTTTGATTTGAGAGATCCTTGTAAAGTATGACTGTATGGTCTTCGCATTCTGGATCTTCACATTTTTCAACTGTTTTCTCAAAGTCATCTTCCAATTTATGTTCTTCCCTTCAAATAGCTTGGTCAAGGAATCAAACATCTCTTTCAATGTATTTAGGGAATACACTTGTGGTATAAGGTGATCTGTGATTGAATCGATAATGATCTTCTTGGCCTTGACCAAGTTCTTCTTGTGTAAGGCTTTTAGCCTCATCTCCCTCTGGAACTGGAACCTCTCTACTTATGTAGGTGTCCAATTCATTTCCTTCAAGAACTAGTGAGATCCTATACTTCCATTCTTGGAAGTTGCCAGCCTCACCAAGATTTTCATCAAGCTGGTGTGATTAGTCATCTTGAAATGAGAACCTCAACTGTAAATAGCAAAAGATTAGATCTTACCAATTTGAGGTGTCCATCCTGGTTTCGGAGCTAGCTGATCTAGGGTTTGTTAGAGAAACCCTAATTTTGAAAACTTGGAATCTTTCAGATTTGATTGGATAGAAATATAGACCTCTTCAAGGTGAGATATCCAATGTACTCCTTTTCTGAAAATAGTGGAGGGAAGCTCCCGAAACAAGAAGCCCTAGTTTACCAATTTCTTCTACATAAATGCCTGATACTGTTTCTATGGTATCTCCGAAATTACTACTCCTCTATGTCTAAAATTTCGTATTAATGTAGCCTCATCTATCCTTTCTCCAACACCACATGTTTCATTAGAATTTGTTTCACCCATTGGGAATTATGAGAGTTTTCCCAAGGTGACCTCTTTCAGGACTGTTCAACATAGAAAAGTTTTACGGAATGCCACGTGTCACCGTTTCATCTTCGGGGTCTAAAAATTTTAACACAGAAATTAAAGTCTGTGCCCTTTCTAGAACATCTTGAGAAATTTCATTTGGACCTTCGCAGCCCAAGATATAGCAATTCTCCCTAGGTGTCCTGTTTGGGGAGGAATCCTGGAAGAGGTTGGAACCCTAACTTGGAGGAATCATATCTCCTAGAATATTAGATGAAGATGAGGCCGAAACTTGGAAAAAGTGTACATCAGGAATTTGTCTTCGACCTGTGAAAGTTTTGGCACTTGATCCTTTTCCAATCGCGAGATATAACGAATATACCAAAACTATCATTTTCAGTATTTTAGGGTTTTTCAGGGTCGGGGTCAAACTAGGGTTTGACTTTCCTAGAGTTTTACCCAACCAAAAATCCCGACCCAGGTCTCTAAACTTCGATTTTGATGAGGAGAGAAATCCTATGCCAGGCTCACTCAAAAATTCCTCTTCTGTAAAAAGCCCTAATTTCCTGCACCAAAAACTGAAAATGCTAGAAATCAAATTTTGCTTCGACTGAAAGATGCGCCCTTTTGCTAATGGACTATGGAGAGAGACCCAAAAATTAAGAATCCCTAGCTTCTACAGCTGCACAATGTCTTCTTCTTAGGTTAGCTCTGATACCATGTTATATTTTTATCATTTAAGCAATATGATCTTAGGATCTTATCTGAGAGAATAACAGGCACAATAATCAAACATAAGAAACAATAGACACAAATATTTTCCTCAGGGAAACCATAAAGGAGAAAACCCTGCAACTTCCTTAGAGATCGAATGAGAACTAATGGCAACAATAAAACCCAAAGACAGAAAATATGATCTCCACAACTGTTCTCTCTCTCTCTCTCACTTGAGAGAGCTTCTCCTCTCTCACTCATGCGCCCTAGTGAGTGTGTGTGTGTGTGTGTGTTATAAATAGAGAGTCTCACTCTCTATTTATATTATTCTATTCACTTTATGTCCACTCGAACATGTTGGTCTCACTTAACAATTACTTACTAGGGCCGGCATCTCCAGGAGAGTCTAATAACCCTAGTGCCCCACAATTGTGGGGACTTTGCCCTCTGATCAACAAGGAGGGTTAACCTTAACTCAATTGTGGGGACTATTGCCCCAACTTACATTAACTCACCTAGGGCCGACTCCTCTAGGAGAGTCTAATAAACCTAGGGCCCCACAACTGTGGGGACTTTAACCCTTGAACAATAGGGAGGGTTAACCTCTACGAATTTACATGACTTGTTTACATTATGGAATCTCTCGATAGCAACATCAGGGTATGACATGACTCAATTACATTACAGATACTTCTTGAAATAAACATCGGGGTACAATACATAAAATATACAAGTGAATACATTCCAAAGTTACAAATACATCAACAATTCTTGTCTCTTGTGTCTGTTATGTTTATATGTTTCTATGTGTAGTATTGGTAACCCTCTATGATCCATGAGATTACAACAGTTCGAAAGCCCCCAATGTTATGCTTCCATGTATCTATAGTACTTGATGTTGTTTATTGTACCTCAAAGATTCCGACTCTTAGTCATTGAGTCCATACAGATGTGTACAACTCCAGATCTAGCAGAGCATCAATTTTTATGGTATTGCATTCTATGAGAATGCCATTGTTCCTATGTATCAGTTCTTCAAATCATTATACATATTCAGCCTCCCATTAAGGCCACCATTATGTATCACCAGTTGTATAAATATTGATCGGCTCCCATTATTTGAGACTTGATCCCCATTATTTATTTTTGACATTGTTACGAGCATGGGTATGCCTGCCTCGTCCATATACATGTCTGAGATTATATGTACCTCAACCATTTTTTAGAAGAAATACAAAGCAAAACCCACTGTAGTTCGAATGAGGAGACTCCACTTCTCCGCGGTCCTCTCCAATATCTCCACCATTGTCACCATTTCCCCCTGATATTATGATGTCTATCGGCCATACGATGAGCTCCTACCCTCACACATTAGGGGGCAATCTGTTAATACCAAAATTTGTTCACCTAGCTCTCTATGGTCTAAACCATAGTCATACATCATATTACCTCCATTATTTCGTCCATTTTTACCTTCATAACTATATTTCCACTAAATATGGTCCAAAACATTATTATTCCTTCCCCATAAATGAAGGGAAGTTGAAAATTTATTGTGATTTATCCCCACTCTCTCCAAAAAGGACAAAAAAACCCTAAAAAATGAGAATGGGTCAAAATACCATAGATAAATACCATGGACAATAAATTACCATGGGTTAAAAACCCTTGGACCATTCTAAAAATACATTGTGAAGGCCTTCCCCAAAACACCTTTTTCCATTTTCTCTCAGTCACATCATACACTTTTCTGCCATTATTCCCTTATTTTGCCACACCATTCCCCATGGTGTATGCTGAGCTTGCTCCATACCCATTTGGATCCATTTGTTAGGATTATATAATCCTCCCTTGTCAAGATATAGTCTATTAGATCATCTTGCCTAACTTAGGAGTCATTTTCTAGAGCTTGGTGCCACTAGTGCCACTGGTTCCATTGGTGCCACCATGTGCCATTAGTGCCACTGGTGTGCCATTTGGTTCCACCGGTGCTAATCCCTACACTTTAGGAGCCACTCGAAGTTCCACCATCATCCTCCATTAGCTGGTTGTAGTTGGTAGGTAGTTATACTAAGTTAAGATCCAATTACATTCAATTAGATGTCTTTCATTTCAGTTAGTGCCAGTCTTGCATGGCTGCATGGGAGTAGTGCCATTTCTCACCTACCTCATTAGTTTAACTAGTTTAACTGATTAATAGACTGAATTGATATGTGGAGTTAAACTAGTGAGCTCTGATAGTGATTTAGATACTTCTAGTTATCCAGTTAGTCAGGATTGAGTTGGTAGATTCAAATCTTATCCACATGATTCCGATTCTCCTTATTGTAACACTGTTGTATACTGCTAGAATTAATGAATATTAATGTTGTAATTTACTGATGAATTCTGATCAGTTTTTTTTGAAATTTTCCTTGTTTAGTGTACATTGTTCATTCCATTCTATTGCACAATTATACCTTTCAATTGCACTCATTCTCCTGTATATCAATGGTTCAATAATTCAAACAGCATTTCCCATTTGACAACTAGCCGTGGAAGAGACTGGAGACCAAAACCTTGGAGCTGCGGGACCATTTCCTAGGACAGCTGCGGTGGCCCAACGTCAAAAGAAAGGTGTGTTGATTGTTATTTTTTGCATTAGTTAGTATTATATATTTGAAAAACCTAAGAATATTGTTATTGCTGTTTTTATTTCCTGTTATTAGTTTTGAACTATACCCTATGTTCTGGACGAGCTAGGGTAGGTTCTTTTGCAAGTAGTTGGGGATAAATCCCTACTATAGGGAATCAACTAGTTCATCATGGATTTATTTTTGTTAGGGTCTATATTGAGACCTTCATGAGATACAATATGACCCAAATACTCTACCTACTTTAACCCAAAGAAAGTTTTGGAAGGTTTTGCATATAGTTGTTGCTCCTTTAATAGTTATAGCACCTTGTCAACATGTTGAACATGTTCTTCCCAAGACTCACTATATATTAGTATACCATGAAAAATACTAAGAAAAATTTTCTAAGGAAGGGCTTGAAAATGGAATTCATCAAACCTTGAAATGTGAAAGGTGCATTTGCAAGTCCAAAATGCATGAACATAAATTTGTAATGACCTTCATGAGTTTTTAATGTTGTTTTTGGGATGTCTTCTTCCCTGATTCTAGTTTGTCGATACCCTAAAAAGAGATCAAAATTTGTGTAGTAAACTGCTCCATGTAGTTCATCTAACAATTCATCAATGAAAAAAATGAGAAAATTATCTTGAATAGTGATCTTGATGAGCTCTCTATAATCTAGACACAGAGGCCACGATCCCTCCTTCTTGTGCACCAATACCATAGGTGCAGAGTAATAAATTTGGTTAGGCATGTTTCTTCCAACCTCTAGCATTTCTTCAACCATACATTCAATTTCACTTTTCTAGTTGTAGGGGTATATGGAAGGCCTAATGTTAGGAGGAACACTTCTTGGAATTAAGTGAATAACATGATCAAAAATCAAGTAGGTGGAAGACCTTTTAGAATATCTTCAAATTTCTTGGAGTGCTTATTAATGACCCATTGGAGATCGAAGGGAACATGAAACTTAGATGTTTGAACACATAGTGAGAATAATTGTGGAATTACACCTTGATGTCCATTTTTCAAAAAGTTTGTCATACCATTAGAGCTCATCACCGTTCCTGGATTCCCTATGATACCCCTTAATTAAAATTCTTTTCCTTGCTAAGAGAGTTTCATGAAAAATTCTTGAAAATTAAAATCCACTGCTCCCAATGATTGTAACCATTGAACCCCTAAGACAACATCAACACCATACACAGGGATATCAACAATAGGACAATTCAATAGATATTCCTTGATAGTAGTATTGATAATATGGAATTTCCCTAAGCAATTGATATTTCTTGCATCTCCAATCATTAATTGAAAATCTGGTACTGGATATAAAAAGAATTGAGAACTTTGGATAATTTACAATGAATGAAATTATGAGTACTACCAGAATCAATCAACGTCATTACCTTTTTATTTTTGATATATCCGTCAATATTGAGAGTTTGAGGAGTGCTAATTCGAACTAATGCATGCAGATATATGGTGGGAGTAATATCTTCTATTTCTTCAACTTGAAATGGTTCATATTATTTTGCTTCTTACTCTTCAAAATCCATGTAGAATAATTTATTCTCATCACACTTATGCCCCTTACTATACTTGCTTTCACAATTAAAGCATATACCTTTCGCTCTTCTTTCATCCAGTTGTTGAGGTGTCAACCTTTGAGGTGGGTTAGAATAAGGAACATTATTCTCTCTATATGTGTTGTAGGTGGTTATTCTAGTAGCCATCACCATATTTTTACTTTCAACCTTCCTTTCCATCATGAAATCCTTCTCTAAGGATGTTGGTTCGAAGAGAAGTACCTCATGTTGGATGTTATCCTCCAAACTTCCAATAAAGAGATTCAACAATGTATCATATGGTATGCCATCCACTTTGAGACTCATCATTTGAAATTATTGAATGTGACTGCTTATTGGACCCTTTTTCCTTATATTTATCAATTGTGTAAATAAGGAATTGATATTAACACCATTATTATTTGATATCAATTCTTTTCTAAAAATAGATTAGGAGATAATGGATTTCGTTTTACATTCATAAAGTCATTGATACCATGCAAAATAATCAAGTTCTAAATATAAATATGCAATACGTACCTTCTGGAGATTTGGCTCTTGGTGTATATCAAAGAATTGCTCCATCTAAAATATCCATGTTACGAGGTCCTTGCCATCAAAATTTCTCATGTCAATCTTGGGGAGTTGGATACCCCTTGGGGACCATCCCTTGTTACTTCCATTATTGGAATCAATTCCACTTGGAATATTCTTATTAATGGAAGGTTGCTCAACATGCACACTATCCTTATCTTCCTGAGTACCCTAAGACAGATCATCACCTGTAGGGAGACTGTCCTTTGAATTGTGTATGACATTAGCAATCTTTTTCATATGTTACTCCATATTATTATCCATATTTCCCATAATCTTCTCCTCTAAATTAATTATAACAATCGTTTTCACATACCTTTTAATCATATCTTCTAACTTGGACACCCAAAAAGATAGGTCTTCACTTTCATCATAGATCAAGGATGAGTCCTATGGTGGTTTGAGTGCAGTGTGATTTTTTCCACCACCTTTTGGTGGCATTTTGTAATATATATATATATATATATATATATA
>LPNX010381499.1:645057-710057 GCA_001517045.1 Pseudotsuga menziesii
ACACAAATTTATCATGGAAACCCAATTGGGTAAACCACCAATACTTCCTATTACTACAAAATTATATTTACAAATAGTTTTTTCTTGCTACTACATACAAGGATGGTACTACACCCTATTTACCAACAATTACTGGAAGGAGGCTATGACCCCCTAGTTTATCAATTGCTACTGAAAGGATGCTTCTACACCCTATTTACCAGCTACCACTAGAAGGAGGCTACGACCCCCTTGCAAGCATGTAGCCTACCCAAGCACCACCCTACCGCCGTTGTATTTTAATTTGATCTCTGACTTCTCTACACCAATGGATCTTCCAATTGAATGTACAAAGACACTTTTGAAGGTTTAAAGCATTATTTAAATACCCTCAAATGTATCTCTTCATATAACAGTCATGTATCTTCATCGTGACTCTTCACAAACAAAAACTAATTCAAAATTACCTCTTTGTTTTTCATTTTTAACACTGTTTAAATTTAACAGTCGCGACCTTCCGCTGTTTCCTTTCTGCAACAATCTCTCTGCAACATACCTTTTTCGCATTTTACCTTCCACAGTTAACTTCCCGAAATTATGGATTGCGGATTGCAGACAATTACCTTTCCGGAAAGACATTTCCGCATAAACTTTTCTACATTTACCTTTCCATGATTACCTTTCCATAATTGTCATTCTGAATGACCTTTTTGCAGTTTGTAGGAACTCATTCCTTCTGTAATTGTGGGTTGTGGGTTGCGGGTATGCATTTCAACTTCTCTCAAAATTGCTTCTGCAATTCGTCTTCCACAATACTTCTTCTGCATTTTATGGATTATGGATTCCTTCCACATTGCGAATTGCAGATTGCGATTCTGCATTTTGACTATTCTCAAAATTGCTTTTGTAGTTCATCTTCCAAAAATTCTTTGAACCATCGACCGCTTTGCAGAATCCTCCTTGTCCGTTGATCAGTTATAAAAAACAGAACTTCACTTTGGTGCTCCGGAATGTTATCTTCCATGCAGATTTACTTTGTGGATCCTTTTTCTGCCATTGATCTATTCTGTTGATACAATCTGAGCTGTCCAATGTTTGCTAAATAAGCTGATTGCAATTCCTTTGTCTTACAATGATTTTTCCCTACCGTCATGTCTTTTGTTATTCCTTTGTCATTATTGAATGACTTTGACATCAATGACCACTCCATTCAACATTCTCCCACTTTGGCATTGATGGAAACATTAAAGCATTAAAACATTCTCCCCCTTTGACAACAATGACAAAGGTTTCCCTCTGACATCTCCCCCTGTTAACATTCCCCCTGACATGCTCCCTTTTCTCATTTTTATTCACCATAAGGAGATAACTCTCAACTTATGTCTAAGATGCTCAAATGCTTCTTTGGGTAGCGGCTTAGTAAAAACGTTTGCAATTTGTTCCTTCATATCAATATACTCCAAGTTGACCACTTTTTGTGATACTTGCTCTCTTAAAAAATGATATTTGATTGGAATATGTTTTGTATTAGAGTGCATAACATGATTTTTAGAAATGTTTATACCACTTTTATTGTCACAGTGTATAACAATGGGGTCTTCATATTTTACAAGTAAATCTTCCAATGTCTCCTTCATCCAAATGACTTCTGTACAACATGATGTAATGACAGTATACTCAGATTCTGCTGTAGATAGTAAAATGGAGGACTACTTTTTGCTCAGCCATGACACCAAGCAATCTCCTAGGTAGACTGTTGCTTCACTAGTGCTTTTCCTTTCATCAATACTTCCTTCCCAATCTGCATCAGTGAATGATTTTAGAGTAAATTTATCACTTTTTGGATACCATAATCCATAATCCACAGTACCTTTTAGAGATCTAAAATTTCTTTTTACTACAGCCACATGTGTTTCTTTTGGGGTTGATTGGAATCTGGAAACCACACCTATAACCTGCATTACATCTAGTCTTGTATATGTTACATATAATAGACTACCAATCATTGACCTATACACAGTATGATATACTTCTAAAGATTCATCATCCTTATTTAATTTACAACCAATGACCATAGGAGTACTAACATGTTTGGATTCTTCCATTTTGAATTTTTTCAACATCTCTTTGATATACTTCATTTGAGAGATGAAGGTCCCTTTTTCTGTTTGAGATACTTGTAAACATAGAAATAATGTTAGTTCTCCTAACATTGGAATTTCAAATTCCTTCTTCATTTATGAAGCAAAGTTTACACTCAGAATTTGTAGATCACTTCCAAATATGATATCGTCTACGTAGACTACAATAATGATCATATTTTTCTTTCAAATTTTATGTATAGATTACTGTTAGTGGCCCCTCTCATATATCCTTGCTTCTTTAAATAATTTTCAAGCCTTGAGAACCACTCTCTTGGATCTTGTTTAACACCATAGAGTCTCTTATTAAGTTTTTTAAACATAATTTTGATTTTCTGATAAGAGAAAACCTTAAGGTTTCTCAACATAGACTTCTTCTTCAAATTCACCATTAAGAAAAGCCAATTTTACATCCATCTGATATACTCTGAAGTTCTTGTATCCTGCAAAAGCTAAAACCATCCTATTGGCTTCAAGCCTTTCCACAGGTGCAAAAGTTTATTCAAAGTCAATACCTTCCACTTGAGTATATCCCTTGCATACTAATTTGGCCTTGTTTCTTGTCACATGACCATGCTCATTGAACTTGTTTTTAAAAATCCATTTGGTTCCAATAACATTCATGCCCTTACTTCTTGGGACAAGTTCCCAAGCTTGGTTCTTCTCTATTTGATCAAGTTCATCATTCATAGCATTGATCCAATCCTTATTTTTGCAAGCTTCTTTAAATGTTTTGGGTTCTACTATCGAAAGTAGTGCTTGTTCTTCATCATAAAATAATTTTCTTCTTGTTTTAACTGATGAATCTTTATCACCAATTATTTGACCTTTAGCATGATTCTTATGAACCCACCTAGATGGTGTCTTTGTGTTTGATCTTGGAGAGTCTTCATTTTCATTATTCTGTGATTCTTCTTTCTCTACTTTTCCATCTTCTTCTTCTTCATCCTCTTCTTCTGAACTTTATTTCCCCTTTTAAGCATCTATTTTTTCATCACCAGTTTCTTCAACATCCATATTCTCTTGGATTTGTATTCTTCTTGATTTAGTATCATCAACAGTCACATTTGCACTTTCTATGATCTTGTGCAACCTTATATTATAACATATGTATCCCTTTTTGGTGGAAGAGTATCCAAGAAATATGCCTTCATCTATTCTAGAGTCAAACTTCCTTATATTATCATATTCTCTTTTTTATGTAGCATTTACATCCAAAAACTCTAAAATATTTAACTGAAGCTGGTCTGCCAAACCATAGCTCATAAGGAGTCTTATAACTATTCACTCTGAGTTGTCCTTTGTTTTGTACATAGACAGCTGTATATACTGCTTCTCTCCAATAGCCATAAGGAAGTTTTGCTTCATTAAGCATAGTTCTAGCTACTTCTTGGACTATCCTGTTCTTTCTCTCAACTACTCCATTTTGTTGAGGATTTTTTGCTACTGAGAACTGCCTCTTGATTCCATGAATTTCACAAAACTCATTGAATTCATTTGAGGTGAACTCTCCACCATTATATGAGCTTAGACACTTAATTTTGTGTTTTGTTTCATTTTCAACAAGTTCTTTGGAGGCTTTGAAATTCATAAAAGCTTCTGATTTTTCTTTAAGAAATGTCACCCAAGTCATCCTTGTATAATCATTGATTAATAACATAAAGTAATATTAACCTTGAAATATTTAGTCCTTGTCGGTGCACAAATATTAGTGTGAATTATTTCTAATGGATGAGAGGTTGTATGTTCTTTGACCTTGAATCTTGTTCTTGTTTGTTTCCCATGTAGACAGTGTATACAAACATGATTTGGTGGTTTTATGATCTTTAGCAGATTTCTTACAACTCTCTTCTTACTATTTTTTACAAGATTGTAAAAGTTCAAGTGTCCCATTCTTCTATTCCATAACAGACTTTCATCAGTTTGAGTCATATAACATTGCTCTTCATTTTCAAGAATATACACATTACTTGGAGTTCTCACAATAGTCCCAACAAGTTTTCCTGAATCTTTTCTTCTAATTTCACACTTCTTGGAATCAAATATACATATGTGTCCTTGATCACATGTTTGGATCACACTTAAAAGATTAGGTTTTAAGTTCTTTACAAGCAAAAAATTTTCAGCTTTCATGTTGTCTCTAATATCCATTGCTTCCTTCCAAATTATTTTAGAGGATAGATTATCTCCAAAAGTGACTTTTCGTTTTTGATTTCTTTTTAGGCTTACAAACTTAGTTGGGTCTCCTGTCATGTGTTTTGAGCATCCGCTGTCCACATGCCATAGATTTTGTTTTTCTGTAGCACATAGAGCTAATGAACATTCCACATCATCCTTCTTCTTCCAATCCTTCCTCTATTCTTTGTTTTGATATTTTGAGGCGTCATCCATAGAAATAACTAGTTTACACTTTCTAGCAATGTGTCCTTGATTACCACATTTGTAGCATTCTATAATATAACTCAGTAGAGGAGAAAAAGAATTGTAGTTTCTTCCTTTCAGATTGCTTCTAGTAACATTTTTCTTATAGAAAGAAGTTTGTGATGTAATCCCTTTCTCAATAGGAGCCATTAGTTTACAATTTCTAGCTATATGTTCAAAATTGCTACAAGTATAACAATTTCCAAAAAAACGTTGTTGATGTCTACTTGTTATTGTTTTTTTAGGCATCATATCTGTTCTTTGTAAGAGAGGAGCATATTTATACTTTCTTCCCTTTTAATTGGGATCTTGAGTGCATCATCATAGATTCTTTTGTTTCCATATTGGTTTGTGAAAGAGGAATATCATGGCTTCTATTCGTTGTCAAATCCTAATCCAGATTTATCACTTGATGGTCTTTGGACAGTTAGGATTTCATCTAAATTCCTTGAGTTGTTCTCAAACTTTGACTTGATATATTCTTCATCCAATTTATTTCTAAGGTGCATAATCTCTTCTCCAAGCCTTTCAAATTCTCATATTATCTTTTTGAGTTGCTGATCTAGATTGTTTTCAGCCTTTTTGGCTTCTAGAAACTGAATTTTTAATTCAATAATAATTCTTTTTCCATCATTGCTCTTCTCTTCAAATTATGCCATTTGAGTTTTTGTTTTTTGTACCTCCTTTTATACTTCCCTAATTCCTCAAGAGCACTTATAATTTCTGCTTCAAGATCTACCACACCTTCTGTTTCTTCTTCATATATTTCACTCTCTAATCCCATGAATAATACTTCAACATCTTCACGTATCTCTTCATCTTCAACGTCTTCCTTGGAATAGAAGTTTTTCTTATTTTCCTGAAACTTGTTCTTGTACATGGTCTTACTCTTTTGATCTTTCTTATGACAACAAGGTTCTTCATCATCACTATCCTCTTGTTTTGGGTAAGGACACTTTTTGGAAAAATGTCCAATCCTTCCACAGTTAAAACATTTCAAGGGTAGCTTTCTTTTGTACTTTCCAGTACCTTTATCAAGTTTCTTGATAAAAAGAGCTTCTTCATCATCTAGGTTCTCAGATTGGTTCTTTGATAAGGCTTTAAACACTACTTCTTTCTTTGATGATCCATCTTGTGTTGTTCTCATCTCATAGGCAATGAAGATCCCATGTAGTTCATCTATTGTCATGAGTTTAATATCATCCCATTCTTCTAAAGTGGACACCTTTGAGTCATACTTCATTGGCAAGGTTCTTAGTATTTTGTCGACTACTTCTTTTTCTTTTATTTCTCCTCCAATGCATCTAATAACATTAACAATTTCATCTACTCTTAGAAGATATTCTTAAATATTCTCCTCCTCTTTCATTTTTAGGCTTTCAAACTGTCCTTTGTATGTCTGAAGTTTGGATTTGACTTTGGGTGCTCCTTCATAGACACATTTTAGTTTTTCCCAGGCATGTTTGGATGTCTTTCATTGCATGACTTTTACAAATACTGAATTTGTTAACCCACTCAAAAAATCATTCAGGGCTTTCACATTGGCCTCATATTGGTCTAGTTCATTTTTTTCTATAGGTAGGTCATCTGATATTTCATATTCTGTTTCAATGGACCTCCAGACTTTGTATCCAAGAGACATTAGATGGCACTTCATTCTTACACTCTAGTATGCATAATTATCTCCTATAAATAATGAGGTATGTTAGTGGCTAACCCTTGTTGTTGATTCAAAGTGTTTTTTAATAGGATCTTCCTTCCAGTGATTAAGTTGTAGTGAAGGATATGAATTTGACACCAATTGTTGGAATATTGGACAATACTGAGAGGGGGAGGGTGAATCAGTATTGATAACTTTTAATAATCAAAACCACTTTAATTTTTTTATTAACACACATGATCAACAAAAACACATAGAACACAAATTTATCATGGAAAACCAATTGGGTAAACCACCAATACTTTCTATTACTGCAAAATTATATTTACAAATAGTTTTTGCATGCTACTACAGACAAGGATGGTAGTAAACCCTATTTACCAGGAATTACTAGAAGGAGGCTATGAACCACTAGTTTATCAGCTACTACTGAAAGGATGCTTCTACACCCTATTTACTAGCTACCACTTTAAGGAGGCTACAACACCCTTGCAGGCATATAGCCTACCCTAGCACCAACCTATCGCCCTTGTATGCTAATTCGATCTCTGACTGCTCTACGCTAATGGATCTTCCAATTGAATGTACATAGACACTTATTTGAAGGTTTAAAGCATTGTTTAAATACCCTCAAATGTATCTCGTCATCTAACATTCACATATCCTCATCATGACTCTTCACAAACAAAAAACTAATTCAAAATTACCTCTCTGTTTGTCATTTATAACTCTGTTTAAATTTAACCATCTTTACCTTCTGCAGTTTCCTTTCCGCAACGTCCTTTCCTCAATAATCTCTCTGCAACAAACCTTTCCACATTTTACGTTCCGTAATTAACTTCCTGAAATTGTGGATTGCAGATTGCAGACAATTACCTTTCCGCAAAGACCTTTATGCATTGACTTTTCTGCATTTACATTTTCGTGATTACCTTTCCGCAATTGTCTTTCCGAATGATCTTTCCGCAATTTGTAGGAACTCATTCCTTCCACAATTGCGAGTTGTGGGTATGCATTTCGACTTCTCTCGAAATTGCTTCCACAATTTGTATTCGGCAAGAATTATTCCACACTTTGCAGATTCCTTCCGCATTGCGGATTACGTGTCTGCATTTCAATTTTTCTCGAAATTGCTTCTGCAGTTCGTCTTCTGTAAATCGTGTGAACTATTGATCAGTTTGCAAAATCATCCTTGTCCGTTGTTCAGTTATCAAACATGAAAATTCACTTTGGCACTCCAGAATGTTATCTTCCATGCACATTTACTTTGCAGATCCTTTTCTGGTCGTCGATCTTTTTTCTTGGTACAATCTGAGTCGTCCAACCTTTGCTAAATAAGCTGATTACAACTCCTTTGTCTTACACTGAGTTTTCCCTACCATCATCTCTTTGGTTATTCCTTTGTCATTACTGAAATCCTTTTACATCAATGAAAACTCTATTCAACACATTATATGTCCTCTTTCCAATTCCATAGGTTTCATTTAATTTAGATTTTCCAAAAAAAGTTGTGACAATTTTCCCAACACTTGTTTTTTTTGGCCTTTTCAAAAAAGTGATAGTGTACAACCTACCATGTGTCCAATTTTTTTTATTATGATTCTGAAATTTCTACCCAAGGTAGTGTGGTATTCCTTCTTTCTTATGTTATAGGTCTCACTCAATTTGTATCTTTCTTGCTCGAGATATAACTCTTTTTCCTAGAACACTTGTTTTAGACTAGTTTTTGGACTAGTCAAAACCGCTAACTTCCACTGGGTATAAATACGAAAATTTAACGATTCGGGATCTAAAAATAATACCATAGATATATAGCTCTATCCTCTAAGTCCCATACAATTTTTGTTATCTAAAATTTTCTAGAAAAAAATTTATAGCAAAAATTCCAAAATGACTTGTTTTGGAGGTGTCCAAGCTTTGATACCAAATGTTATGCAACTAGTCCCAGAAAGAGCATAAAAATAACATAAATAGATTAGAAAGAGTAATACATGGCTTAATAATTAATAAAAGAGATGAATAGAAATCCTCTTCGAGGGGGAAACTATAACGTCCCCATCCCTCAATCCGACTAGCAGGAGGGGACATTAACTAAAATCGATACCTCTAAAATTCACCCATAAGCATAATTACGACTTTATACAATTAAAATCCATGTAAATATATACAAATAAAAAAACACACACAACATGTAGTTATTGGCATAATTATCACATGCATATAAATAAACTTATTGCACATCGAATACAAAAGAATACTGATCTTTAACAAAAAATATCCAAGCAACTGGCTGTGTAAGAGCGATTCTCTACCCAACTATAGGCAATCTATCCAACATATAATATTTTTGCTGATAATAGACCCCCAAGATAGGATATGAGGCCGCTAGGGCAGAGGAAACACCTATAGGTTTCTCTCACTCATCCCACAACCCATTCTACTCTCTATGCTTAGCCAAACTCTTACATAGCTCTATAGAGATCTCACTCAACCATCACAACCATGGAACTCCTTCCAACTGATCCACACAACATAAGGAAGTAATTCCCCTTCACTGATCCACATTTCCCTTAGGGAATACAACCCTTACAGTTCATACTAGTGTGTGCAGTAAGATACCAACATGTTGTATGCTGTTAGAGAACCTCCTGTAGCATAAATTATGGCTTCTCAAGCATTCAAAAGTAGAAGAATTGAATGGGTAAGGGTTCCTATATTTCCCAACCTCTCTTCTCACTTAAAACCATCTATTTTCCCTTCCCAAAATTCATCTTTGTCTCCAAATTTGATTTTCTAAGTTATGCACAGGTTGGTAATGAACACGGACAACAATAAGAAACTTTAAGTATGGTAGAAAACATGCATGAGAGAATGATAAAAAGAGTCTCGACTCCAAGGGATATGAGATGATGGTGAAAATACAACTGACATAGCTTCTGACTATAGAAGAAAAAGGACTACTAACAACTGACATAACTGTCACAAGCCCCATGCTTCAATAACTACATGAACTAACGTTTCCCACCAAGCTCACACATGCATTCAATGATTAGGTTAATAGTTAAAAGAAATTAATTGGCTCATTTAAAGCACATGGTATATTTTCGATGAGTTCTAAGGTTGACACTTGGACACATAGGATTTAATTTCCCCATATGCCCCCTTTCGTCTTCCCCTCTGGGGGAATCATAGCCTTCTAGTGCTCTTTAAACATCCATCATGCACCATTTTATTGATTTTTAACATAATATTTACATATAGTTCGAATTACCATGATAAGCCAATCAGACGGTCAAAATAAAAATATATACATCATACATTCCTAGCCATTCACTAGTCGGGCCTTAGCCTTGACCTCTGCACTAAGGATCCATAATATCATAATTACATCATTTACATAATTTTGATTAAACATATTCTAAGTAAAAATGGGGATATTATAGCAACCTCCTTATACAAGGTACTAAGTACACAAGACAAGACAAGTTGAGATGATACAAATGAAAATGTCTCCTTCCTATTTATAGGAGATAAAGAGGTACAAATACAACTAATGGACCCAAGCCGACATAACTAATTTAATAATACTAATGAAAATTACCACTAATAGACCCAAGAAGTCATAGATAATGTGTAATGAGCCACGATATAGGGGGTAATGTGCCAACATTTAGGGCCTAACAAATCATGACGATATGGCACAAATTTCTATTCTGGTAGAACAAGTGATGTAGGATTTGGTTATGGTTCATTGATAGGAGCAGAAAAATCCAACATATCAACTCAAATGTCATTTGTAACAACATTGTCAATTTCTGAACACATATTTCATTAAATTTAGAATTAAACTATGGATCTAGAATTTGAAAATAACCAAAAATTCAATTCTGGTTATGTTTTTGTAATAAAAAGTTTCCAATTTTAATGAAATATGTGTGGCTTGTGTCAATTCATTAATTTCTTCAACACAATCAACAATTGATTTCTCTTTTAGCAATTCAGTTTGAACACCTCCAACAACAAATAACACTATTTTGGTGTTGACAAAATAAGTTGTAGTAGCATCATATCCAAGATATGTTCTTGGTGACTTCATTTCAAAGATAATAGGAGAAAAAATACCATATCTATTCTTCCTAATCCCTCCTCTAGTACATCTCATCTTGCTTAGTAGCTGAGAGCCTATAACTATAGTGTGTTTCTCGAATCTAGGAGAAACAGCATTAGTATCCAACAAAACATGAGATGAAATAAAAACATCATCAAAATCTTGCTTATAGTCAATAAATTTATAGGCAACCAAGCTACAAGCAAGATTATCAAAGGTGGAAGAAGTAATAGGCGATCTTGGAAGCTCATTAATAGTCTTCTTCTTAGCTTCGTGTAGTCGAGTGATCTCTAGTTCAAGGTTCTTCTTACACTCCTACAAATACTTAATAGTCTTATATTTCAACCATGGCAACAAGGCACCATAATCTTCTTTTAAATATTGATATTCATTAAACATGCATGCATTATCTGCTTGAAGAGGAGCATCTTCTTCACAAATCCCATTGACAAAGGCCTACAAATGGACAACCTCATTAGAAAGCTAGGTATTATCTTCCTCCATTATACAAATCTTCTCTTTCAAGGAAACATTTTCTTTATGAGAAACAAACTTAACTTTGATCACCAAATCATTAATGAGATCGGTCTTATCTCCAAATTAATTCACAAGATTTTGGAAAAAATTTTCCAAGGTGCTCTCCAGTACAACAATCTTCCTAGATTTCTCATCCATTCTCTTTAAAACAACAGTCTAGAAAAGAGAAGCTTCATCTTCAAGCAAGGAATGGGAATTATTCAACTGATTCTTTAGTCCTTCATTCTTTTTCTATAACAAGGCAACAATAGGCTTTCAAGGCAACAAACACTTGTTGAACTTGATCATGGGATTCCTGTAAAGCAACATATTTTTTCTCACAAACATCCTTCAATCTAAACAAGACCAAGGCTTCATATTCATTAAAGGAAACCATCTTTAATAGACTTTCAAAGTTTCATAGTCAAGGCACAATAATGCAACAATGACATTAACCAAAAAATAAGTATCTCCAAGTCCAATGCATAGAAAGAATAAATATTTTGTCATGCAATACTTAATCGACCAAATACCAAAATAGTAGATGGCTTAATAAGTCAATTACCCAAAGGAAACCAATCGATGGACAAACCAAGTTCTAGTCAATCAAACAAACACCAAACAATCCCCAGTTGACGGTCTTTCCAAATTCATCAAGACGATGACTCCGAGTTGCAAATCATCCATCCAGTTAATTCACCATCTGATCGAACCCTCCATTCAAAAAAGCTATCATCGATTGAATGTGTCAACAAATACAAGTCAACAATAATTAGATGTGTCTCAGAGGTCGAGAACCCAATTAAATAACAATGCTCCACCAAACAAGCTAGGGAATCACAAGTCTGGGAAAAAAATTCCGAGAACAATAATCCACCCAATGATTGCATATTCACACCCATAGAATTTGTCTCACCTAGATCAGTGATCACTATAGATATGGAAATAGAAATGTGTCGAACCCGAAATACCCATAAAACTGGGATCATGCCAAAATTAGGGTATGACAATCAAATTTAGTGATTCATCATTTTCCTCACCCCACCAACAAAATGTAGCTCATCAAATCACTATCATCTAATGGAACTCATTCATTCTGCAAAACCCTTAATCACGAACCAACAGGCTCTGATACCATGTTAGGATAGAAAATAAACAACATAAATGAGATCAACGAGTTTCCATTAAACAATGGTTGTGTCTATATACGTTGTTACAACAATTAAGCACAAATCCATGATCCAAACGTGTTTTGATACACCTGTTCATAAGAACCATCCATAAGTAGGTACATACGGGTACACAATAAACAACAATGAGACCACCTAGTGGTAACTAACCATATATGTCCATATATTGCGGATACCAGGACCCAAAGTGGACATGATTAATTCATAATTTAGTCGACGGTTAGATCCTTAGAACAATCAACTCCCTTCTTTCAACAAGGTGAGGTTACAAATGGACCATACGTTCCAACAAGTTGACGGGCCTTTGATTTGGTCTTTGAATAGGCCTTTTGGACTAAAGTTCTTTTGGTACTCACTTTATTTTCATCCATTATTGTGTTTGTTTTTTCCACCACACCCATCACTTCTAATTCTTCTTTGGTTTTTGTATTTAGAATATTTATCACATTATTGGTTATTTATGGCTTTTTTTCTAGTTCATTCAGGTCCTTTTTATGTCCTACACAAAAGTGTTGGCTAATCAATATTCATCTCAGTGAATAGCCACAATATAATTTCAATACTTTGTCATCTCCATTTCCATCTAATACCATAATACATGTTTTTCTCCTTTTGAAGTTTTTGTTACGAACAATACTTTCAGTAGATTGATCTACATCTTTTCGCTATCCTTGGATACCTATAACTTTGCAATGATATCCTCCCTATTCCTTAGTATATCCTACAAAACAAGAATTTCTTCATCCTTTTTCTAAATAATATTCCTTAAAATGGCTATATCTACCTCCTTGAGATTCAAGTCTACCAAGACTTTGGCTAAATTATCTGTAGGGTCCACTTGGATATATGGTGATATGGTAGTCCTGGATGGTGACAACTTGGTGTTTTCCATTACTAAAATGTTACTTTCCTCTTGGGCTTGCTCCAAATTTTCTTTATAGTCCTGTATTTTCCTACAAATTGTTATTTTTCTTCTTGTATTTCTATCAACTCAGGAGTTTGTACATGTTCAGTATCAAGAACCTTTATCTTCTTCTTCAAGATTTGAATTTCGATGTTTTTTTCCTTAATCAACGATTGGATAAGTGTTAGATTATTTGGATCCACACCTAATTCCACCACATTTGCTCAAGTTCGGTGGAGCTTGTTTGTACTAACAATGGATTGCAGTACTTCCCTGAAAATCATCTCTATAGTTTGTCAATGCCAATCAATATTATTAGTTGCAATTAGTATATTTAGAATTACGTTGACCTAAGTGGCTTTATATTCCTCTGTTGATTTTAGTTTCTACATTTTTGGTTCTAGATATCCATTTTGAAAGTTCCTCCTTTCATATCTAGAGTAGACAATAACTTGGCTTCCTCTCCACCCGTACTCCAACTATGATGATACAAATCTATTTTTAATTGTACATTCATATTTTTAATTTGCAGGTAATGGAAGAACAAGCTAGGATTTAATTGGGAAGTCCCCTTTTCAAAAGAAGTTGATTGTGTTTCAACTTCATGCATATCTGTTGAAGGAAAATTCTCAACAGTAATAATAGGTTCACTTGTTGTGGCTTCTTGAACTTTATTCTCAACTATTCCCTCCTATAAATCAAATTTTCTCCTTACTATTGGGTTGATTCTCACTTTATTCATACACATCCATAGATGAGTGAACCCATGCTCCTATTCTCTTGGCTCTTATTTCTTGTTTTTGAGGAATATGAATAACCTATTGTTGTGACACTTGTGGCTATTGTGCAGTATCTCCCTGCAAAACCCGCTTGACCTGTTCCCAACTCTCTAAGTTGGTATCCTTTGACAATTGTTCATTTGGTCGATGCTCATACTCTGCAAATTTATCCTTTTGCCTCCTATCCGAAATAACCTTGTGAGGGTCATATATCCATTTTTCCCTTTTGGAAGATTAAACTCACTAAACATGCTCTCAACTAAGGAAAGTGTTGCCCTAGTTTTTACCAAGAAGGGTCCTACTTCTTTAGGTAATTTGAAGGTGTTTTGGCTCTTATGCTTCGAAAAAAGAATCTAATTAGAGTCAAAACTTTGCATTCTATACTCCACGGAAAACAATATGAGAGTCATGAATGTCAAAAATAGGTAAGGTTCCAACTTAGAGCCATATATACTTATATTTTTATTCTCCTTAGAAATGTACCGATATCCAATCTTGCTATCCTGGCTTAACTACATCAACTAGAAAATTTCTTGGAGGAGGAGCACCATGTAAAAGAGTATAAGTGATATACATAAAATAATTCACAGAATAACCGAATCCCTCATTATTTGATTTTTTCTTGACCTTAGAAGTTCATTCTACCACATACCTTAATGCACTTGAATCTGACATCTAAAGTCGAATCTCTGGAAATGAGGCTGATTTATGATATCATATCAAGTATACACTATAATATTGGTATCCGAAATACTTAAGTGTAACAAAACTTACAAATTGATCATTAATGCTTTCAACTAGGAATTTGGCATAATCAAACTTAGCCATGAGGCTGTGTGATGGGAAATAGATATCAGTCATGAACCCTAAAAGGTTGTCGTCTAATACCCTATCCTAACAACTGTCACATCATTGTTGTGACTTGTCTCGAGATGTCAATGAAAATATTAATTTTGTAAGGTGGTGGTCCTTTTGGGATAACTACATCTTTGGCAAAAAAGCTACTTAGAATTTTATCTTTGTTTTCTTGTCTAAGGGACTTGTAATTAGTCTCAAAATATCCTACTCTAGTATATGAAAGTTTAGTTTGTTGGGTATATCTAGCATTTGGATTATGGCTTCTCTAAGTATTGGGCATATGACTATGGAGCCATCTAATAAGATAATAGCACACTTTTTATAAGCGTAATTTTGCATACACCAAGTAACAAACTTAGGAAAATGGCTAGGTTTGGGGCATAACATCTATGGCCAAGTTGGATTCCTATAAATGAAACAAATCATGAGCTTCTTTGAACCTTGTTTGTGCATTGATAATGGACTCACAGAGGTTTGAAATTGACAACACATGATAAAAAAATATCCTGATCCATGTCCATAAGATGATTGCGCCGAGAGACGCTTTCTACAGCTTAAATGGGAGAGTTGTGTCCCGTCTGTAACGCTGACGTGGCACATCTCGACTCAATAATAATAATAATAATAATAAAATTATAACATGTCAGCTTATAATTAAAAAAAATAAAATATTATACTCATATAAATATACAAAGGTCGTTGACTTGAAACCTAAGCAAACATAATGTTAGTAATAAAATATGTCATAGAAAATAAATTACAAAATAATAGTTATTACAATAACAACACTAGATTTACCTTAGAAAACCCTGTAGGGGAAAACCAACCTTCAATAATAAATTTATGATCCTACTCACTTTGGCACATTACAATGAAATATTACAAACATATTTATAAGGTTCTTTAAATGCAAATAGAACTAGCAAGAAACCATTGGCCACTAAAACCATGTGCCTTAAACCACTTACATCCTTGCTCATTCCCAAGGCAAGGTTAACTCTAACATGTAAATGTTCATTTTTAGTTATACAAAAAACAAGTAATTTCTCAAAAACATTTGGATAAATGTTTAAAATCTTCATTGATGGTAAGATGTTTTTCAAATTCCAATTTATTCTGGAAATCTAGAATTTAAAATTTTATATGGATTATTTTACTCATTAACTAATCTTAATATTCATTATTTGTTTTAAAGAAAGATAAGTAAAGCAATTTTTGGAAAACTATTTTATTATAAGATTATTAATGTTACTGAGCTCTTTTTCTACTCATATTTACCCTATTTTGAAATTACTTAAGCAAGTTGGTCATTTCCTTTCCAAGTAGGAATACTTATTAGAATTTTTTGTATAGTAAAAATGGTTATTTATTTATTTATTTTTTCTAGAAAGAAAAAATCCTGTCCTTGTTATTCTTAGAAGAATCAAAGGTCATCTTTACAAACATCCCGTATTTGGGTTACACACCAAACCAGTCCACAGGAGTTCTGTCGGGGGGAAAGGCATAACAACAGCAAAGAAGATCCCATCAGGAAAACTGTCTCATCATAAGAGAACTGTCGTCACATCCACATCTACCGAGTGCCAAAGGGCTCTGAACAACATTCTAAAAGTGAGCACTCATACAAAACAAGACAGAATAAGGGAGAAATTCCCTTTTAACAATCTCAGTAGAGTTGAAAAGTGTCCTGAGAAACCAAATGGTTCTCAAAATATTCCATAAAACTGCCTTTACCCTGAGGAAAGGAGAGTGCATCTTTAGAGAGACGATCAACCATCCGATTGTGCTCTCAGTAAATGTGGGTGAAGGACAAATCCTGGAAGCTAGAAATTAGCTTTTTTGTCTCCCTGCACCAATGAACCAGATCAGTCGGGGAGAGAGCAGTCGATCCCTTCGCCCAATTGATGATTACTTGTGAATCACCATATACATGGGATAGGGGGATCCCCATCATTTGGGAGGAAAGAAGAAGTGCCCATAAGCTGAGCCATTTCGCTTTGGTGTTAGTGCCATGTCCGACCCCCAGCGAGAACTCCAAGTAGTGGTAGTCATTTAGATGTATGCAAAAACCCACCTAGCCAACATACATTTTGATGCACCATTAATGAAGCCACAGGGATAAATCTTGATTGGGGGCTTCCCCAAATTTATGCAATTTTGTTTTCCTGTGACAGTCAAAAGGGGGAGAGTCTGAACAGTAGTTATAATTTGGTGAACAATACTGAAGATATTCCTGCGTTTGCCTTCAAAGATTGCCTGGTTACGTGCCTTCCAGATAATCCACATCATGTGGAAGGGAAGCATATAGAGGGACGTGCTTCTTGATAGTTTCCCAAACCATATAATTAGCATGTCACTGAGTGAGACATAAGGAGAACATGTAGGGAGATTGAAGTGATCGCAAACCTGTTCAGCCACTGTTTTCCAAACAGTGCGTGTAGAGAAAAGGTGCTCGACAGTCTCCTCACCTGCGTAGCAAAGAACACATATTCCTGGGCCAGATTTTCCTTTTTTCTGCAAATTATCCCAAGTAAGGACTCTATTCCGGAGAGCTAACCAAATAAAACATGAAATTTTATTTGGGAGGACTTTGTTCCATATATAGGAGTCGACAGGATTTGATGTCGGGGCTGAGGAAGAGTTTACAATACATTCGTATGCATTCCTGGCAATTATGGAGCCCGAATTTTTATTAAAAGCCCAGACAAGTTCATCATTACGATCTGAGATACGGATGCTAGCTCCAGATAATCCATCAAAATATTCAGTCCAAATTAATTTGTAAGTGCCTCCCAGGTTAAGATCATCAGCTGTAAACCAGTAACTCTGTGCATTTGAAAGAGTGTTATGTGCCTGCGAGAGAGTGCATATATCCAAGTCCTCCAGGTAAGTTCTTAGGTCTTCTGGGAGGCAAAAGGAGGCGTGGGATCCAACGATCGGGTCTATACCAAGCATAATGTTATCACCGTTACCCACCTGCCATGCCAAATGCAAACCCATCCAAGGGAGGGTGTGGATGAACCCTCTCCACATAACTGATACATTGCGTGTGCTGTAGCGTTTATATCTGAACCAATCTGCCACAGAGCTATATTTAATATATTTGTAATGCAGAACTTGAAACCATAAGCCTCTAGATTGAAGGATTCTCCAAAAAGTTTTTAAGCGTAGAGCTATACTGAACCATGTAAGATTTTTTATTCCCCAGCCACCATGTTCCTTGGGCCAGGAAAGGTCCATCCAATTTGCCAAGTGGTATTTGCAATTTTTGTCAGAGGATCCCCACAAGAAGATAAAAATGATTCTTCTAAGTTTCTGAAGAATGGAGGTTGGGAGAGGAGCAAGGCCCATCCAATACACAAGTATACTTGACAGTACAGATTGAATGAGGATCAGTCTACCCCCGAGGGATAGATACTTAAAGGTCCAGTGACTTATCCTCTTTTCAAATTTTTGGATAATCCAGTGCCAGTCAGTTACTCTATATCCGAGAGGATTCAAATAAAAACCCAGGTAAGTGATACCAGATTGGAGCGGCATCATTCTATAAGGAAGGCTTCCAGCAAAAACATTTTGACAGTCATTTGCGATATTATAATATAGGAAACAAGACTTATCAAATTTTATCCTCGTACCAGAGGCTTTACAAAAAGTCTCTAAGATGACCTCGAACGCAGACCAATCAAGTAGGGTACCTGAACCCAATAGAATCACATCATCCACGAAGAGAAGG
The DNA here is from genome assembly GCA_001517045.1 of Pseudotsuga menziesii. Classification (NCBI taxonomy): domain Eukaryota; kingdom Viridiplantae; phylum Streptophyta; class Pinopsida; order Pinales; family Pinaceae; genus Pseudotsuga; species Pseudotsuga menziesii. The sequence goes on from LPNX010381499.1 coordinate 663,347, forward strand.
TGGGAAAGGGCGAGGGAAGGCGAGAGCTGTATACCCCGAATGAGACCATTTGATCTGGCATCCCGTATGAGAAGACTGAGGCCCTCGATGACAAGGATGAAGAGGAGTGGGGATAAGGGACAACCTTGACGGATACCCCGAGAGGTTGTGAAAAACTTTGATGGTGTTCCATTGACCAGAACCACAAAATTTGCAGTAGAGAGGCATCCCATGATCCAATTCACAGTGAGGAGGGGTACTCCAATTTGAATAAGGATCAATCTGACATAGGTCCAGTCAACATGGTCAAAATCCTTTGTGAGGTCCAGTTTGAGAACAAAGGCACAAAGATTATGATTTTTCACCGAGTGAAGAACTTGCACAATTCCTATGGGTTCAGAAATATGACGGTCCTTTAGGAAACCAAATTGTTCCTGAGAGATTCCCCGATCCAGGAAGGGCTTTAACCTTCCAGCAATGACTTTTGCAATAATCTTATAAAGAAGGTTTCATAAGGAGATAGGCCTGAAGTCAGCGAAGGTTCGAGGCTTATCCTTCTTAGAGATAAGAGCAAGGAACGTAGAATTCAAGGAAGGAGGGATGTGACCAGAGATTCTAGTTGAATCAATGGTTTTCAGTAACAAAGGGCCCAGGAGATCGAAGAAGTGCAGATAGAATTCCACAGGCCACCCATCCGGTCCTGGGCTACGGTCTTTTTTGAAAGATTTAAGAGAGAGTTCAATTTCCTTCATACTGACTGGGCAAGTAAGGAGAGACGAGTGATCAGAGGGGATTAATCTGTTAAAAAGAGAGACCACCTTTAGTTGTTGAACTAGACTGGTGCCACCATCATCCTTGAAAATGTTTGCAAAGTGTTCTTTTCCCATCTCTTTTAGGGAGGCCTCTTCCACAATGATGTTACCTTCAGGATCTTCAAGAGACCAGATCATGTTTTGTATCCTTCTCCCTGAGGCCACAGCATGAAAAAATTTGGTGTTGGAGTCACCTTGGAGTGCCCATTTGGTTCTGCTTTTTAGTTGCCAGGTAAGCTGTAAATGGTTTAAGCCTCCTTTGTCTTTCCGCACTGAGAAGAGACAAGTGTGCAGATTGTTCTTTAGTGAGAATACCATTTGAGGGACCAGCAAGGATAGACTCAATGGCGAGATCAAGCTTAGTAGAGGCCAAGACCAAGCTGGCAGATTTGTTCTTTGTCCAAATCTTAGTGGCAGATTTGAGTTTACGGAGGATGAGACAAAGATCCTCAATGCCAGTAAGATTGTCAGCATCCGAGTTAGAGGTCCACCAACAAAGAAACCACTCAATGAAATCGGTGTCATCAAGCCAAGAGCGATTGAACTTAAAAGGGTAATCAAAAGGGCCTTTCGGAGAACTCCATTCAAAACAAATAGGAAAATGGTCAGAGAGTTCCAGGCATTTGGTCCAGGTCCTGTAGACCCCCAAGGAAGGTAGCAGAGAGTTGGAGATAAGAAAACGGTCAAGGAATTTGCTGATACCCTCATCCCCGATTCGACCATTGCGCCAAGTAGGCCCAGTCACCTGGGGAGCCACATCTACGAGTCCCGCAGTCTCAAAGAGATTACTAAAGTGGTCGGAGAGTGGGTCCAGGGTGGCCTTTGTGCCCCAAATTTCAGAGGAGTGGAGGGTAAGATTAAGATCACCCCCTAAAACCAGATACGGTAGATTTAGAAGCCCACCACGATGGACATTATTCCAAAAACATTCTCTGTCACGATACGGGCCATATACATTGAGAATATGAATGGGAAAAGACATCCCTCGAATAGAGGCCTGCAGTAAAATACCAGCATATGTTTGGAAAGCCCTGCAATTAGCCTTTGATGGATTCCAAGCTGACAATAAGCCCCCCGAAAGCCCACGGGCACTAATAGCACAATATTCCCAGGAGGGGAGAATTTTAGAGAAAGCAAACAGTGCAGGGGATGCACTGCACATTGTTTCCTGCAGGAGGATGAAGTCAGGGTTGAGGGAATTGATGAGGGCACAGAGGCTGAGTGATTTGTTCCTACGTCCCAGACCACGGATGTTCAGGGAGAGGATTAACATCAGGCCTTTTCCTTTTGGGGAGACGTAGCTCTAAGTCCCCTGGAAGAGTGTCCTCTCGCTTCCTCCTTGATATGAACATAGAGAGGAATATAAGGTGGAGAGGCCGAGGAGAGATCAGCCTTGGTATCCCTTTTCCCCTTTGGTGGCTTCCTGACAGTCATGTTCACAAACCTGATGGAGTTAAGATGCAGGGTGGTAGGGGAGGTAGGGGAAGAGGCGGTGAAGATAGAAAGTGACCTCTTAAGTGTGGGGTCAGAGAACAAAGGAGAGGAGGTGGGACTGTGTGGAGGGGTGACCTGTTTAGAAGGGGGTGCATGGGATGAAATAGGGGGTAAGACTTGAACAGCAAGAGGTGCCAAGGGTATAAGTGGGGGAAAGTCCACCATTGATTCAAGTGTAGGTAGAACCAGAGTCCTATGGTGTCCTTCCAGAGTAGGAGAAATGTCATCACCGGACGGGAAAGTGAGAGCTTCCGCTGAAATTGAAGAAAGGTCAGAGACAGGGTGAGAGCCTGACTGGACTGGTGAAGTCAATGCCAATGAGGATACCCTTGGAGGTGAGACCGATGCTTCAATGGAGGATGACGGAGGGGCATTAGATTTTTTATGGGACATAATCAAATTATCAACATCCTCAAAGAAAGAGTCCTGTACATAATCAGATGGAGGGTTAGACACAAAGGAAATACCTGGTGGGGTATGAAGTTCCTCAAATGATGAACCAGGTGGGGTCTGTAAGCCTTCCAAAGGGTTGACTGCTAGAGAAGGCAACCGTTGATCATCAGAAGCCAAGTTACTCCCACCAATGAGCCGATGAGGATAGGCATTCCTCAAATGACCCACAGCGCGACAGCAGCTGCATCTGAAGGGTACATGAAGATAATCGAGCCGCTGAATTACTAAGCGTTCATTGCAAAGAATCTCCACTTCTGCTGGTAAACCCCATGAGATATCCAGTTCAACAAGAATTTTGGCTATCCTCTTATCATAGACTTGATGAAAGTCATCCTCCACAGAGACAAATCTACCTATAGTATTCCCGATTCCTTCCAGAATGTGTTGGCTCCACAGCGGAAATGGCAGGTGGGGTAATAAGACCCACAGGTGGCATTTGGTTATTCTTTCCCGCAGAGGATCAAACTTAGTGTGCCATCGTCCAAGTACCAAGGAACCTTTTCCAATACGCAGATACTATCTAAAACACGACTGCAATGCTCCGCATCAAGAAACACAAACACAATCCAACCGTTTGACAGTAAGCTAATGGTTGGGACATAATCAAAGAGAGGCTTCCAATTCTTCGAATCCCAGCTAACCCATGAGGCCTTATTCATCTTGCAGTATTCCAATCAACCCACCAAGGCACGCGAGCAAAGGGAGGTAACATGATCCATGAATACATTGTGACCCAATACATAATGGTAGCGACCCTCCTGTGCCTTAACGCACTTTGACTTTCGTTTCCGGCGAAAACGCAGCTGAGAACCACCATCAGCCATGATTAACCAGACCAAGTCAACCTCACAAAGTGTGATGGCAGAAAGTGCTAACCCCGGTTCCCATAAAAATAGTCCAGAGCAGATGAAGGGTTAAGTAATGATAGACTGCAGACAGGGACCGGTAGCCCGTAAAACCACAGACAGAACCAACCCTCGGAAAAAATGGGGACAGGTCACCGATGGAATGTCAACGGCGGCAACTAACCCAACAGTCGAAAAGAAGAGAGAGTAACCCTAGGAGGGTTTTGACAAGAGTCACGAGATAAGCCTACAAACAAGGTGTCACGTTCATCCAAGAACTTCACAAGTCAACCCTGTACCCGAATAGAATCCTCTACGAAACATGAGATATGAACCCCATGCAAAGGTGGTGGAGAAACGACGAAAACCAGAACCACTGCAAAAACGATGTAACTTCCCACTTTTTTTATAACCTTGGTTGGTACTAGTCCCCCAGTGAAGGGAAGGGACTCCAAGGAAGGTAGCAGTCTGGTACTCACCCACCCGAGCAGGGGAAAACCCAAGCCAAAAGAAACCCTAAGTGAAGGACACCCACAAATCGGTCAGGAGGAGGTGAGAAAACTACCCACCAGGGGGGTCAAATGACTGAAAAATACAGTGTAGCCAAGGGACAGACCCACCTCATTAAAAGGATAAACCCTAGCCGAGGTAAAATGACAGGTAAACGTGGTGCTGAAGTAGAGAAACAGAATCGGGAGCTTATGCGCAACCTCCGGGAGCCTGGTTACATACACAGGTAGAGGAAGCGATGTCGCCATGGTGATGCATGGTGTTGTTTGAGCGACCCATCACCAGCATCCCTCTAAAAAATTCTTCCTCGCTTGTCCTTCAAGAAAATGGTTTGCACCTGAAGAAAACTTGATCGCTCTTGACGCTTGGTAAAGCCATAGTTAAGATAAATCTATACGGATTGTTATTAGGTTCAACTTCTTAGGAACACAAAACAATTTAGAGTTACCCTTTGAGAGTTTCATTATTTGTGACCTTACCGTCTTTGATGTGTCATTCTCCTCCTATTTTGAAATGATTTATTTTAATACACTTCGCGAATATTTTTAGCAAATTTTAAATTCATGTATTTATGTTGGGACACATGCCATCTTTTTATTGGCTTCCATGATGATGTGGGAACAATGCCCCGTTGGGAGGCATTGGTGCTACAACCACATATCATAATTTATTTCATCCACTTGTTTCCTTGCCCCATCTTATATGTGGCGGCACCGTTGGATGGTTTCGACTATTGATATAAGTGGTTTTTAAAACTACTTACACCAACCAGAATGCATGTAATCACGATACATCATATGAGTGGTTTTGAATTTCAGTTTTAGTTTAAATCCCTCATGCTACTTTCGGAGCTAGAATCGCCTTTCCACATCGACCTATCTTTTCCATGATTTGATTATTTTATTGGCTGAACTAAGCCCTTTTGTCTTATTCTATTGTCACATGTGCTTATATTTTAGAGCATCGTCTAGGGTGTGCTTATATTTTAGAGCCTCATCTAGGTTGTTAAGCGCCTTTTCCCCAATTTTTGCCATTGAAAAATAAGCACTTTATTGTTGGTATACATTAGCCTATTTCACATTAATAGGATATGCAGTAAGTGCCCAAATACTTCAAGGGTTTTTCATGCTCTAAAAACCCCTATTGTGTCCCTCCCTTGAAATTATCGAGAGTTTCACACATGCTATCAAGTTAGTTACGACTTTAAGGTCTAAATAAATGAATTTTTAGTCCATCACTTAGTGACCCTATATTTCCTTTTTGATGTCTCAATCCCCTTTTTCATTGATCGAGTGATCACTCATGTTGTTCAATAAAAAAAACCTCATTACTTTGTTGTCAATGGGTCTCACTCTATTGAGTTCAACACCTATATTTTAGAGGATATACCTAGAGGTATTATGTACCTTGGCCCCATAACTAATAGTCATAATTGATGGGTCCCCTTAGACAAACTAAGGGGAGACCTCATTGCCCCTTTATCAGTTAGTTCTCACATGCTTGACTCCTAATCATTATCACATTATTAAGAATCACATATCATGGTGGTTCCCTTACCCCAAACATTTATGACTCTCTCCAATTCTTGATTCTATTCGGGAATCCCTTAAATCTTTTGCTTCTTGTGATGTATGGGATGCGTCAATGATAGTGATCTACTTTTAGTTGCAACGCCCTAGACATTTTTAGATCAGTCTTTCAGTATTTTGATTCACTTGTGATGATTTTTATCACTTTTTACTCCTAGATCTTAGGACCATTCTAGTTTCAGTAGGTCTTCAGTTTCTATAATTTTTTTTTATCCTGATGGGATGCCTTTGTTCCTACTCATGTAATTCATATAAGCCATGGTTGGACCATATTTATGTACTTGTATTGGGTCCCTCAGTTGACCTCCTGATGTATTATACCCAACAATTTTTCACGTATATGCACCTCACCTATTTTAGTGGTTTGTTTTTAGGTATGAGTTTCCATAGTCCTTTGAGAGGGGGACTCCTTCTTCATCATAGTCCTAGTCTCTTATCCTTGGTGCCCTTGATTCTCCTATAGAAAGAAAGGAATACTTATGATGTATTTTGACCATAAGATGAGATTTTGAACTCACATATTAGGGGGCAATCCATTAACAACCAATTTTATCTCACCTATCTTATAATGAGTTTCAACACCACCATGCATCATCATTATCAGTATTACCATTTCCACCTTATCCATCCACATTACTTGCTCCATATGACCAAAAACACAAAGAAAGTAAAATTTTGACCTTTTCAAAGCTTAGTTGCTCCTTTTCCCTCAATAAGGGTGACCATAACCATATGGTCGCTCCTTTAACCCATAAAGGTGCGTCTAGTCATTCATCTTCCCTCAAAATAGAAACCAAACATACAAGTGACCTAATTTTGGTTATCGTCCATCATTGCATCTTGCATAAGGAAATTAGTGGTTGATAAGTCAACAAACACGATTGTCACTGTCAAAACTAACTATTGATTTGGTCTTCCACACCCTAACCTTTCCACTTAGTCATCAATGCAATTGAGAGTATCCACATTGGAACTAGATATCATTTTTACCATTATTTTTCCTATAAATGCATCCGTCATGGTCACCATTGTTGGCATGTGTAAATTCTGGAATTATTTTTATTTTCCATGCCCCGAGGATCTAAAAAGAAAGAGTTAAAAGACCTAAAAGTCCTGAGTAAAATAAAATTAGTAGTGAGAGAATTAATGCTTTAGCCTTGGAAATGTATCGTGTAATCAAAATATACGGGCAAAGCTAAGAAGTGGTAGTACCCTAAACAATAGAAAAATAATTTCATGAGATCAAAGGTCGTGACTAGGGGCCAAAGGGATTGATAAGTGGGAAAGAGGACGTTAAGTTTGTTCACATTAGCATGTGAGCTTATGCTGTGATCAAAGGCTAGGACCAAAGGGGTAAAAGGAATAAAAAGTGTGGAAGAAGCATGTGCAAACATGGGACCTAGTCATAAAACCAAAGAAGAGGAAAAAAGAGCTAAACGAAATTGAATAAGAGTGCGAAAGTTGAATGAATGGCAAAGATTGGAGGCATATTTGATTGGCGATTGTTACAGGATCGAGGGTCTGAAGTTGCAAGGAAGTTAAAGTGAAAGGGTGGTAGCGGATTCTATACCGCTTAGCACGTGGCACTCCGTGATGAAGTTTGGTGTCAAAATCAGTTGATATAAAATTGTTTGTCGAGAGCTCCGAAACCAACTTCCATTTGTTATATTAAACTCATATTGGGAAAAAGTAAAAAAACATTTTATTTTACGCCTCGGACGAGCAAGAGCATCAATGACGCACCAGTTTTTGTTTTCAACCTGGTCCAAAGGTCAATGCCGAGCGTTCTTATATTTGCTAGGTAGCTCTAAACCTTGAAATTCTACCAGGTCCTTTCGTCATCGAATGAAGTCAAGAATCTATTTTTCTCTGTAGGGTTTTATATGAAAAAGAAGATGTCATAGTTCATAGCGATATAAATATTTTGGACGCAATTATGTCCATAAGTATCATTTCTCGGTCTAAAGAACAATTATTGGAACTTAGGTGGCAGGGAAGGGACGTATTGAATGTTTGCAGTTCCTCTTTATACTACTTTTCCATTGAGCAAACATTGCATTTTCCAAAATTCGTTGAATGGTGTGCTACCAACTATTCATCAATTGAAAGACTAATTATGAATAATGGCACAACCAAAATCCTTTGTCGAGTCAATGCAAAAACTATTCACAAAGTCTTGGGTCTACCTGAAAATTTTCCTACAAACCTTGAGTCCTTTAATGAAGAGGTCTTGATTAAACTGTACAGAGAATTCAAACATGAAGAAAAACATATTTTCCTGTCACAAGTCTTAAAAGTAGGTCAATCGCATGAGAACCTTGTTTTACCTTTGAATATTATCTTTTTTCAAGAGGATGTTCGATTGGTCTTATCTCTTCTAAGTCAAGTCCTAGGTTGTGATGATGGTTAGTAAGTGAAGTCATGTTAGCTTTTCTTTTGAATATTAGTTCTTCTGAGTCAGAGTAAAGTACAATCTATTGCTTCAACTTTGAGGATTTCTTGGTTGTTGCGATTCATGCTCAGTTGATAAACTTCCACACATTGAGATATTTCATATATCAATATTATCTGTTGAATACGTTTTTGTGCTCAAATGTATTAGTTACAATTTCTTGGCACATTTTTTTCTCATAATATGGGCCTAAGCAAATTAATATGTTTGAATTTGTCAATACGATCATGTCAGAGGTGTACAAAATTATTTGTGACACTAAGTTTCCCAGAGTATTGGAAGATATGAAGCGTATGCTGCAACCTACACTAGAAAGTTGAATAGGTATCTAGTTTCTATACAAAGAGTTCACTGTTATTCGAGTGTATGGTTTCACTAGAGCACTATATCAGTTACCAACCTTATTGAAACCGAGAGTTTTTTCCTTAGAATTCATCAGGAAAAGGTTATTTTAAGAAGAATAACATTTTGTTGCTTTCAAAAATTCTTCAAATGTGAAGTTTCCCCTCAAAACTGGTTCGTTTATTATAAAAATTAAAGCATCATCACCTATAGTTGAAAGATTATCGGGAATTATGGATTTTCAAAAATTTGAAACATTGAACTATGATCCACATAAGGTTATTTCCCAGAGGAGACAACAAAATAAAAACAAATCTTTTGAACATCAAGTAGTAGAAGGAATGGATAAAATTGCCAATTTGTTAATTTTTGAATAAAATCATGAAGAAATAAAGGAGGAAGTGATAAATATTGATGTGGAAAAGGGAGATAATTTGAATTTGATGATTCAAACACCTGCCAATTCCGATCCAGTTAACAAGAGAGCCATTTCATAAATTGGCAACATGGAAGTTGATGAATGAATTTCAAACAAGATATTTAAGATACAATCCCAAGGGGAAATGGTTAGTCTGGAAGAACAAAATTCAAGTGATTTAGGAAAGAATGTTCTTTTCCAACAAAATCCTTTACATATACAACAACATACTTTTCCAGATAAGGAGAAGGAAAAGCCTGTCTCTCAATATAAATCAAGATTTGATTTAATTTCAAGTTATGCAGAAAAGAAGAAATAATCCTTAAATGGAACATAAAATCTACTTCCTCGTGTGAGGAAGTTGACAGATAAAAAATTTTCATTAGTCCCAACTAAGGATTTAAAAAGGAACACCTTAAAATTTGCAATTGTAAGTGATGAAGGTGTGTCAGAAATGGAAGTAAAATTGGACCAAATCAATGGTCCTGACAAGATCCAACTCCATCAGAAAACTGGGGATGCGCTCTATTAAAATATTTTACAATCCACTTTGAAAACCACAAAGTTGCAATCAGTAATAGAGAAATTGGAAATTCAGCTTAGGCAAGAAAAGACAAAGATAGAGCAAACTTAGTTCAGATTAAAATATTACAGGGAGACCTTGTCGTTTCCGGAACTTAACCAAAAAATACTTAGTTGACCAAAAAACTTCTCGAGGAGAAAGAAAATACTATCCAAATGCTTAAGAAGAAACTTAAGGTCCCAGGTGCACAACATGTTCAATATTCTGAGTTAACTGTGTTACAACAAGAGAAAGAAAAAAATCCATCATGAAATGATGGATTACAAATGGGTAATGTTAAAATTGCAAGAAGAAAAGCAGACTTGGGAAGCAAAGAAATTTGGATTATTGTCACAAATTTCATTTTTAAATGCAAGCCAAAGAAAAGATTAAGAAGTATTAGAATAATTAATGAACCAACCTTTTGTTAACAATGAAGATCAAACAAATGAATATACCATAGAAGAATTATCAATTCAACGTCACAGATTAATTTGAGGGTTGGAGAAATCAAAGAATTGAGAGAAGAAAATCAAAAACTCAAGCAGGAGTTAGTTCAGAACACTAAAGAAAATAATACGGTTTTGGGTGAACGAAAACAACTACAAAAGAGAGTCAATGAGTTGAAAGATAGAGTAACAGGTAAAGTACCTTTTCAGGGGGCTAAACATCTTATTTGGGATGCATTATCATTGGAAGTTACAAAATTCAGGTTTTACTTGAATTATGTTAATGATAGAAGTCTAATAGTGGATATGTATTTCCAAAGATGTAAAGGGGTAGATGAAACATTGGATAAGAAGCCTGTAGAGAAAACTCAGAATGTAATTAATTTTTTAAATACTCCGACCTATGAAGATATGCTAGAAATGGGAATAAAAGATAGAACTGCTATTATTATTTGAGCAAGAAAAATTATTGGCAAGCATAACCATGTTAAGAATGTACATGATAAAGCAAAACACATGCTTTTTCAAGTTGGAAGTTACAAAAGATAATTTCAGAGACTCTTTGATAGTGGTCTCCCTCAATTTTTGGATGATGGTGGAAAAATAATTTCTCAAGAGTAGTATCACAATATTAGATTCTGACAGGAATATATTGGGCTAAAAATAGTCTTCACATAGATTGCACAAGAGAAATAAGAGAAGAATAATTGAAGAAAAATATGAGAAATCTTCCATTAACTACATTCAATAATACAATGGTGTTACAATAAAAATAATTCCAATAATGTGGATAGGATTCGAATCTACCAACTAAACGTGACTGATTGTCTAACTAGAAGTATCTTAAATCACTATCAGAGCTCACTAGTCTAATTCCACAAGTCTAATTAAGTTAATAAGCAGTTAAAACTAGTTAAACCAGTTAAACTGATGAGGTAGGTGAGAAAAGGCACCTACCATCATGCAACCATGCAAAAATGGTGCTAACTGAAATGAAAGACATCTGACTGATTGTAACTAGAGATTGACTTAGCATAACTACCTACCTACCACAACCACCTGATGGAGGTTGCTAATGGCATTCATAGTGGCTCCTAAAATGTAGAGATTGGTCTCAGAGGCACATCGACTCATGTAGTAAGTGGCATATAACCTCTCTATGTGTTCCTCACACTCTAGTAGTTGGTACCGGTGGACCTAGTGTCATTGGCGGACCCAAATGCTCTGGTGGACCCAATGGCACCAAACTTAAGTAAATGACTCCTAAGTTAGGCATGATGATCTAATATACTATAAATGGACAAGGAGACAAAGGTAGGATTAATAATAATCCTTACACCCCTCTTTAATCCTAACTTTGGATGACCCGGGCCTTGGTAACTAAGACCAAAGGTCACCCATTACAATCTAAGCGTAAAAAATATTTATCCATGTAAAATGAGGAAAAAGGAAAAACCGCACGGGAAAAATCCTTCCTAAAAATGGACATGGCACAGAATTTAAATGAATATCCTCACTCCGTCTTTGTTCTTCACTTGAATAAGATGGATGTACGACTTCTTGGTGAAAAACTTTGTAGAGTTGTTGTAGATGCCTTGATCATGTATTCGATTTTTAATGTTGTGTAGACAAAAAGCATGGGGAGAATCCCGTTGTAGCTCATCTTATGGTGATGAAGGAGCCTCATGCGAGTTCTCTTTGACGTGACAACATAAAATATCAGATCTGAACATAAAATTAGAGATGGAAAAGAGATCTGTGCAATCATCTCGTAACCAAAGAACATCAATGAATCCGACAGGCTCAATTTCTAGTGTAGCTGCATAATGGTGAACCCGATCATGAACCTTTTTCCCAAACTGATGTGAAACATTTATGATTCTGTAATAGACCTTATGAGGCTCTGATATATTAGAAATTAATTCATATGGAGAAGCAAGCAACCAAGGTATAATGGCTCCAAAATCCAGTTGAGTTACAATATGAAAACTAGGTTCAACTAGTCTACATTGACAATTGGGAAAATCTGACGAGCACAAGGATCTAAAATTCAAACTAAAAATTATATTAGACCCAAATGTTTTTAAAAGCATACCACTTATATCCAATGATAAGGAAAACCAACCAATGACAGAAAACAAAGACACGATAACAACTTTCACCAGTGATACATTATAGGAGTTTACCAACTGAGGAGTTTGGGAGTTGTAGGGTCTTCTAAGTATCAAATGGATGGGACAAATGTGTCATAACATGCATATCAGGATGAAAATCATCTTCTAAATCATAGAAATAATAATTTTAATGGAGTTTGAAGGATTCAGATGAAGACAAGTCAGAAACTAGTGGTAAAAAACTAGTATTGAGAGGAGATGGCTCTGGGAGATTGATAGGTATTTTTTCAAGGGGAGGAAAATATATTTATGATACTAATATATCATAATGAGTATAAAAATAATAGATATCAGAAACATACTTTATTTTATCAACCAAAGCATAAGCATCATTACCTTTGAATTTCACAGTGTTACTATGCCCCTGGGGATCAATAGATTGTTCCCTTCTTGCGAAATCTGGAACATCATTGTTGTTTATTTCGAGAAATTGAATCACGATGTCCATTTTATTTTTAAAGCAATAATTTTCATTGTGAGAATATTTTCTGCAATAGGTACACCAGGATCTTCCTTTCTTGTTTCTCGTCTTCTTGAAATTCGATCCTTCTTCAGTAGAGTTAGAACCTTCATCTTAAGAGTCTAACTTTGTCTTTTTCTCCTTCACTTTTAGATTTCCTTTGGACTTGAGATTCTTTCTTCCAAGAGAAGAAAGCACATGATTCTTTGAGTTTTTGAGAATCCCCATTTGAATCATATTGATCTTCTCTTGAGTCACGAGAATCTATGAATGCATCCAAGGATGACATCCTCCAATTTAAAACTGCAAGCTTAGTAGCATAGAATGTTGACACAAAAATTGAGTATTTTGGACCCAAATTTGATAGAATGGAGAGGATTAATTGATATTATTCCTTCGTAATCCCACACTTCTTGAGAAAAAGAAAAAGTTACTTAAACTTGGTGATGAATTCCTCAGTGGTTTCAAATTCACTTGGTCTCAATGAGATCAACTCATTCTCCAATTGATGTCCTCTAAGATCATCTTGAATTAAGAAGAGGGATTCAAGTTTGATCAACACTTAATTAGGGTCTGTCAATCCATCAAGATGAAAAAGAAGTTCTAGAGAGAGAGAGAGAGAAAGCAAGCCATAAGCTTCATCCATCCTGTTATGATACCTTGTTTTCTCAGTGAGAGCATTAGGCTCGATTTCTAAGGCCATGGTTACCAGGAATCCTTGAGCTACAACCTAGAGGAGTTTCCTGGAGTGATAACAAATTGGCGCCATTGCTAGGGAGAGGAGACTGAAGCTCAGCTTTCCTGGGAGACGACATAGATCCATGCTTTGATGATAGACAAAGCCATGACACTATTATGGTTGTAATCATCTATCTGGTGACTCCATTGATATAAGGTGGCTTCAAGAAGAGCAAGTACCAAAGCAAACCCAAAGGGGCCACCAGCAACACCAGTTTCAGATCCAGAAATTTTTTTGAGAAGAGCTAGGGATTTACTAAGACAGACCAACAGTGCTGCACAAAAAGCTACATCAAGTATTTCAAGAAATATTTCCTGCTATTATTTGTTCTGTTTAGGAATTTTTAGATACATCAGAAAAATCTAGGGTTTGGGCATCTTCAAGCACTGCAGCTTGTGAAGATCCAATCCCTGGATACTCCACTGGAATAAGTATACCACCACCTTCTGAGCAAGTATCTCCATCAGTGCTGCCTTCCTCAACCCTGTCCATTCCCATTTCCAATATGGCTGCCCCTCAATTGACCAAGATGGAAAGGATACTAGTAGCTAGGTATGCACCCCTAATTTTGCCAAATACCCTCGCAGCCATGCCTACTAGGGATTATCGCAAGTATATGCCTAAGTTTACAGGGGAAGGGGATTTCACTGCTGAAGAACATCTAGAGGCATTTTATAGCTATGCTAAGAATATTAACATAGAACAAGAAGATGTATGGACCAGGGTTTTTGTGCAAAGCCTTGATGGCTAGGCTTGGAAGTGGTTTAAGGAACTGCCTGCTAGATTAGTGGCAGGCATAGAGGCCCTAGATGACATTTTCCTAAAGCATTGGAGAGAAAGGAGAGACCACCTCTACTATATCATAGAATTCGGCAACCTGAAAAGAGAAAATGGGGAGTCTATCTCCAACTTTACCAAGAGATTCAACAATATGTATAGCAAGATCCCTACTGAAATTAAGCCCATTGATACCTCAGCTAGGATAACTTATGCAAATTCCTTTGACTTTGACTTCTTCCTACTTCTCAGAGAAAGGAGGTTTGCCTCCTTATCACTCATGCAGGATTATGCCCTAGAGGTAGAGTCAAACATTCTGGCATCTCAGAAGGTCAAAGGGAAGATAGACAGGAAAAAGCAACCAACAGACTCTAGTGGGGCTTTTGCATCAGAGAACAAGATTGAAAAAATGAGCAAACTGTTAGATAACCTGACTCCTAAAATGTCTAAATTGAAGGACCAAGGACATCTACCTATGAGGGGTAAAGGGCCAAGTGACTTTGCTCCTCGAAACCCAAATTTTGTTCCTTATAGAAGAGGAAACCCCCCTAGTTCAGATTCTCAGAAGGGAGAGAAATCAAGGGGAAGATCAGAGGATAAGAGCTCCATTTCAAAATGCTGTATTAGAAGAAGAGCCAGAATTCACTGAAGAAGAAGGAGAAGCCGAAGACAATATCCACTGTATGGAGGATGAGGTGGACTGTTCTTTTTTAACACAGGCAGAATATGAGGAAGCCCTAATTGATGAGTAGATCACTGAGGAGGCTGTCTATCAGGTTGATGGTCAGGGAGGTTACAATATGAGGTCTAGGCTGGTTGCCCCTCTCAAGAAGAATGTTGTACCTGTCAAGCAGCCTACTGCACCAGCTAGAAAGGTTGTTGTTTTACCAAAGAAGGTGGCTGTCACATCCACAGCATTACAAAAACCAACACATTCAACCACACCTGATCAAGTCTAACTCAAACCTATAGCTCATGAAGTAAGGTTTCTAGATAGGCTGCATTATTCTTTCAACCTTGAGTCTAAAATTCAAAAATTGAAAATCCCTTTCCCTTTAATTGAGCTAATGAAGAATGATGCATTCAAATCCTCCATTCTAAATTGCCTTCAGCCCAAGGTGCACATTGACACTGACTTTGTGAACCTACAAGATGACAATCTTGTTGTAACCCTGGGCCCCATGATCGAAGACCTAAAGGACTCATGCCCACCATTCTACATATCCTTGAATATACATGATAAAATACTCCATAACTGCCTGCTAGATTCAGGAGCCTCTCATAACCTAATGCCCAAGGATGTGATGGATGATCTTGGCCTTAGCATCACCAAGCCCTACCATGATTTACTCTCCTTTGACTCTAGGAAGGTCAAGTTCTTGGGCCTCATCAAATACCTTGCTGTGAACCTAACTCAGCTACCTTTGAAAAGCATCATGATGGACATTGTAGTGGCTGATATCCATCCAAAATTTGGCCTCTTGCTGTCTCAGTCATGGAGCAAAAGACTAGGTGGCACCCTTCAGATGGATCTCACATATGACACCATTCCCATGTTTGGAGGAGAGACTAAGAGGTTGTATAGGGAAAATCAGCTGGCATACATTATAAGCAAGGAAAGCAACTCAGTGAATCACCCCATCTATGCAGTGGACACTGATTTTGGGTCATGCATTTTGCAAATAGATGATTCTCAACAAACATTAGTCTATCTCACTCAGCCCACCTGTCAGCAGCCCGAAGAAGTAACCACAACAATCTGGACCATGTATTTTGATGGGGCTAGCACTCAAAGCTCAGCAGGTGCAAGTGTAGTATTGATCTCCCCATATAAGGAAAACATCCACATGTCTTATAAGCTTGATTCTAAAACCACTAACAACATAGCAGAATATGAAGCCTTGCTGCTAGGAGTTAAAGCTACCAAGGATATGGGGATCATGTGCATAAATAATTTTGGAGATGTAGACCTCATCATACAGCAGTTCAACAACACTTTTCAGACAAAAATATCAGACTGAAAGCCTACAGGGACGAGGTATGGAAACCCAGAGACTCATTTATGTTTTTTGAACTATCATATATTCCTAGGGCTTTGAATCACCTGGATGATTCCCTAATTGTCTCTGCAAGTTTGTTTGTTCCTCCTTTACCCCCTAAGATCAGCTATGATGTTCAGGTTAAGTACAGACCCTCTCTGCCAGATAGTGTAAAATTTTGGAGGGTGTTTGAGAATGATTATGATCCTAGTAAATTCCTTCAGTTGGTAGATGAACTCTTTGACATACACATAGACCAGAAAAACCTAAACATGGAGGAATCCAAACAGGTCAAGTTAAAAGATAAAGTGGCTGATCAGAACATTGTCCAATTGCCCAACAACTACATACCCCGAGGTCTAGTACCACTCGAATAACTGTTTGATCACAATGACATCCCTTTCAAGCCTTCCAAAAAGGAGCTAGATCCTGCTATCCAAGAGCAAATCATAGGCAGCCAAAGCCATCCTAAACTGATAAATGTTTCCATGGGGTTGAATGCTGATTAGAAGTCTAAATTTTGCAGCTTGATAAAAGAGTTTGCTGATGTTTTTGCCTGGGAGTATAGTGACCTACAAACTTATGACACCAATATCATCCAACACATAATTCCTTTGGAGAAGGACACCATTCCTTTCAAACAGAAGTTGAGATCCATATGCCCTCTCCTATTACCAGTGATTGAAAAAGATATCCACAAGATCCTTAAAGCCAAGATCATAATCCCCCTCAAGTATTCCAAGTGGATTGCAAACTTGGTAGTGGTAAGAAATAAAAATGGAGAAATCAGGTTGTGTGTGGATTTTAGAAACCTGAACAAGTGTTCCAAGAAAGACAATTATCCATTGCCCAAGATGGAACACCTATTGCAGAAAGTTTCAGGGACTAGGGTTATGTCCTTCCTTGATGGCTTCTCTGGATACAACCAAGTTGCTATGCACCTTGATGACCAAGATAAAACTGCCTTTACCACCCCCTGGGGCACCTTCATGTATGCTAAAATTCCATTTGGGCTAATGAATGTTGGGGCTACTTTTCAGAGAGCCATGGACCTAGCTTTTGTAGGGCTAAAAGATAAATTTGTGCTGATATATTTGGATGACCTAACAGTTTACTCTCACAGCCATCATGACCACTTGCAGCATTTAAGGAAGGTTTTTCTGAAGTGCAAAAGGTATGGAATATCATTGAACCCCAAGAAGTTCCAGTTTTCACTCAATGAAGGAAATATCCTAGGCCACATAGTCTCAGTTGAAGGTGTAAAGATCGATCTGGTAAGGGTGGAAGAAATCCAAAAGCTGTCAACACCAAGGTCAAAAAGAGACATTCAGTCCTTTTTAGGAAAGATAAACTTTGTCAGGAGGTTCATTCCTAATTTCTTTGAGTTGGTAAAGTACATAACAGTCATGCTAAAAAAGGATGCAGAAATAAAGTGGGTTGACCAGGAAATAAACTCTTTTGAAGAAATTAATAAAGATATCATGGAGGCCCCAACCCTGATTAGTCCCAACTACACCAAGGGTTTTTACACTTTCTCTTTTGCATCTTAAGACACAGTGGAAGCCATACTATTAGAAAAGAATGATGAGGGTCTTGATCATCCAATTGCATTCTTCAGCAGAACCCTGAGAGATGCTGAGCTGAAGTATGATCCAATTGAGAAGCAGGCTTATGCTCTCATAAAATCTTTGAAAACTTTTAGAATCTATATTCTCCATGCAAAGGTCATTGCATATGTCGCTTCAGTTGTTGTGAAGGATGTTTTGACTCAGTCGGACATTGATGGGAAGAGGGATAAGTGGATTGCCAAACTCATTGAGTTTGATATAGATGTGAAACCCACCAAGCTGGTAAAGGGACTAGGTCTGGCCAAACTCATGGCCAAAGAAAATTGTGAACTGATGGGAATAAATTTCACATGTGTCAAATCAACAAAGGTGTAGACTGTGGTAGTAGCAGAAACATAAGTAAATCAAGATCAAAATGACATTCCACCAGTAGCTGAGAACATATCTTCATGTGAGTGGTACTCAGGTATCATTCTATTTTTGCAAAAATTAGAAGTTTCTCCTGATCTCACTCCTAACCAAGCATGAGCTCTTAAGTTGAAATCTGTTAAGTTTTGCATAATTGACAAACTGTTGTACTGGAGAGATCAGTCTGGAATTTTGCTGAGGTGTCTAGATAAAGAAGAAGCAGAGCAAGTCATGCATCATTTTCATTCCAGCACATGTGGGGGCCACTACTACTGGAAAACCATAGCCCACAAGATCTTAAGAGTAGGGTACTATTGGCCAATCCTCTTTGCAGATGTATGCACTTTTGTAAGGGCCTGTGACCAATGACAAAGATTTATAGGGAAGCAGCAGCTCAAGTCCTTGCCCCTTAGGCCTATTGTGGTGAATGGGCCTTTCCAGCAATGGGGTCTGGATTTCATAGGTGAAATAAATCCATCTTCCAGTGGATAGCATAAATGGATCTTAGTAGCCACTAACTACTTTACCAAATGGATAGAAGCAGTACCCACTAGGAATGCCACTCATTAAGTCATCATGAGATTTTTATATGAGAATATTTTTAGCAGGTTTGGCTGCCCAGTAAGGTTAGTAACTGATAATGCACCAACTTTCAAGGCTGGGGCATTATTTAAAATGTGTGAATCAATGGGTATTCAACTAGTGCACTCCACATCCTATTATCCCCAAGGCAATGGCTTGGCTGAGTCATCCAACAAAAGCTTAGTCAAAATCATCAGGAAACTACTAGAGACAAATTAGAAAAGTTGGGATTCAAAGCTTAAGTTTGCTTTATCGGCTGATAGGGTAACAGACAAAAGATCAATAGGGACTTCTCCATTCAAGCTAGTTTATGGCACTGAGGCCATTTTTCCTATCTAGCTCATCCTTCCAGTGGCAAAGTTCTTTTAGGAAGAGGAAGATGAATCAAATGATATGGTGAGAAGGATGATGGATTTGGTAGAGTTACAGCAAATAAGGGATCAAGTTATAGGAAAATCAGAAGCTCATCAACAGAGGATAAAGGGCATGTTTGACAAAAGAGAAAAAGTAGATACTTCCAGGTTGGAGATTGGGTCCTCAAGTGGGATGCTGTCAGACAGGACAAGGGAAAACATGGAAAATTCGACTCTTTATGGATTGGCCCTTTTGTTATAGCCTAGGTACATAAGAATAACTCCTTCAATTTGCAGAATCTGGAAGGTGAAGAGGTATTTGATGGCCCAGTGAATGGGCAGTTCTTGAAACTCTATTTTATTTGAGGCTCTGAGGCCTTATTATTGTAAATTAGTAGATAGTAGGTTGTTTTGCTTTCAGAATAAACTCCATGCCCAATGGAATAGTATATGATAGTGTTAAGTTACTTAGTTGCTTTTAGGGAAAGGCATTTTTGGTCTAGGGTTATTGGGACCTCGCTGGGAGGTTCCCATCCCTAAGTAGGAGCCAGATGTTATCTCCCAAAATAATTTATTTTGATAGTATGAAGAATTTAACTCATGCAACGAAGGATGTGAATATCACTGGCAGTTTGAAAGCCTCTATTTTTTATTTGGGCAAAAAATTCACAAGTTGTAGCTTTCGGTGGCTTAGGCGAGGCTCATAACATCTCATTAGCCACCAAAAAGGGTCATCTTTGGCAGATTAGAAAGGAGTGCAACATATACACTAAACACAGAAAGAACATTTTTGATAGCAGGTTGGAGGTTTAGTCCTCTACGACGCCGACGTTTCAGAGGTTTAGTCCTCTATACCCCCGACACTACAAAGAATCTTGCGGTTTGAAGCGCCGATGTGTTCAATTTTGGGGTTTTGATCACTGACAAGTTAGTGGTTTAAAGCACCGATGCGTTCAGTTTTGGGGTTCCAATCGCCGACGCATTAATGGTTTAAGGTGCCGATCGTCGACGCATTAGTGGTTAGTCTTCTCGACCTCCAATGCTTAACTGTCTCAACGGTAGTGGTTTGAAACGCCGACACTGTGGCAGCGTTCAGTTTTGAGGTTCCGATGTTTTAGTGGTTTGAGGTTACAATTGCTGAAACATTAGTGGTTAGTCTTCCTGACCTCCGATGCTTAAACGTCGCGATGGTAATGGTTTGAAATGCCGACACTACGACAACGTTCAGTTTTGAGGTTTCGATCGTTCAGGTTAGAGCTTCCGATTGCCAATGCTTAACCATCGCTCTGGTAGTGGTTTAAATCGTCGACACTACGACCACATTCAAGTTTGAGGTTTCGATCGTTCAGGTTAGAGCTTCCGATCACCGATGTTTAACCATCACACCGGTAGTGGTTTAAATCACCGACACTACGACCGCATTCAGGTTTGAGGTTCCGATCGTTCATGTTAGAGCTTCCGATTGTCGATGCTTAACCATCACGACAGTAATGGTTTGAAACGTCGACACTGTGGCAACGTTCAGTTTTGAGGTTCTAATCCTTCAGGTTAGAGCTTCCGATTGCCGACCACGGCGACAGGGTAGAAAATTCTGGCAGATTAAGCAAGAAATATCATGTCAGTTAACCACCGAAACGCTGGCTTTTGGCGGCTAATTTAGAGTGGAACAACAGCAGTGATCACTAAAAACTACTTCAGTTATTTAATGTTCAATCACTAAACTAAATATTCATCATAGTTAGAAAAATAGTTAGGTAGGGTTTGAAACCCTAATTTGGAAAAACTATCACTTTTGAGTATTTTTGTGAAAACAGATCGAAGTTTTAGGATCTGTACTTTTGTAAAAAGGCTATAAAGCCTAAGATCGATTTGATAATAAGGGTTCAACTTCGGGGATTTATAAGCCTATAATGCTTTTAGCTTCTCATTTTACTCTTCATGAATATAAGCTCTTTTGTAATGATCTGTTCAACCATAATCTCTTTCTTTACTATACTTATGCCTGAATGTGTATTTAGGTCATTTTCAGATTGATTAATAGTTGATAGCTGTCATCCTATTGGTTTGTTGATGCAATTTGATTTATAAGTTCCATCCTCATCATGATTTAGCCATTTATGTGCAAGTGTTTTGTATGTAAATCTGCCAGCCTGATGAGTTCTTGATCCCTGCACCTTATTGTCAACTTCTGAGCAATTGTAACTAAAAGCCTTGTAAATGAGTGATTTTTATGCATGACTTGAAAGAGAAAAGGTTATATAGGTCAACTGACTTGATCCATATCAGAAAACCCTAAAAACATTGTAAGTTACCAGGAATCTTCAAGCTACAACCTAGAGGAGTTTCCTGGAGTTATAACAATAGGTCACCCATTACATCAAGTAAACTAAAGTAACTTCTCAATATAAGGAGATGGGGAAAAAACCACATGGGACCCCCCCCCCCCCTCTAAATAAGCAGATAGAATAAGGATTCAAGTTTGAAAAACTTGAAAATGCATTGCTGCAATCTCCGTGATGTAGTGAAGTAGCATGCATGATGTTCTGTGCACAGGTATCCTGGGGCATGGCATGTAGACTTCTCCTTCTCTTCCCAAAATGATGATGGAAGGAAGGAGGAATGTAACCTTTGTCTCTTGCTAGATGAAGAGGTGTATGATCAGCTCTATTCTTCTGAATGTAGTGAGACTGAGCCCTTTCCATGTAGCATCTTACATGGAGTCTATTGCATCTCTCTGAAGGAGTTAAGATTGCATGACATAGTGCAAGGGTCTTTCCCTTATGAGTGTCAGGTAGTTTTCTAGTCATCTTCCTAGCTTCCAGTTTGGAAGTAGGGGCTGGATCTAGATATGAATCACCCTGAATCTCAATCTCATAAACTGATATAGCTGGATCTGCAATACTAGTGGAAGCTGCAAAAGAAGTAGATGAAATGATTTTACCTTCCCTTGCAAGTGGCTGCTGAGAGTGCACTAGTTCTGAAAATGGCATGAAGTGTGAGAACTCATATGACTTGGAGGCATGATTTGCAACACCCTTCACTATGATGGGGCCTAGTTGAGATATATGTGATCTCCATTAATTCAGGACCAAATATCACTCGCTTTGGAGAGCCAGTATGAGTCGTCTGGTATACAGATAACATGTTTGAAGCTAGGGAGGGAACATAAAGCACATATTTGAACCTTCCATGTTCAAGCTTAATAGAGCCCTTCCCTTTGGTTTCAAATTTACTGTTATTGCCCAAATGAATACTAGGACAATCAAAAGACTGTAAAGAAGAGAATTATTCTCTGGATGCAACCATATGATTGGAAGCTCCAGAATCAATGAGAAAGGCATGTGCTATTGAGCAGCTATCCTTCAGTGCATGACCTCTTTCAAAGTAATCTTCAGTGTATTCAATGTCTTCTGTGTGGTCAACCTTCCTTGCACTAGCAGGTGCAGTAATGTTATGTTTCTTTAGAAGAAGAGTCATTTCATAAAGTTTTCTTCTCATACAAGATCTTTCTGGATGAAATCCCCTTCCACAGTAGGAACAAAGAGTCTTTCCTTTGCCATTCTTCTTGCTTATTTTCAAACCTGAAGGGTTATTTGACTACTCTTTCTTAAGAGGAGAATCATCCTTTTGCTTCCCTTTATCATTTGCTACCTTAGGTCCTCCTGCAACTAGTGCTTGATCTCTGGAAGATCGAATGATCCCCATTTGGATCAACTTGTCATGCTCATGAGTGAGAGATTCAATGAAAGCATCAAGATTTGGCATCTTCCAATTTGGAGTGGTGAGCCTCACCGATTGAAAGGTTGATACAAAGAATGAGTAGTCTGCACTAATTTTTGAGAGAATGGCAAGGATGAGTTGATCATCCTCCTTCTCAACCTTGCATAGCTTCAACTAGAATATCAGGTTCTTGAATTTTGTGAATAATTCATTCAGTGTTTCAAAGCTAGATGGATGAAGAGAGATCATCTCATTCTCTAGTTGATGGACCCTCAGTTCATCCTTCTTATCAAATAAGGAAGCAAGATTATCCCAAATCTCCTTGGGAGTCTTCAATCCTTTGATGTGGAAGAGACGATCTCGAGAGATTGAGAGGCACATGAATCCAAAAGCTTCATCAAGAATATTCTAGTACTTTTCTTTGTCATAATTAAGAACTGGCTCCATTATGAGTCTGTAGAGCTTCTTCGTGTGAATTAGTGACTCCATGTCCTCCTTCCACGGGTGGTAGTTGAAGGAAGTGAGTTTCTCCTTTGGACGAGCCATTTTGAATGCAGTGAAGAAGACATAGTTGCTGTAGAGAATGCAATGAGGAGAAAGAGCTGCTTGTAGTGAATGTAGTGAGAAAAGCTGATAACCTATAAATCACACAATCAAGTAGACAAAATAAGGTTGACATTCTGCACTTTTGGAATTTTCATCACACCTAGAATAGTTGATCAAGCAAGCTTGATCAACAATTCCTTTACTTGGGATATTAAGTGGTAAATTATCCGCTTCTGGTGCAGTACTGGAAGGAGAAAATTTGCTAAAAAAATGATCCAGCTGGAGATCTGAGGAGGAGAAGTTCCTTGTCCATCGAGGCTCTAATACCATATTAAATTGAGCACATATATCTATGGATCAACACACAACTCATAGAATAGATCACACAATTTTACTCAGGAATTGAAGAATGAAATAGTGCAAAAAATGGCTTTTAGTTGTGAATGCTTTCATTAATCAAAAAGTAATTGGATAATAATTACAATGAAGTACAATGGCTAAATAGCCTCATGCAATTTGATTCCTATGTGAGAAAATTCAAATTGGTTTGACTCTACTTGACTGAATAGTTAATTGACCTTGTATAAATCATTATCAGAGGATTGACTGGTTAACTGACCTTGTCTAAATCATTATCAGAGTTATAAATCACAACTCAAGTGTCTAATTCATTGTTAACTAATCCTAATTGACTGTGGTAGGTTAGAAATGAATCTCTCCTGCATGCAGACATGCAAACCTAGTGCTAACTGAATGTAGAGGACTAGAACTGAATGTAACTGAATCCTAACTTAGCTTGACTAGTCACCAACCTAACTCAACTGACCTTGGTTGGTATCAACACTCCTAGTGGATCCTAATTTGTAGGGATTTATATAGGAGGCTCCTAAACTAATGCATGCAAGTGAAATCAATGGCAATAGGTCTCAATTAGTGTTCCCCACACTTTAGTAACTGGAACATGTGCCCCAATTAGGCTAAGTGGACCCAATGGTGCTAGTGGCTAAAAATAGACTACAAGGACTCCCAATTTAGACATGAATCTTGATTTAGACATATGACCAAATTGGACAAGGGAGGATTAATAATCCTAACACTAGTGGCACTGGAGAACCCAATGACACCAAACTTAAGTAAATGACTCCTAAGTTAGGCATGATGATCTAATAGACTATAAATGGACAAGGATACAAAGACATGATTAATAATAATCCTAACACACAATTTGTTAGTACAGAATCGTATGGATCACTCCAAGTTCAAATATTTGACTAAGGGGTTGACTAGGAAGGCTATCATTGAAAAGTTAACTGACGACTTTGAAATATTTGATCAATTCTTAATTATCCAAGGATATTTTCCACCTGTATCTTACATTTCATATGTGGAATTAGAGGTGATGATGAAAGAAATGATGGAATATGATATCCCAAATAAGGAACAATGGAATATCGTGGAGAAATTCGGAAAGACACAGTATAGACTACACTAATGAAGGATAGGTGTCATGTTTCCGAAAGAAAATTTTATTCTCTATATATCTCATCTCACATCCATGTGTACTTTTCAAGTTATGCAAATATGTTACTAGAGAAAAGCACGCAAATACAGTTCCTCGAAGTTAGAAATTTAGTTACAAGAACTTTGTTCTACCAAATGGTTTGTTACTTTTATGCTCTTGGAGCTATCTTGTATAAATTTTGATTTTATGCATGTATTGGGGGTTGGACCCCAAAGAAAAAGACAATTGTGCATTGTATTTTTTGGACATCCATGTAATCTTGTAGAGAACAGAAAGAGTGAACATTTTCTGAAGTAGAGATTCATGTGATGATATTTCAAAGTTTGTAATCTTTCCTTATATGTATGTATTGATTTGTATCTCAGCATTCCATTAAATGTGTTGTCTTCGAGTATTTTATTGAGTAAATGGTTTGGAATTCATTTATGGTGCTCCAAATGCATGCAATTGAATGGTCATACTATTGATCTAAAGTTACATTAGAATTCATCACACATCTGATGCTCTAATGTATTAGGTTGTTAATTCTTGATCCATATTACAACGAATTTAGTGACTGAAGAAATATTGTTTACCTTGTCTTTGTGTTTGGAACTGTTTTATCTCCATTTTTCTACAAACTAAGTATTATTTACCTAATGATTCCATGTCCAATGGTTATTTTCTATTTTCAACCATTTTGTTAAATCCCCTCGTTATAAAAAAAAATCTAACCATTGTTCTCGAACGCAAGAACTGTCATTGAAATATTTTTATAAAGGAAATTTCATAAGGGATCCCCCTTTGGATTTAAGAGGTCAACTTTAATTCCTAAAGTTTGGTTTGAGGTTACCTTAGAAAATTTCTCCCACAACCAGAGAAATTTCTGAGAGATAACAACCATTTTCATCCATATCCGTATAATTGTCAACGTGCCATTATGATGTTGGAAATTCCCTAGAAAGCGCAAAAGAGGCTATTGCTTTCTTTCCACTTTCACCTTCACAATATTGTACACTAGTCACCTAGATGGATATCAAGATGCAAATAATACCAACAAACCATCCATTGGATCAACTGTGGAGGCCCTTTACCTACCACATTGGATCTCAAGGTACACTTGTAACATTGTATTATTCGTGTAACAACAACAAAATCCCATTCTTTACATGCTATGTGTTATTTTAAGGTTGAAGTTTATAATATATATTACATACATACATATGAATTATTTCTTTTTGTTTATTTTATTTTAGCTTAGTTTAATTTCATTTCCATTAGATCCAGTACTAAGGATTGCACAACCCCTTAGTAGGTGCATTTTGCACATTTGTGTGAGAAATTTTACACATCAACATTCATTAGTGATATGCATTCATAATGGAGTACATTTCCTTTTCATACATGGGGTATCTACAAACCACATTAAAGAGTATCTAATTGTCATAAGACATTAGATGTCCATGCTGAGTGAGGATTGCACCAACGCCATAATCAAAATAATTTGCATCAATATAAAAGGGGTTTTCTAGGAATGGTAGAGTGATTATTGGTGTTGAACAAAGGCAAGGATTCAAATCCTTGAATTATTTATATTGTCACTAAATCCAAATGAGCTTTCCTTTGGACCCACCCTTGGTCACTTGGATAAGGGGTCAAGTGATATGAGAGAACCACAACATGAATATGTGATAGAAGTTGGTGGCCCAAGAAGCTATATGGGATCTCTTTCAAAGTCAGGGGGGCGAGTTGACCAATAACAAATGACTTGGATATTAGATGGATCCACATGTACACTATGTTAATCCATGATATAACCTAGAAATTAAATACTCTACATGTTGAATGAGCATTCCCCTAGATTAGCATATAACTTATGCTTTCATACGATGCTTAGGATAGGTTGAATGTTCTACAAATATTATGCCCATTTTTTTTTTTATAAATATGGGGTTATCATCTAAATATACAACCACAAAATAATCTATGAATGGATGCAAGATATCATCCATCATCCTTGTGAACATTGTCAAAGGATTTGTCCAGATAAAATGCATGATTGAACACTCAAAGCGGCATTCTTTACAATTGAAGGTGGTATTTCATACATTAATCTATCAATTGGTACCTTGTGGTAGTATACCTTCATATAAATCTTACTAAAAAACTTAGCACCCTTGAGTTGATTAAGAGGATCATCAATTTTGGGGATTGGATATCGATTCTTGACTATGATTTTTTTCAAATAAATGTAACCAATGTAGTGTCACCATGTACCATCCTTATTTTGTGCCAAAAAAACTGTTCTCCCATAAGGTGAGGAGCTCGATTGATTGTGGCCCTTTTGGATGAGCTCTTGAAACTGATTTTTTATTTCTTCATTCTCTTAACTTGAGAGTGTTTGTAACTTGGGCCATTATATCAGGGATCATATGTATCAAATCGATTGAGTACTTGAGCTAGAAATGCATAGGATCTCTTGCAAGTGAAGCAAATATATACTTATCCTCTTCCACTCTCTTATCCACCTACTTCTACTATGGTGAGAGAACTTGTGTAAAATAATGGTGACCGCAATGATATTTCATTCACCTTCTAACCAAACCATGAAGATGACAAATATCCTAGTTAAAATATCACATTCCTTCATTATTTATTTTAGATCAAGGAGACCATGGCAGTCAAAACTACCCCTAATACCAAGATTGCAGAGCTGAATTCCCAAAGAAAAAATGAAACTATAGGGCCTAAACTCATAAATAACATTATTTTTCCATGAATAGGGTTATCCTAAAAAACATCACAAACTTCAAGTGGGGAAACATCACATAGTACCTCAACTTTCAAGGGCTTGATTTTATAGAGACGTAGGTGGTATTGTTGGTTGATATGAATGTATCATCCCTACATTATCCAATTGATGGTGTATGATTGGGATTGTTGCATCATCTACAAATTCAATATCTTGGTGATCTTTGTTGAGATCATGTATTCTTGATATCAATGTAAACAATGAAATGTAACGGAGTCCCCTTCACACACATTTGTGAATGTAAGAGGTGCTCACCTTCCTTGAGCTCATCTAGATATTTTGGTTGGATATTTGTGATTGTGATAGTAGCATTGAATTCTTCATAAATCATATTTTTTCCATTATCTATATTTGAATTAGAATTCAATACAAAGTATGACTACGAGGCTTTCATGTTAGCCAACAATAACTTCTTTAAGACATTCATCAATGTTGTTCTAGGGGATTGTGTGGAAATTCACCACTTTCCAATGTTTCTTTTCAACTTCAAGTTACCCTTATTTTCCTATGGCTTGGACTGGTTGTATTAAGGTTGGTTACCATTTCCATGTCCTTTGTTTTCTGAGCTAGGACCACCTTTACTATGCTTCTAATATGGTGTATTTACAAACCCAAACTCTTGCTTATTCTTCTTCATATATTTTTTTCTCAATTTTGACAGTATAACAATAAGTAACTCCCAATAAGAATATGTTCAAGTTTGGATAAACCCATGTAGGTCATTGTGCTACTTCAAGGCCAAGTGTAATTTGTAGTCTTTTATACCTAACTTTGAGAATAAGGTAATGAAGATACTAGTGTACTTTGTCATTGTCTAGTCTCCTTCCTAGTGCAAAGATGTCCATATCATGTATTAGTCATCATAGTTTCTTAACAAGGTATAATTCCTCCTTGAGGTAATCAACAAAATTTAAGTACATGGGTAAATTTCATAGACTTATCTCCAACATTTCTCTCCTATTAATTGTCCCACCAATTGTTTACATGGGAAGGGACTTAAAGAGTGCAAAAGTGATATTCTCTCTATCAAATTTTTTTGAACAAAGTAATAATCATGTGACACATTTAACCATATCTCGAAATCATATGCACCCATCTATCATTCCAATAAAATAATGTCAAAGTTAACTTATACCTTGAAGGGTGTCACACATCTAAAATGACTACTTTTTGAAGGTTTGCCACCATTGACAATCATCAAAGAATCTAGATGAAATTATCCATCATTTTGTTTCTTTGTCACATAAGGTTTCCCTTAAGGAATAACTTGTTAGGATCTCCTTATGTGCAGGTCACATAGATAAAGGACCCATATAATCAATCATGAGAGGAGATTATGAAGAACAAATTTCATTTATGTAGAGGCTCTATGTTGGTGAAGTGAGTGGAATATAAGTCCCTTGTTTAAAAATCATATTGGTATTAGAGAAGTTAAATCCTTAACCATGATGTAGCTACTAGTACTTTGAAGAGAACAAAACCTGACATGGGTAAAGCAAAGGGGAGAACAATTTTAGAATATTTGTGGGCCATTAATGTGTAGATTCAATAAAATAACATGCACTTGAAGGAAAAGTTCGAGATGTCTAAATAAAGGCTAGAATATCTATAAAAATACCTTGATGCCTCTACAAAGCTACTCCCTTTGCTAAGGAGTCATCTACTCAAGCATCAATACTTCCTCACCACTATCATGGTAGATTGGGACAAGTGCATAGTTCAACTTGTGCAACAAGGAGAGAAGATTATTCATATGGATAGTTGTTTAGAGGAGAGGTTCACTTATAATATGGCTTAGATTCACCAAGAATTGGCATAGGTCACCAGTAGAAAAAGGGATGATAAATGACTACATGACTAAAAAAGTTAGCCACGGCAGTGTTTTTAAAGCTAAAAATGACTAAATTTGAGAAACATAGCTAAAAATGACTAATTTAGTCATTGTATAAAAATACAACTAAATAATAAGTCACACAAATAAAAATAAATAAAACAATGGCTACTTACCCTTATAGATTACATTTCAATATCAATCACTAGCTTATTTATTAATTATATTGCTCATTAACTAGTACTTGATTTATATTATTCTCTTCATGTACATAGGATGATCTTCATTTCTGACACTCTCATATTCAGTAATAAGAATTGGAGGTATAAGCTCAACCCTATTAGTATAAGTTCAACCATATATAGTAATAGTGGCCTGAAACGTTGTCGATATTATATATATATATATATATATATATAGCCTGGTGGGATAGCTCAAGTGGTTGAGTGCTGTAAGTTGTGAGAAGAAGGTCTCGGGGTAAAATCCCTGGGTGTCTATACATTGATATATAAGGGCCTCACTTTATTTCCCCATCAGGTTAGCTCCGTAATCAGAGCGAGGGGTGAGGCCCCTTCGAGTGCCCCCCCCCCCCCGTGATCTCTTCCCGTGGACGTAACAGCCCCCCGTACAAGCCTTTGTAGAATTTTGGTTTGTGACTGAATGTACCCTTGGCTCTCTTTTTTCTTCATATAATAGAAACACTTCGACCTGCTATTCCTAAGGGAATCAAGGTGTGGCAAGCACAATCTAAAACATTTCAAATAGCCATAAAAATGACTCCAACCAGGGTGGAGAGGGAGAAATCATGACGTCTCGACCACATGACCTAAGCTCACTCGACCAATGTACCCTTGACTCTATGTTAATGAAGTTATTATCTTTTGACATATTTGAACTACCCAAGCCATTAGGTTGGTGATTATAGTACTATATGCTTTTGGTACTAGAATTAGATTCAGTTTGTAACATGTTGTCAATGTACAATTGTTAACACTAAAAAATTGTTCACATAGCTCTCTATGGTCCAAACCATAATTATACATCATAGTCCCACCATTATTTCCTCCATTTTGACCTTCACAACTAAGATTCCACAGAAAATGGTCCAAAACATTATTATTCCTCCCCCCATAAATATAGGGAAGTTGAGAATTTATTGTAGCATAACCCCACTCTCTCCAAAAGGACCTAAAAACCCTAAAAATGAGAATGGGTCAAAAAACATGGACAAATACCACACACAATAAAATACCATGGGTTATAAAACCTTGGATCACCCTATAAATACATTGTGAAGGTCTCCGCATAACACTTTTTCACTTTTCACTTTTTGTCAACTTTACATTCTAGAAACTTTTGAACTTTGAACATTCCTTAATTCTTTTTTGGCCATCATCACCTTTCATCACACAATCCCATGTTGTACATCAAATTCTCTTAGTGTAAAACTTGATCCCTTTCCTGATGAAAACCCCTTGTTGGAGACAAACAAAGACCAGGATCGTCGGAGCCTACAGACCATTTCCTCAAACGGCTGCAGTGGCCCAGGATCGTCGAAGCCTACAGACCATTTCCATCTGTTGTTTTATTGCATTAGTTAAATAAAAATATAACTTTATTGTTATTGCTTATTGTAAGTCGAGGTTGAGAAATCCCTTTCACCATGGACTCTACCCAAAGATCCGGATTATTTAGGGTAGGTGCTATTGCACATAGTTGGGGAGAAATCCCCACTATAGTTTTGGAGACTCCACTATCTTGATCCCCTTAGTTCTCTTTTATTGTAGGTGTTTTTTTTGGTTTGTTCTACTTGGGTTCCTTCAACAGTCACATATTTGACCCCCCTGTGGAAGATGCTTACCAGTCCTGTCACAGTGCTTTCCCCCCCAACCCAAGCTGACAGTTTTCCTTAAAAACCCTCAGGTATGACTGGATCACACCTATTCGATAGAAAGGTGCGACCCAGGTTTCACCTTCTACCCATATAAGTGCTACCTAGACCAAAATTCCATATTGCACTTGTCCAAGCTTCTAGAGTGATCCTGGTCGCTACTGTGACCCATTTTTGTGCGATCTGCCGTGCAAAAACCCCTATTTTGTGTGACCTGAATCTTTCTGTTGATTTTCTGTCCCGATCATGACTTTTTTATAGTTATGTACAAACATGAATGCACCTGTTCCACCAATAGGTGTGACCTGGAATTTTTCCAGTCCTTTGCAGTGTTTGAGACCCTTTTCTAGACCCTCTGTCTATGTTCTACCCCTTCCTCGACTGTTTCCTTCCAGATCTGATTGCTTACAACCCCTTGGCTTGTTTTGCGGTCCTATTTCCCTGGTATGTGAGACCCTTTAGTGAAGGTTGGTAGTTGATACTCCCAGTGTGTTTCCTACAACCTATTAAGTTCCTTATGCACTCATTTACTTGTGTACATTTTGTTTTTTGGAAGAATTAGTTGTTTTGAAAAATGTTTACTGTCATTTACTGTTATTTATTTTTTTGCATTTGCGTCTTGGTAGTGAGATCGCTGGGGTTTAGACATTACACATAACTTGTGCACACATATCACACCCTAAAGTAAAACGCTTGGTTCAAGACTGCAAGATGAGCCTAAAATTTAATTTAAGTAAATCAATAGTGTAACCTCATTTGAGGACCAAAAAAATAATGTAGTTCAGTTAGGACACTAGGTATAGGAATCCATATAACACCCCTTTGTCACTTACATCTAAGACATAGTTTTTGTCCTGCAGGGTACCAAAATCCTCTAGTACTTGTTGACATGGTCACGACCAGTTTTTCAGGAGGAACCGCGCTCTGAAGGAGTAAGCCACAACAAAAGGGTTCTGGAAAATAGGGTCGAGTACCGCACTCCATTATGCAGCGAAGGCTAACCCTTCATAGTCCTCCTCTTGCATACCGAGGACCATATCAGGTGTCGAGGACCAAAGGGATGAAGTGCTAGGAAACCATCCCGAACGTTTCATAATGAGGTATCCTAGTTTCCAGTATATTAGGGATCTTTTACCTGAGGTCCCTCTCAGTAGTGGTATTTTCTTAGCCTCTGGTTCTTCCATTTTGTATTGTTTCACTGTACATTTGGACACCCAACTGAGGATATGAGTTTTGAGGGGATTCCATACTGTAGCTAGGAGTTTGCTTTCACTTAGACCCCATAGGTCAATGCGTCATTTTATTTATAGGTAGTGCTTCTTGTTGGAATTCTGACCACTTTGTTCTAGACTCACCTGCTATGACACACTGTTGTAGTTCAGTTTTAGAGATTTATTTTTGGCCTGTGTGCCACTATTGTTCAACTCTCCTTCTACACACTCGGATGTAGTTGGAATTTTGAGCTTGCGTTTGAAACCCTTTATCCTTCATTCATCACATAGCACACCATCATGTCATCATTGCTCCACCATGCTACTCACAAATACCGACGGGGTGTACCCCTCAGTTTGGTTCCTTGAACCACCACCTCCAGATCCATATTCAATGTCGTTCACCACCTTCAAAGGGCCATACAATGCATCTGAGATTGATTTAGATTCCTATCAATCCAAACCTACCTTGTTCACCACCCCATCTAGCCCCATGGCTGGTGCACCTCCAAACCCCTTTCAGGGGGGATGGTTTATAGTGGACTTGTGACCGCTCCACCTATCATATTGAGTATCCATTATACTGGACCTATAGGTCCTGGTCCTAGTGGGCTCCTATCCATCACACACATTGCTTCTAGTCTGCTACCCATTAGTGGTGGCCCCACTCCAGCCACCAGGGTTCATACCTTACCTTCATTTATGCATGGGGGAATTGGCCCTTCTACCACCATTTTGAGTATTCACACCATTCCAGTGACTACTCCTACTATCATAAGTCAGCCATACCAACCCCCATTTGCACGTGACAATTACATTCCCACCAGTCCCAACACCATTTCAGACCCTCCTCTATCTAGTCTGGGTCCTAGTCTACCATTCATGGCTAGTATCAACCTTCCTGATTTAGAATGGTTGACGAATGATCCCATTCATCATGACCCACTTTGGCCTCCTATTCCTACCAAACTCCCATTAAACATCCCTAATTTTGAGGGAAATGTGGGATAAAAACCTAAAAACCACATCATGTCCTTCCACTTATGGTGTTCCTCTAACAACATAGTAGATGATTCTACCCAATTGCAGCCATTCTAGTGAACACTCACTAGTGTTGCAGCCAAATGGTACATTCAAATGCCTCATGCCACTTATCTTGATTTTTCCTCGTTGGCCTAGATGTTTCTCTAGTGTTTACAACTACTCGTCCGTTATGATGATGGCATGGAAATCCTTTTATTCTTTAGACATAACATTTCCACACATATCATAGATCATATCCATGAGTGGTGTCGTCGTCGTAGCCTATGTAAAATCCAATTATATGATAGGATTTTCCTTTATTGGTTTCTCAAAACCTTACTCCCCCTATCGCCAAGGATGTTGCATCCGAGCACCCACAAACTGTTGAATAAGCAATCCTCAAAGCACAATAGTTCGATCTTATCTATGCCCAATCAATTTATCTTTATACCATCATACCTGGTGCTCCTCGTATTGGATTCTCATGATGAGATATGCTGTGGGAATCCCATGTTGTTGATGGAGTCATTAGCTTTATTACCCAACATCCACCTATACACGAACTCTCCTTCGGTGCAGCCTCACTTCAGTAAAAACCTTAGTGTTTCCCAACCTGGCTATGCCCCTGAATTTTCACGTGTAGCAGCTCATTCTGGAGCCACACCTTCATATGTGTCTCCCACACCAGTTCCTCACATTCATGGATCGAACTGCTTGGAACCTACGAGTAATGGCTAAACAATAGGATTTGCATCCCCTCCATCTGCTCCTGCCTACTACTCACCACCTGTGCAACCTACACTTGCTTCGACCCCGACTCCTCTTGTTCCTCAAGGACAGGTCTACTCTCAACATAACCTCCCTAATCAAATCACCCCCAATAACCAACAAGGGCAGGGAGGATGACAGAGAGCTAGGAATCAGGGAAACAACCAACCTCAAGGAGGTGTCCAACAACCCAACCCTCTGAATAAAAATGGAGCTAATCCCCCTTCACAGAATCCTTAACATCCACCTCGACCTAGGAAGAACCCTAAATTTCAGACTAATCATTTGTGTACCATTTGTTATACTTATGCCCATTACACACATCAATGCCCCCATATGAATTGTGTCCTCCACTTGTTACACATCGACAATCAACGTGACACCAATACGGCCACTCCGACAAAACCAAACCCAACACCACAAGGTCCTCCACCTATGGTGCTACAGAACCCATTAAAAAACCAAAGATTTATTGCAAACCAGCCCTTGGTACCACCAAACACCACAACCATTTCTATGGGTCAACCCATTGATCATGGTGTCCATCACCTCATGACATTAGCGTCTGATGTCAACTTATAGACTTGATGAAACCAGTATGTCTCCACCATGAAAAATATTAATCCCTTTATGGCATCTACCTCTACTGCTCTTGATATGTCCTTACATGTTTCGAGACCCTCCATGGATGGGACTATCAAAGTCCCTCGGTTCCCTTTATGTCGCATCACGAACAATCCCATTGCCAGAGATGCCCTTAACTACAATATCGTTGATGACTTGGCCCAGTATCCCTCTACCATGTATGCTCTGGAAGTGCTCAGAACTTGTCCTTCGCAATGGAAAGCTTTAATATCCGCTTTAGGAGCCGTCGATCCCTATGATTCCAACTTAATCCCTTTTGAATTGGATCAAGGAGAACCCTAAATTCCATCATTTGTAGCCTTCCAGGTTTCAGTCACAACTTAGAATTTGGTCATTCATCGATGCATCATTGATGAGGGAGAATCCACTTGCGTCATGTCAACCTTTGTTTGGCAGAAGCTTGGATCCTGAACCCTTCAACCATCCACCATTACCATTTGTGCTTATGATGGCCATGTTGCTCAATGACAAGGAATTTTCCCGAATGTACACATTGAGTTATCTAGAAAAATCGTGTTGATTGACATTGAGGTTTTCAACACCCTACTTGATTACAAACTTCGCCTTGGATGTAGTTACATGTATGCAATGTGAGTCGTTGCTTATACTATCTTTCAACTCTTGATGTTCCCCCATGATGGAAAGATCATGACTATCGACCAATTGACATATTACGATCCTAAAGGACCAGACACCCCAGAGCATGTCCTCCCTACTATCGATACCATCATTGATAACGTATCCATAACTTCCCTGTCTGTCATTGGTCCATGCCTATTTACCAATGCCCCATTGATGAACACCTTTTTGTCCCTCCCACCTCCTCCTTCGATGACTGACATATCAGATTTGTGCACTATCACATCCAGTAACATCATGACCTCCTCACAACCTCATACACAAACCCAACCATGGACCCCAGGGAGTTATTGGGGTTCCTTCCCCATACACATGATCCCCTTCCCCATTCCACCTTCTAGAATTGTGAGTAAAATAGTCATGGACACTCTCAACCTTTTGGGCTTCACTTTGGGTATTGTAGTGTGGTACCTTGATCCACCTAGCCTATCGCCGACACCACATATCGTGCTGACACCAGTCCAACCTATTGAGATGGTGTCACACCCACCTCCTGATATGCAACCAAATTTTTCTCTCTCTACTGTTGTCCCCCCTCCTCCCATGAAGATCAGGGAAAAGGCAGCCAAATCCTTGACAAAACCAAGTCCTCCTCCTACTTGTGATTTATGCAATGTCCAAGGCCATGCAGCACAAAATTGTCCTGGTTTTCCAATCCTTCGCACCCACATGCGTACAGTAGTCGAGACCGACGATGCTCCAATTGTCAATGTACCAACCATACATGTGGTTAAAAATAAATTGCTACAAACTAGCCATACATGCAGTTAAAAATAAATCGCTACAAACCAACCACTTGTGTGTAGTTTGTGGCATATATGGTCATTATTCCCATAATTTCCCAAACTTTCCTGAGTATCGGTCTCTCCTCAGTGACCTTCACAAGCACTCCCATGAGTCTGAAATCACCGTCCTTGAGGAGATCCACACGTCGACCTCTTTCTCGGACACCAATAACACCATTTATACGATCTCTACTCTGAGTAGTCCTTCCCCCTCCTTGTTCATGCAATATCCCTCCGATCTATCTAGGAACTACTTTCACAATGACGAAGAGACCCTTGAAACCACCATGGGTTTTCACCCATTCCATTTCAACCACAGTGTGGAGTCAATTCTTACCATTGAATTCTAGATTCCATCTCTCTGCCTTACCGTCGAGCTTCTACTAGATACATCACCATTGGAAAAATGCCTACTTATGCTTGAAAAAACTAATGAGGATCGTCGCATTTCTCTCCAAATGATTGAAGCAGCTAAAACCTAATCGAAGTTCCATTATGACTCCCACGTCCACCCACACACCTTTAAAGAGGGGGACCTTGTCCTTGTCTATGACCAATCCCATGATAAGATTGAAAAATGGAAGCTTGAATCCATGTGGTATGGCTCTTATGTCATCCATCAATGCCTTGACAAGGAGGATTATCTCGTCACTGACTTCGACGATCACCTCTTGAAGAACCCCCGCAATGGGCTCTACCTCAAGATATTATATTCCTAAGTCGACCAACCTTCCTACCCTTGTATCATAGTTTTTCTTTATTTTTTGCATATTTTTTACCATGAGTCTCATAGTTTGTTTCTGTGGTTGTTCCAGGTGGATCCTACCATTCCCTTCTATGTTGCTTTCATTGATAGTGCAAGTAGATAGTCTCCTAATATCGCCTCGGTTGCGTGGGTCATTTATTCCCCGTCACATGAGTTGATCCATATCGATGGAATGTGTGTTGTTGTTGCTATCGACAACGAGGCCAAGTACGACGGTGTCGCTGGTATCCTGACCACCACCCTTCACTTGGGTATTCATCACCTTAATGTCTTCCTAAAAATCCCAGCTGCTTGTCGCCCAGTTGAATAACTCCTACCGGGTACGCAATCCCTACCTCTTTAGAAAATTCCTACACACTAGACACTTGGTTAGACATTTCGAATCAATTTCATTCATGCATGTTCCCAAAAGTATCAATAGTGTAGCAGACCAAATGGCTAATGATGTTCTAGAGTGGCACATCAATCATCACATATAGGAAATAAAATGCATCATGCATCATCATACAGTCATGCATACATATGTCATATACATCATATAGGAATAACCATCATCATACGTAAGAGACTCACAAAAACCCATAAAAATACAAAAATATGCATTCACGTGCATTCATATCATATCATCGTGTTCAATACAAAAGAGAAGCTCCATAGGATTTTTCATCTGATCATACATATCATACGAAAATTCCCCTGCTCAAATGCATTGGGGGAAGCAACACAAGCTGCTACTCTGATTCATTCTCCTCTGAACTTGTGTCCTCAGTGTCCTCCTCCTCATCTAAGCTCTCCTCCTCCATCGAAACATCCCCCTGTGACACCGCTCTATGCATACTCAACAACAAAGACAATCCTCCTCATCGGAGAGATCCACTCCGGAGGAGCTTTGTAGCACACGAGGATCATATCGTTATCTAGGTACTTGCATGCCACCCATCGTTTGTGACCCCCTACAATAGCCGCTCTACGTCTAGTAGCACTGAGTCCAATGTAGCACTCCTCCGCCTCCTATTCCCATGAGCGAGTGGATATTACCCCTCCACCCTGCCCATACGCCGCTGGTACCCCGCTAGAGGGTGCAATATCACGTATGCACATGCACACAGTATGTCATCAGTATTTATCACATGTATGATCTAGATACCACTATGCTAGTAAACTATATATGACTAAAACCACCGAGCATCATGTATACATACCTTCAGGTCCCCATACCTGTACTAGAGGTCGAGGCATCTACAGATCTCCCCAGTAGTCCATCCCAACATATGGATAGTCCTATATGAGGATAGGAAGTTTCCACCATTGTGAAAAAATCTGTCGAGTCAAGAAACACCCCACCAAGCTGCCTCCCTCCCTAATCATCATCTCGCATCATCATCTCATGCGAGGCTCGCGAGGTCCTCCATCGTGCATCGCCAAATGCGGTCATAGTGTCAGTAGTCGCTCAAAGAAGAATGAGCACAAAAAGGAGGGGACACATAAATTTTGATCCACCAATCTAACCTGGTTCAACCCACATCGAATCGTTTTCAAGTACATCTGGGCCCACCCGTAGTAGGTGCCCCTCAGCACACTCTTGACCATTAGTAACTGGCTGCCTGAGATCTTGTGAGGACCTTTCGATCCTAGTATCTACAACACCATCGCTACCACTACCCGAGACTCTAGACTCTTGATTTCACACACCAAAATGTATGACGCATGCACATAAGCCGAGGCATAATAATGCCTAGCAGACAAGTCATCCATTAACACCCCCCTCGAGAGTTTCATTGAGATATCATCGATAATGCCTAGTAGTGGGGGGCCAGTTAGAAAGTATACATCCCAAAGGTTGATCTCTGTTCGCCCACCCTGTATGATGAAACACTATGAGTCCCTATCCCAAAATCTCACCAGATTGTTCAGCAGTAGCTTTCCTGAATGCATCAGGGGGATTTGGAAGAACTTCAACGACCTACACCGAGAAAGCGTATCCTGTACTGCCCCATCCTCCTCCACCTCATCTCTTAGGTCCTCGATGTCTCACTCTCTCCATCTGACTCTAGGAACCCTACACATCCAACAAGTCCCTGTAAGACCTAATTCAACAAAAAATTTCCTCTTTGTTCTAGGTTGGGCTTGTTAGGCCTTTTTTTGTGACCCAAGTTGCGCAAAAACACTTGACAGGTACGACCTGGGTCGCGCTTGTCTCTTGAACAGGTGCAACCCAATTCACACCTGTCTCCTTGATAGGTGCGATCAGGTCATGCCTATTTTTCTGATAGGTGTGACCTGGGTTGCACCTTTTCCCTCGAAAAGTGCAAGCCATCCCTACGAACCCTTTGGGCTCAACTGAGGACCCCAAAATGAGAAAAATCCAAAACTAAACCACTGAAAATGGCAGGCTAGGTGAGAGCTCTTACCTGCAACTCACAGATTAGAAAACCATCGGTCCACTTGAAATAAATTAACATCTATGCTCTGGGGCCCTCCACTCCAACTCAACACTGCATAGTGAAAATGACACGTGTCATGTGGACCCCTTGTTTATAGGTCTCCAATTGGTCAACTCTTTCTTCCGTACACAACAAAGTCATTCAACGTCTGTTTTTCATGCCGTTTGCACCACCAGGTTCACTTTTCTGTCCTCTATCTACTTATGAGACCCACATCTTGTGATCTCCCTATGAATTTCTGGTCCATTCCTTGTAGTCACCTCGATTTGCATGCCACCACACAAATCAAACCTTGTATGTACTGGGATGTTCATGAGCCATCCACTCCATCCAGACTGCAAACTTGGCGTTATTTTACCACCATTCATCATCCCATAAGGAGGCCCCACCATTGTTCCACTGTTATTTTTTATTAGCCATGTTCACAACAACATCCCTTTTGGTACATCGAACACTTCCTCCTTGCTTGACTAACCATTACAGAGTTTCTATTAAGCCCTTTTCTAACTCCTAAAAGAATGAAAAGATTGTAGATCATGCTTTCTTCCTTTCACACTCGTTAAAGTATTTTAAAGGGAATCTATGTGGCTTTGTTTATCCCCTTTTTCAGAATACATAGACTACTTAAATAAAATGACCACCCTATCACCTTCTATCTAGGAATGGTTCCCCTTGTATCCTTTTATCTTTTTTTGGATATTGGGACCGTAACTTACGAAAAAGCTCACTTATGGGTTGTATTTAAGCTCTTTTCCAACCCTCTCATAAAGAAAATATGATCGAGCAAACTTGGTTTTGTTCATGCTCGTAAAAGTATTTGAATGACCATCCAATCAGTATAGGTTTAACCTTTTTCAACCTGGTTGGACAACCTATGAAAAATAAGTCTCTCTTCCCTTTTTGTCTAGGAGAGCTCAACTTTGTACAATTTTATCCTTTTTTGGACTTAGGAGACTACTGTACGAAAAAGAGACCCACTAGAGTCTTCTTCCTATTTGTATATTCTCTAAACATGAAAACACCATTGAGCATTTACAGTCTTGGGATTGACCAAAATCCACGAGACAGTATCATACTGAGCATACTTCTATCTCTTCTTCGTGCTTCTTAAACTATGAAGAAGGCCCAAACGGTGCCTTTCGGTGCCCACATATATTGCATATAGTCTCCCATTATGGAAGTACTCCCCCCATTGGGTCACCTTTCTTCAAAGTACTCTATGTTGATTCTCCCTTGGATCCCCTGGATATCACTTCTCCAGTTACTTCCCCAAGTATCTCCCATTGCAGTCATCTCCCCAGTTCCATAGCTATGATTCCATCCCCATGAGTCAGTATCATTTGCTGCCAGTTCATCCCTGCCATTATACTATGAACAAAGGAATTTTGAGTCCCTCGTACTCCCCTGTCCTTGTTCCCCATTCAGTGTCTCACTCCCATTATTGTTCCATATCTCTAATGGTCCCCCTCGTGCTTCTATCTGGGAAACCTCATTTCCTTTGTAGTTGCAGGTCTCCCTCTGTTGACGTCAACACATCTATTCCAAAGTATAGACCTAGAGGTCCTTGTATCCTGGTTTCATCCACCTCATTTATGATTTTCTTGGGTCACTTGAAAGGAGTCCTTAGTTCCTTTTGAGTTGGTTGTGTCTCATGTGCTTGACTTCAACTCCATCATCACACCGTTGAGATTCGTACAAGGTATTCATTCCTTCATTATTTGGTTGAAGACCTTTTGTCACTCGACTCTAGCACATTGGTGAGTCTATTTTGGGACCCATACAACTTCATGTCCCTTGTGATTTTTGGGTTGTGTTGGTGACACTGTTCAGAAGCCCCTTAGTATCATGCTTCTGTGTATCTACAATATTTGATGTTGTTTATTGTACCTTAGGGATTCTGACTGTCGGTCATTGAGTCCATACAATTATGTACACCTCCAGATCCAACAAATCATCGGTTGTTGTGATATTGCATTCCAATAGAATGCCATCGTTTCTATGTACTAGTTCTTCAGATCTATATATGTATTTAGCCTCCCATTGAGGTCACCATTATGTACTTCTAGTTTTATGTATTGATCGACTCCTAGTATTTTGTTCCTTGATCCCCATTTGTATATTGAGACATTTATATGAGCATGGGTATGCCTGCCTCATCCATATATATGTCTGAGATTATATGCAACTCATCCATTTTTTAGAAGTAATACAAACCAAAATCCACTGCAGTTCAAATGAGGAAACTATGAATCTTCCATAGTCCCCTCCGGTTTCTCCACAGTTTTCACCCTTTCTCCCTTGATCCTATGCTGTCTGTCGGCCATACGATGAGATCCTGCCCTCACACATCAGGGGGGCAATCTGTTAACACAAAAAAATGTCCTCATATATCTCTATGGTCCAAACCATAATTATACATCATAGTCTCGCCGTTATTTCCTCCATGTTGACCTTCACAACTAAAATTCCACAAAAAATGGTCCAAAACATTATTATTCCTTCCCCCATAAATACATGGAAGTTGAGCATTTATTGTAGCATAACCCCACTCTCTCAAAAAAGGATTTAAAAACCCTAAAAATAAGAATGGGTCAAAAACCATGGACAAATACCATGCATAGTAAAATACCATGGGTCAGAAAACCTTGGATCACCCTATAAATACATTGTGAAGGTCTCCCCATAACAACTTTTAACTTTTAACTTTTCGTCAACTTTATATTCCAGAAACTTTTGAACTTTGGACATTCCTTAATTTGTTTTTGGCAATCATCACCTTTCACCACACTATCCCACTTTGGACGTCGAGTTCTCTCCGTGTAACCCTTGATCCCTTTCCTGGTGACAACCCCTTGTTGGAGATAAATGAAGACCAGGATCATGGGAGCCTATAGATTATTTCCTCAAACGGTTGCAGTGTCCCAAGTTAAAGCTATTTCTTTATGTTATTTTATTGCATTAGTTAGATATAAATACAAATTTATTGTTATTTCTTGTTGTAAGTTGAGGTTGAGAAATCCCTTGCACCATGAACTCTACCCTTAAATCCAGCTGATGTAGGGTAGGTGCTTTTGTACGTAGTAGGGGAGAAATCCCCACTACAACAATATTGAAGGTAGAATATTATAAGGTTAAGATATATATACCTAATTTTTTTTTTAATAAATAAATAATATTTTACAAATTAAATGCAATTACATTACATTTATGTATATGCAAATAACCATATTGGAATGGCATTCGAGCGCCCAAGAGGACGTGAGTGAGAGTCTTGCAGATATCAATGGGGGAGGTGGGTTGAATACTGAGCCATATTGGAGGGATAGCTATACAATTATACTAACCATATTGGACGTGAGTGGGAGTACTGCATACATCATTGGGGGAGTTGGGTTGAATATTGCAGCAGACTGTAGGGAGAGATACACAATTATATTACAATGTATACACAATTACATGCTTGCAATAAGGCCCCACCAGTGTTCCACTGTTATTTTTTTATTATCCATGTTCACAACAACATCCCTTTTGGTACATCGAACACTTCCTCCTGGCTTGACTGACTATTATAGAGTTTCTATTAATCCCTGTTCTAACTCCTAAAAGAATGAAAATACGACCGAGCATGCTTGATTCCTTTCACACTCGTAAAGTATTTGAAAGGGCATCTATGTGGCTTTGTTTATCCCCTTCTTCGGACTACATAGACTACGTAAATAAAATGACCACCCTAGCACCTTTGTGGTCTTTTCTCATATTTCTTCTTCATTGATTTAATCAAAATCATGTCTCCTACTTCGATGTTTCTTGTTTCCTATGTTGATTGGTGAATAGGAAAAGAAAATGTCCATCTTCCTTTGAAATCTTTAGAAAAATGTACACTATAAGAGACTCGAGAGGCTAAAAATGGAGTTACAATTGATAAAATTGAGTTCATATGTGTGTTTTATAGAATTGTTTATACAATCCAGTTCATTAAATGAAAAATATGGGAGGTAATTCGTGGGTATGGTAAGAGTGAAGTAAGAGAGGATAAATCAATGAAAAAGGTTAGCAAACAAAAAAATTGTAAAACTTTTATTATAGTTGGATCTAGCAATAGAAAAAATTCTCACAATTTGTCCTTTCAAAGATGCACAGAAAAGAGAGAAAATATGGAAGAGTTTGGTACACTGAACAAAATATAATTGAGCAATTGTTATTCATACAAAATTTTCCAATATGTTGGGTGTCCAAATATATTACAACAGACCAAAATCAAAATCCATTGAATGCATTTGAATGGCTCACATGTGGTAGGCTTAGAATATGCAAAAATCCCCCCATATGGAAAGTATCCATCGCAATCCTAGTAAATGGTCACGAATTGTCTAGGTCAGCCTATGTTGACCATGAATGACCAAAAATAAATGAGTGGGTGGATTTTTAGGAGAAAAGATAGGAATATGTTAAGGCAACAAGTGACATACTTGCCCAGTTCATCCTAGCGCAACTTGCTAATTTTTAATTCAAGAGAAAAGAAGGAAACAACTGCTAAAACTCATAAAAGTAGTATAAAGTGGGATGCAAGTGCTTTAGCCTCTAAAATCATACAAAAACAAAAAAATAGGGCGCTATGGTCGACAAAGTATCACATGGTGTTCAAAGTATGCACTAGGAGCCTAACTAACATAGTCCAAACCACTATGAGGCTAATAAAAGCTTATAATGTGGTCTATATGATTAATTTATTCTAACAACCCCCCTTAAGCTTGACTTATGTGAATGAATATATCAAAATTAGGGCCTAGAAACAAAGTCTATGGTCACCCTTTACAATTTTATCGGTCCAACGACCAAGGTAAAAGAGGAAAAGCACTTGGGAAAAACATCCCCTCTAACATTGGACATGTAAAAACTAAAAAAAATTCTAAGATGTCTTCACCATATCATCACTCACCCAAGAAATGATCCAATATGAGTGAATGTATTCTCAGTAAATATCTTGGTGGATATATATGAATACTTTTACGAAGACGGACACTACCAACCCACTAATTTAGTGCATGTGAATTTCGATTTGCTTGGTCCTCGGCCTCTGAACTAGATTTGTTGAGA
Organism: Pseudotsuga menziesii; assembly: GCA_001517045.1. Classification (NCBI taxonomy): domain Eukaryota; kingdom Viridiplantae; phylum Streptophyta; class Pinopsida; order Pinales; family Pinaceae; genus Pseudotsuga; species Pseudotsuga menziesii. The sequence continues at coordinate 708,031 of LPNX010381499.1, forward strand.
TATTTATGGCACTCTGATTGTCACACCATGTGAAAATAGGTGCATTGGAGAGAATTCAAAACTTGAAAAGTATGCCTTGCAACCAAACATATTGTGTGGTTGCATTGACATCACCTCTATATTCAACTTATGCATATAATAAATCAATTTAAATGTGTTTCTTGCTTGACCAACAAATAGGACCATTACCAAGCATGAAAACATAGCCAGAAGTGGACTTCTGGTCTGAACTGTCACCAACCCAATCAGAATCTATATACCTAATGAGATCTAGTGAAGAGTCAATTGCATAGTGTATTCCATAAGACTTTGTTCCTTGCACATAGTGAAGGATCCTCTTGTCTACTTTTCAATGGATTTCATGCGTCTCTTACATATATATGGAAAAAACACTCACTAAATTTGACATATCAAGTAGAGAGTGTATAAGGTACAATAAACTCCCAACTATTTGCATGTACAATGTACTACTCACCAATGGTGTAGAACCACCATCCTCAAGTATTACACCAGAGAGGAAGCGAAATTTTGTGGGCTCGCACTTTGTCATTTGAAACTTCTTGAGCATATATGAAGAATAATTGGATTGAGAGACCTTGACACCTGAAATGGACTATGTGATTTAAATTCCAAGAAATTGTCTCAATAACCCCTAATTAGTCATTGAAAAAGAATTATGTAAAGTAGTTTTTATAGAATCAATATCTTCAGTGGAACTCCCAATGATCAATAGATGATCAACATACAAAAAATAATTAAAAGAGAGTCACCATTATTCTTCATATAAACATTTGGATCTTATTTGCATCTTGTGAAATTTTGTGAAAGAAGGAAGCTCTCCATCTTTGCATACTAGGATCTAGGAGCCTGCTTGAAACCATAGAGTGACTTCTTCAATCTGCACAAGAGTGAGGGATCATGTATATACCCTTCTGGCTACTGCATATATATTTCCTCCTCAAAATCTCCATGGAGGAATGCACTCTTAACATCCAGGTGGTGCACCTCCTAATACTTGGATGCTGCAATAGCCAGTACCAATCTAATGGAATCCATCTTGGTTACATGAGTGAATCTTTGTGTAGTCAACTCCTAGAAATTGAGAGACACTAGTACAAAATGAAAGATAAGTGACAAAAAAAATGACCAAAATCCGCATATAAATGACCACTTTTTATTTGCTTATCACTAGTGCCTAATTTCCAGTCTCTTGTCACGCGACCAAAATTGTGGTCATATTTAGTTTGGTCATTTATAACTTGTCTTGTGGTCATTAATTTGGTTGTATATTTGGCCATTAATTTGGTCATATATTTGGTCATTAATTGTCTCAATTAAGGACCAAATATACAACCAAATTAATGAAAATATGACCAAATTAATGACAGTAATACAATCTATAAATGACCAAAATAAATATGACCACATTTTTGGTCGCGTGATAAGAGACCGAAAATTAGCCACCAAAATAGTCATTTGGTCATTTATATGTGAATTTTGGTAATTTTTTTAGCCGCTTAACTCTCATTTTTTGGTCACTTGTCTCTCATTTTTTGGTCACTAATTCAGTCACTTTTAGTCATTGTATATGCGAATTTTAGTCATTTTGTTTGGTCACTTATGTTTTTTTTGTCACTAATTTAATAATTTTTAACTAAGATTGCAATATCATTAGGTAATAGAGGAATTGAACCAACAACCTCTTTCTTGTAAGGAAATTGCTCTTCCATTGAGCTAGCACCCTTTAAGAATTTGGGACCCTAACTTACATAGTTCTTTATAATGGTAAAAAATATCAATATGTATCTTTGAGTGTCTAATGGTTGGAAAAGGATGATAGATTGTATAATTTCATAAGATATGATATAGAAAATTATGAAAACCATGCACATAGTTATGGAAATGCTATAAGACTTTAAAATCCAAAAGGACAAAACAAAACCAGGAGATCAACCCATTCTAAAAAATTGTTTGAACTCTTGTAAAAGTACCTAAAGTTTCTATCTCAGATGAACTCAAATTGAAAA
>LPNX010381499.1:715057-724753 GCA_001517045.1 Pseudotsuga menziesii
TAATAAAAAATGAATAGTGTATTTGGACATTGTCGTGACTCGTTTTGGACAGTTCAATTTGTAGGTTTTTGTGAATTTGGGAGTAGGTCTGGTGGAGCTTAGGGTTCAGAATTGGAGCTCACGATTGATAATTGGAGCTTAGGGGTCAGAATTGGAGCTCATGGTTGAAAATTGGAGCTGACGATTCAAATTTGGAGCACACGGTTCACGTTTTGGAGTTCACGATTTGGATTTGGAGCTCATGGTTCAATGGGTAAGCATAATGACCTCATTTTTTTGGGCATGCTGTGACAAGGGTTTTTGGGCATCCTGTGACAAGGGTTTTTTGTGCATGCTGTGATGTTTGCTCCTTTCTGTCGATCTCAAAAAGTAGCGGTCCAATATTGACTTGCCTTAAGGGGGAGGGGACCCTATGCTATATAATTTGATACCATCAATCGCTCACTTTGCCAAGCTGCTATGGCACCTCAAACTCATAAACTCGTTTTCCAATAACCAGGGTTAGGGTTTACCTTTAGCACCCCTATTGGTCATTCCGTTCCTTAACATGTGGAACCGGAGCCTAGACTTCTGGCCTTAGAAGAGTTAGTTAATGAGTGCTATCTTAGAACATGGCTCGATCAATATGCTTGTAAGTAAGTAAACAACATGCTTGTAATCCTGCTTCTTCTAGGGAAATTTCATCGAAAGGTATGGCTCATATAGTGCTGTGATGTTTGCTTTATTTTTTCAAAGAAAAAAAGCATAACTTTATTTCATTTGTAGAGAGACAAAATTACATTTTGTAGATATGCAATGCATATTTGTAACAATAGTTCAGATCCCATACAAGACAAAAGTCTATAAACACTGCCCAAACCCATTCATCGGATGATAAATCACCCCATCTATCCACAAAATAGAAATAGAGAACAATTTCATGGTACCAAGTTCGTTCCATGAGAACGACAAGCTAAAACAACCCATATAGTCAGCAGAATAGTAATGGAAATATCATCCAACTGTCATATACAACAGTTCACAAACATAGAAATCAATACTGTCCAAAAAAAAGAGTGAACATCCGGCTCCAAGCCATAGATCAACATCAAAGTCTCATAACGTCTCTGTGATGTTTGCTATGTATTCCAAACTGGACAGGGGAAACACATGGATTACCAACATGAGGGAAAGCCATTGAATATGCTAATGCTTGAAGTATAATAGACCAAGGAGATGTACTAGAAATATTTTCCTTGACTTGTTGATTTCACTATTAAGTTGAACCTAAATGACAAACACAGAGGAGCACTAAGCAAGATACAACAATTTGTAGGAAATCGAATGAGTATAGATATAATGATGTTAGTTCTTGGAGATCCTGTAGAGTGGATGCTTGGTTGCTCTATAGGTTCCAAATATTTAGGTTCCTCATTAGATGCTTCACTAGATGAATCATATATGGGGCCCCCAAAACTATGATTATTGATTTCAAATATAACATCCAACTCTTCATGAAATGGATAAATGCATGCATTTTCCATCTCATCATCAAACAAGGGTTTTCCTACAAAATATTCCTCATCAGAATATCAACAATATGGACCATCTAATTTAGATTCTTTGGATGAGGTAATATAATAGGAGAATGGGTTCTTTCATAACTAACAACCCAAAGGGTCTCTGTCTATACTGCTTGCTTCTTCACCAACTTCAATCCGTCCTTATCAGCTTTCAAACATGGGTTTTCTTCGCTATGCATGCATTTACATTGATCAGCTAATGACAGACCCAATTTGACAGTTTCAGCTAACCCGCATTTGACCCATATTGGCTGATATGGATTTTGAAGTCTGGTCAGTCTAAGCTTTACAATTAGTGGACGAACCCATCACATTTTGGTTCGCATTCAAATTGGTTTGATTGCTTTTATGTGAGTTATCTCAGCAACCGGTTCCCAAATAAGCTATTAAGCCAAATCTACCCAAATGCGATGCTTAGGGGCCCTCTATAGAAGATCATTGAAGATCATTATAAAAGCCTTAGGTTAGAAATAAACTCAAAACTAACCCAGTATTTTCCAAATTGTAGCGACAACAGGGGTTTGCCAGAATTCTGTCAAATGTTATGGATTTATTCTTTAAGGTGTTTTATTATAGAAACCTTATATTAGAAAGAAACTGTCCATGAAGACAGAGTTCAAGAACTCTGTCCACATGAACTATATCTCACAAAAGATAACAAGTGTTTAGCCAAGCAACGGTGACAACTCGTGGTATTATGCCTCACAAGTTTGCGATGTTGCAACCCCATGAAACATAATACCATGAGTCGTCCCCATTATTAGCCAAAACTTATTAGCTATTTTAGAGTTATTGAATTGAAAGTGGCTAAGTCAATGTAAAAAAGGAAGGTAATAAGTTTGACTAAATAAACTATTTTGATTATTGTACCTACATCTTCCGCTACATGCATTGCTTGCATGCCTCACCTATCTCGACGTACTATCAACATTATTATTATTGGTATGTGTACCTTCTCTCAGTGAAAGTATTAGTTTAGGGATGTATTGAGGTTTATACCACATATTTTCTAGTGTATGCATCCAATACTTGATAGTTACTTGATCACTATCAAGGAACAACTTCAACTCTATCATGTTAACCTTACTTCATCCAGCTAAAAGCAGTTCACATATTCAGAGAACACAATACTAAGGCTGATAGCTTATCCAAAGAAGCATTAAACTTGGCCTCAGGCCATTTTCAGTTTACTGAATTCACTGATGGTGAATGTACTGATGAGGGCACTTTCCAGCTTTTCTAGCCCTTAGCACTTGAGTCTTTTATTTGCTGTTTCTATTGACATCCTTTGGATGATTGAGGTGGATGATCCCCTCATATTACTAATCTCTCTTGTTTATTGCTTCTTTGGATTAGCTACTTCAGTATTAGACTTGAATTCTTTGTTTGTTGAATGTTAGTGATGTGGATGTAGTCAAGATTCCTAGATTATAGGTGTTACCTTTGAAGGTTTGTCCAGTATTCCTATGAAGTTGATCAATTGTCATCTGTCTACTGATGACAGACATAGCTGTATATATTCCATGTGCTCAGCAATAGCTGAAGTTGTAACTAAGTTACATTTGATTTCAATGAAATAACAAGGAACTGATATTTTCCCCTGGAAAAAAAAAGTTACTTGATCACTAATATCAATTGATACTCCATCACTCTTATGGGTCCAAAAATAGTGGAGATTGGCATCCTAAGGTTGAAATTTAGCATCCTAACTCTAAGGAGCACTAAGAAAGCTACAAAACTTTGTAGTAAATTGAATGAGTAGATATATAATGTCTTTAGATGACCTTTGTGGTGTAGACAGTTGGTTAGCTTTAGAATTATTCCCTCGTGTGAGTGATATGTGACGTTTCCTTGCCCTTTTTCCATCCCTTGGTTTCATCAAATCATTGAGGAAGGCATGATAAAGTTAATTTAAGACCCTTTTGATTTGTGCTAATTTAAGAGCCTTTTGCTTCTTTCTATATATATATATATATAAAATCCATGGTGGTGAAGAGCAGACATTTCACTTGAATGATGTTTGGGTCTTGAAGCAAGTACTAGGTTTTTTTATGTCCTCCATTTTTTTATTTGATGATTTTATGCCAATTTTCACCTTAGGGTTGAAAATTAAAATGGGAAAACAAGTATCATCAAGACAAGATAAAAGGAATAAATCAAAAATATTACAGACGAATATAAATGTATTTAAAACATTCTTTTCATTCCTGAACGTGCCAAGTAGCAGATCTGGAAATGTCCGCTCTTCACCACCATGGATTAGATATATATATATATATATATATATATATATATATATGATTGTTGTAGGTTACCAATGGGAAATATGCCTCTAAAGTGCTGGCTTATGCATTACAGAGTAGCAGTGAAGAGGTTAAAACATCCACTCTACAGGATCTCCAAGAACTCAACATCATTATTTGTCCATTAATGTAAAGGCGATGTACTAGAAGATTTGCCTGGACTTGTTGATTTCACCATGATGTTGAACGTAAATGATGAACAGAGAGGAGCACTAAGCAAGCTACAAAACTTTGTATGAAATCGAATGAGTAGAGATATAATGTCTGGAGAAGTCTGCATACATCCTTCACTTGAATGATCTTAGTTCTTGGCAATCCTAACATCATTCAAGTGAAGGGTGTATGCAGACTGCTGCAATATCATGATTCGACCATGAGGTGCTTAGTTGACTGGAAATTGGGTTAGGTAATACTTTTCCATTAATGGACAATCATGAATCTTATGGTTTATGCTTTGGGTCTTGAAGCAAGTACTAGGTATCTTGATGTCCTCTATTTTTTATTTGAACATTTTATGTCAATTTTCACCGTGTCTGATTTTTTTTTGTCCCTCTTACCATTAACACGATAAGATGACCTTTGTGGTTTAGACAGTTGGTTAGCTTTAGAATTAGCAAATATTACAAACTGATATAAATGTATTTAAAACATTCTTTTCATGCCTGAATGTGCCAAGTAGCAGATCTGGAAATGTCTGCTCTTCGCCACCATGGATTAGATATATATATATATATATATATATATATATATATATATATGATTGTTGTAGGTTACCACTGGGAAATATGCCTTTGAAGTGCTGGCTTATGCACTTCAGAGTAGCACAGAGGTTAAAACATCCACTCTACAGGATCTCCAAGAACTCAACATCATTATTTGTCCATTACTGTAATGGAATTGTACTAGAAGATTTGTGAGGACTTGTTGATTTCACAAAGAAGTTGAATGAAACAGAGAGGAGACTAAGCAAGCTACAACACTTTGATGCGCACGAAAAGTGTTGTAGCTTACTTAGTGCTCCTCTTTGTTTCTCATTTAGGTTCAACTAAACAGTAAAATCAACAAGTATAGGAAAATCTTCTAGTACATCTCCTTTATAGTAAGGGAAAAATAATGATGTTAGTTCTCTGGAGATCCTGTAGAGTGGATGTAAATGTTGGCTCAAACTCATACACGGGTTTGCATTAGTGTCCAACCAAGGTGGTATATTATAGTCCAAGCATTAGCATATTCAATGGATTTCCCTCATGTTGGTAATCCAAGCATTGGAATATTCAATGGCTTTCTCAAAGTCTATTTTTCCATTGTTCATCACTTTTCATAGGGCTATTCATGCCCAGAACTGCCTTTTAACCCTCCAATTTGGCCCAAATTTAGAGGTACACCTGTTCGGTGATGGATAAGTGCACAAGGGTGCCCAATATGGTGAAATAGGGTTGCTTCATACCCTTTTTTACTGCCAAACAAGTTTGTTTGTGCCCAGAATTCATGTGGATGCTGCTATAAGGCATATGAATGAGATTTTAGGGTTGCTTTCACCCACAGATTTCTCATTTTCACAGCCAGAATTGCAAAGAACTCCTCTTATTGCCATTGATCATCATCTTTTATTGCTGCAATGTGCCTAGATCTGAAAGTTGGCCTAATTATAGCTGATTTGAGATGCTTTACTGTTTGTTGTGACCTTCAGAATGCTCCCAAACTGCTCAGATTTGTCCCTTTGATGCTCATACTTGATTCTAGAGTTGTTTATGCCCATAGGACTGCCCAACATTGCTCCTAGTGTGACATTGAAAATACCAAGTTTGTTCTAGAAGCCCTAAATAGGGCCAATTCACCTTGGTGTAGTAGGTATTTTGATGTCCTCTATTTTTTATTTGAACATTTTATGTCAATTTTCACCGTGTCTTATTTTTTTTTGTCCCTCTTACAATTAACATGATAAGATGACCTTTGTGGTTTAGACAGTTGGTTAGCTTTAGAATCAACAGATATTATAGACTGATATAAATGTATTTAAAACATTATTTTCATTCCTGAATGTGCCAAGTAGCAAATTTGGAAATGTCCGCTCTTCACCACCATGGATTATATATATATATATGATTTTTGTAGGTTACCACTAGGAAATATGCCTCTGAAGTGCTGGCTTATGCACTTCAGAGTAGCACAGAGGTTAAAACATCCACTCTACAGGATATCCAAGAACTCAACATCATTATTTGTCCATTACTGTAAAGTGCTCAGATTTGTCCCTTTGATGCTCATACTTGATTCTAGAGTTGTTTATGCCCATAGGACTTCCCAACATTGCTCCTAGTGTGACATTGAAAATACCAAGTTTGTTCTGGAAGCCCTAAATAGGGCCAATTCACCTTTGTGTACTGGTTTATTGTTAGAGGAAGGCCTTCTCTCATTATTTGAGGAACATTCACCCTTGGAGACACATGCATAAGGGCAGTGTTCAGCTCTACCAAAGGAGAAAGTGATCATTTGAAGCATGCTTACACTATTTTATACACCATTTCATGAGAGATATTACATGCTTGGAGGTTACTCATTGAGCTGGTCCACTTGGAAGGTTGTTCACATGGTTCATGCCCTATTTTGTGAAGAACGTTTTTGTATTTGGGGGCTGCTTTATAGATTGAATATTGTGCACATGGGTGGCATCTATGGCCTACAAAGCAAATTGTGTTTTACTCCAAATAGTGTTATGATGTATAGGAATCCTACAAAGCTAATTGAATCGACAATGAAGTAGGTTTAGAGTCTCGATGTTTATATTTCTAGGTTATTTTTTTTTTTGAATTGAAGTGTCATGTGTGTGACCTATGCATTCCCACATTCACTTATTCAATTTAGTACGGATTGGGATGAATTGACCATTTTGTTACCGATCCATTCAGTCATACCCTGATTTGCTTGGTTCGGTACCAAACTTGTCACTCCAATCATTTCAAAGGCCGAGTCACCTTGGTTGGGGGTCAACTCGGTTGAATCGGCCACCTCAGTAGAAAAACACTTGATTAAATATGCAACTATTATTGTTGAAAAGGGGGTAGGCCAGTAAAAGGAAAAGGCAATGTTAGGAAAAGGAAATGCAAGCAATAAGTTAGAATGGAGAATTGTATGTAACTAAAAGAGGGGCATACATAAGAATTCTTAGGGCATACATAAATTTTTGCATACAATCCCATTAGTATCTGTTGAGGCCTGGAAAATTGCAGGTGGCAATAGTAAGGGATTCTCCCCAATCAACGTTCCCAACTAGCCCGTTGACTGTTTGGTATAGGGAATCCGTCCGGTTTGCGGTCCGGCTACCGTAGGTCAAGTAACAAACAAGGCTTTACTGGTTGCGGCCCGGTCCCCCGAGTTTTTTTTTTTTTTTTTAGTATTAAGAAATGAAATGCAAGTGCCTAACTAGATGCAGAGTGATAAAATGCCGGGAGTGGTCACAATGTGATGCGCATGTTCTTACCTCTCGTCTTAAAGCTCACAAACATTCAAATCACAGACAACAGGAAATAAACTAACCATCTACTCTATCCCTAGGGAGCAAGACTTGTCATTTCTGGTGAGTAATACATTTAGCACATGCACTACGAAGAGTTACAGTTAGCTGATACTCCTTTCAAAAACATATGAGCGATTACAGATATTCAAACAACCAGATAGCCAATTGCTTTAAAAAAAAAAAAAAAAAACACATCATCTATTACTCACAGTGGAAAATATCCTAAAAGATACCGAAGAACATTTAACAAGAACATAGGTTCAGGAAATCAAATATTCTCACAGTACATGAACACAGCTGAAAACGGAATAGTCCCTCTTCAACATAATTCATTGAATAGCATTGATACATCCCATTTTACTCTCTTCGAGAGGTAAAATTGCAGTTTCCTGTGCAAAACGAAGTAGTTCCTCTTACAAGCAAACGTTTGCAAAATTTTCTAGGGAAAAATACCCTTTCTCATTCCTACTTTCAGATATTTAAACTACAATTTGCGACCCTTCGGGCTTCCCCCCAAACATGTGTATTTCTAGTTGCCAAAACGTTTATGATCCCCCATCTTTCAACACACATTCATGATTGGTTGGGTAACTGCCAGGCCTTTCAGAACTCCGCGTTTGCTGTTAAACGGTCCGTCTTCCTCCATGCCATGGCATTTTGATCGCTCCTCCGTGCTCACCTGCAATCGATCGACAAGCATCATCCACTGGGATTACATTATAAAACAAAATAGTCAGATCTACTCATGAAACAAACAACCCGCAAGGAAAACACCAGGCGTCGATACCACTACCTCGACCATGGCGGGAAACTTACTAGTGGCTCAACAATACTTACGTCGGACGGGTAGACCACCCCATAGGCGGGAAACATCATTAATTGGACGTCGGAAGCTGAAAGGATCTCCCAGCAGAAACGGCGGACAAGACAAAGGCTAAAGGCAAGCGATTTAACGTAGGAGGAGGCTAAGTCGAACGTCTACAGACATTAGAATCGGAAGCTTAAAGGATTCTCCCAGCCACAATGGCGGACGAGTCAGGGCTACGGGCAAGCGATTTAAGGTTAATACGAATTGGACGTCGGAGAGATTTAGAGAGTCAGACGCTAAAACGATCTGAGAGCCGCAACGGCGGCGGAACAGAAAAGTCACAGCTTCCGATCTGAAATTAACAAGAGGCCCGATTGCAAGAAAAATTTAAGTGTTCAAACAGTTTTAAGGATCAGGCACAGCTAGGTTCGTTCTTTCTCCAAAAATGCAACTCTGAAGAACAAAGATTTTCTTTTTTTTTCGACCAGTAAACCAGACATCCATGACTCAAACCGGAACTGAACAAGGCATAAATAAATCGGCTGACATCCACCTTCAAAGTGAAACAAAAAGAAGACAAGCCCGCGAGGCTCAAGAATTTAACGATCAAACCAAGCACAAATGATGAGGAGGGGCCCAGAATTTAAATAAAAATAAATTTGGGGAGAACAGTTGCGGCAGCAACAACTGGCGATTTCCTGGTGAACCTAGATCTCTGGGTGACTTTTCTTTGAGTGGCAGACTGTTTCACAACAAAATGCATCAAATGAATTCTTCCAGCTATCCGGATTTCTCAAATGACCGAAGTGTGTACCTTAATCATTGATACTAGTCCAATTTAGGGAAGTGGAAACCGAGACCTTCAAGTCCAGATAACTCTGTCGGGGCCAGGGTATGAGTTTCATTATTACCTCTATCTTCAGGTAGCTAACAATGTGGACACCACATGATTGTAGCAGATGGTAAACAACAGTATTCGTTTGTTCCTCGTTCCCATGCCATTTTAGCACTTTTGTGCTTTTGGACTTTTGTCCTTTTCAATCTGAGTCCTTTTGTATGCCTTTCTTACTGAATTTTAATTCAGGATCCTCTATCCCATAGTGTCCTTTTGTGTGAGTGGTGTGCTTCAAGTTTCAGCTCACGGACGGAGAGGATCTTTTGGAAATTTAGTGCTTATGATTCAGCACCCGCTTTGATATATGATGCTTTTATAGAAGTCTTTTGACTCTTTATTTGCCTTTTGGCATTCGTTTCTTGGAATGGGATCATTTAAATCTAATACATTGTTCACCTTGCTTCTTTCCATGGGTCCTTTGCTGTTGCTCCTTAGAACATTTTAGATGTGACGTGGATGGAGCCTCGACATAGTACTCCCGACTCCCTGAATCTGGTTTATTTCACAGGGTTTAGGTAGGACTTCAATGCACACAGAATTTAATTCGAGAAAACTGTTAGGCTGGAAGAATTCAGTCAACAACACATAGGATGACACTTAACATATTTACT
>LPNX010381499.1:724910-927350 GCA_001517045.1 Pseudotsuga menziesii
TTACCTTACACAAGGGTATAGGGTGACACTCCTATTGTAGACTTGGGGGTGACTCTGTCAGCCCACAGGGCGTTGGGTAAGGCTGAGTGCCAACTTCTCTGGTTTTCTATTACAGTCTTCTTCAAAATTCTAATGAGGTTTTTATTAGAGGACTCGGCCAGGCCATTCCCTTGTGGATAGTAGTTAGCAGAATAATGTAATTTTATCCCTTTATCATGAGCAAATGAAGTCAATTTAATTGATGAAAAATATTTAGCATTGTCAAAAACTAATGAAATTGGAACTCCAAACCTGGTCATGATATGATCTTGTAGGAAGCTAATGACTTCGTCTTCGTTTATCTTGCACAGTGGGATAGCCTCGACCCAGCGAGTGAAATAATCAGTCGCAGTCAGAATGTACTTGTGCAGCAGGGAAGATTTTGGTTTTATTTCTCCAATAATGTCCATCCCCCATTGCTCAAATGGTTCTGTGATCATCACAGGCTTTAAGGGCGCTGCTGCTTTAGGCTGTCTCCCACCACACCTTTGACAAATATCACATCTCCTGACATGTGCATGTGCATCCTTAAAGAGTGTAGGCCAATAGTAACTGGCTCTAAGGATTTTGTGGGCTCTAGTGTCGCCTGAATAATGTCCCCCAGCCGGACCGTCATGTAGTTCTGCCATTACTTTCTTCGCGTATTCCTTTTCCAAACATCTGAGGAGAACCCCATCATAATTCTTTCTGAATAACACTCCTTCAACAAGTTGATAGGAGGCCGATTTGAGACGTAGAGCTCTTCTTTGTTTGGAACTCCAATGGTCTGGAAACAACCCTGACTGCAAGTAATGCACAAGGTCTCTATACCAAGACTCAGGGGCTGTAAACAGAGGACATACATCCATTACATGCAATTCTGCTTCATCTTCCCATGCATGTTCTTCGTTGTTTTTGTTTTCAGTCATCAATCTGCATAACCCTTGACCTTTCACTATAGTGGCTGGCTTGAATTCAAGGTCATATTCTTGAAGGCCATTGCCCAGTTACCCCTTCTTTCTCCTAACTCTTTCTGAAAGAGAAGGGATCTCACAGCTGGGTAAGGGACTATTACCTTGGTTCGATTTTTTAATATATAAGGCCTGAATTGTTTCACTGCCTTAAACACTGCGTACGCTTGTTTATCAATGGCTGGGTAGTTTAATTTATCCCCTTGCAGTCCAGTGCTCATGAAAGATATTGGGAATTCATCACCCCCATCCTCCTTTTGCGTGAGCACAGCTGCCAATGAATCATCGGATGTGAATGTATACATAATAAAGTCTTTGTCAAAGTCTGAACTTTTCAGAGAGGGTGCATGTGCAATAGCAGTCTTGATCTTACTGAAAGCATTCTTCTCAGTTTCAGTCCACTTAAATTGTGCATTTTGCTTGACCATCTGCTGTAGTGGCTTAACAGTCTGGGAAAAATTAGGCACAAACCTACGTACGAAATTTATTGTTCCCATGAAGGATTGCATTCCTTTTTTATTATGGGACATAGGGATTTGTTCAATGGCCTTAATTCTTTCTGGGTCTATAGATATGCCTTTCTTTGAAACTATATGCCCAGGCAACTTGCCTTCTGTGACCGTGAATACGCACTTCTTTGGATTGAGGGAAATACCGTATTTTCGACAGCGTTCGAAAATTTGCTTTAGGTGGAACGTGTGCTCCCCTCTTTTCTTCGCGAATATTGTGATGTCATCAAGGTATACCACGACACTTTGTCCAATCACTCCGCGGAAAGCTATGTCCATAGCTCTCTAAAACGTCGCTCCAACGTTAATCAATCCAAAGGGCATCCTTCTGTAAGCAAAAGTTCCCCATTTAGTTCTGAACGTTGTCTTCAATCTATATTCCTCAGCCACTAACACCTGGTTGTAGCCAGAGAACCCATCCAACAATGAAAACAATTCAGAACCAGAAACCAGCTGTAGCAATTGCTCCATGGGAGGCACCGGATAGTTGTCTTTATCTGAGGCGCGGTTTAAGTTTGTGAAGTCCACGCACAGTCTAATTTCTCCTGATTTTTTCCTGACCGGTACCAAATTTGACACCCACTCGGAGTGCCTGACTTTAAAAATTATCCTAGCGTCTAACAACTTCTTCACTTTGCTCTGGATTAGTGGTTCCAACTTTGGGTGCATCTTCCTCAATGGCTGCTGATACGGCTTGACGCCTGCTTTAATAGGGACGATATGCTTGATGATTCTGGTGTCGTAGGTTTTCAACTCTTCGTATGTCCATGCGAATACGTCCTTGTACTGCTTAAACAGACTAACGAACCTTTCCCTTTCGTCCGGTGAGCAAAATTTGCCAAGATTTACAAATTTAGGATTGTTCTCAGCCCCTAAATTTATCAGCTCGAATTGCAGAGTTGAGCTGTGCGTCTTCACGTTGGCGGGTCTTCTGAACTTTTCATTCAAGTCAAACATCTTTTCTAACGTTCTGACCCATTTAGGGATGAAATTATCGTATTTCATCTCAGCCTGATGCTCTTCATCGTCTATGATTGCTCCTTTAAACACCTCTTCATTCGTCAAGCATTCTATTATTTGCTGGTCATCATCAAATACCCACAAGTTGGTGATCATATCCGGTACAGAAGGCCTGAAAAGAAGTTCAACCGAACAACGATTATTAGTAGGCACGAGTCTAGCGGTTGATGTGGCCAACAGATCAGCAGCTGCGTTTTTTATTCTGGGAATTGAAATAATATTCAAAGCAGTAAAGTGTTTCAACAGATCCCATACCTCATTCTGGTAAGCTTTCAAGTGACTAGAAATACAGTGGATTTGATTCCGGATTTGTTTCACAATAATTTCAGAATCCCCAAAAACTTTCAAATTACTTACCTTCAATTCAACTGCTTTCTTGAGTCCCTGAACCAGTGCTTCGTATTCAGCTGTATTATTAGTACACTCAAACTCTAATCTACAGGAAAGAAAATGTTTATTTTTTTGTGGGTCGATCAGGACACAACCGGCCCCTGACCCCTCTAGAGTCTTAGATCCATCAAAAAACAAAGTCCAAAAAACATTATCTACTGAAGGTGAATCTATTCCTACTGCTAAATCTACTATGTTACAATCAATCTCATCAGCCTGAGAAAATCGAAGGAGATCAGGCTGGGTGTCATATGTGTCGCTAGCTTCTTCCGCTTGATAATTCCCTAGTTCCAATTCGAGAAAATAGTTGCCCAATACAGAATCGACTGGTATATTCTTCTCATTCAGTTGAGTGACATTGTACTTCATGTGAGGCTCTCTTAAAATTTTAATCTGGTTTGGACTCCCCTTGTATGGCAACCACAGATGAGACCAGTCTGAGGCGAAATATCCATTTAATTTAGTTGACCAATCTCTGCTCAGGACCAGACCGTAAGCGTCTAGTATATCAGCCACCATGATATTAATGACTTGGCATACTTTGTCATTGGATGCCAGACGGATTAGGACGTCTTCCATTTGACCAATTACCTTAACGTCTGTCCTATCCAATTGAACCACCCTCCACGTGGTTGGCTTAGGCTGCCCATTTATTTTCTTACATACCGATATGGGCATGACATTAATCGACGCCCCTGAGTCTACCAGACAATTGTGCACGTTATGATTGAAAATTTCAAATGTCAGGAGGAAAGGTGGACGTTTACATTTAGACTCACCTCCAACACTGGTTTCCCTAATTTCTTCTTCGCCTTGAGGTTGATTGTCAAGAGGCAGCTTCTCATCTGATTCCTCGAGTGCTCTCAATAATATTTCTTTCTGTTGAGGCACTTTGCACATTTCAAAAAGTGGGATATTTTCTTTTATCTTCTTCAAATCTTCCACAATGTCATAATTCATTTGCTGCTCAATGGGGTTAGATTTATCATCATTCTCCTTTTCTGCATTTGGTTTGGGTGGCGTTCTATCCTGCTTAGGATCCTGGCTGGTAATAGTAAACTCAGGAATTATATCAGCCATGGGTTTATTTTGGAATTTCTTTTAACGTTTCTCTGCAGTCTCCTAATATTTGGGAGTATCAGATTGTCATCTTTAACTATCCCCTGACTTCTTGTTGTCACATTGGTGTCCACAACTTCTTTGTATCCTTGATTCCTTTCCTATTTGATATCAAATAAAGAAATAGAACCCCACAAGGCCATGGTCTCCTCTTCCTGCTCTTTAACAGAAGTTGCAGCAGAGTTCTCTTTTATTTCTTCATCGTCTTCCTCTGTTAATCTTGAATCCAACATCTGATTCATGACTAGTGTCATTGAATTTATCCATTGCGGACAATTCTTTTCAGAGTGAGGCTGCTGGTGAAAGGTGCAGAAATTTTCCATCCCTATCTCTGTCAGGTTCATGGACGCAGTATTGTGAGGAGGAGGTTGGGACTGACTGTTTTCCTCCCTTTTCTTATAATAAGGCCTATATAACTTCTGTGTTTCTTTCTCTTTTTCCAAGTCTATGATCTTATTAGACAGCTTTTGCATCATTTGGGCCATACTTTCATAATCTGGTGCTTTCTCCTCTTTAGGCTTAGTGAACAATAAAGTTTTCCTTCTCTCTCCTGATTGTTCGGGGTAATCTTCGATGCTCTCCCTTTCAGCCTCCACTACTTCTGCTTCTTCATAGGTTTCTGTCAGAGTAGGCTTGGCCCTACCTTTCGCAAACATGGCCAAATCAGGACCCAAATCTGAAGTATAGTATTCAATCAGTACTTTGTCTGAAGGCTTATCTGTTTCAGAAAAGTTCTTAAGATATGCTGCAAACCTTTGTGTGAAACTGTGCACTTTTTCCTTCTTTTATTTCTTCAATGCACATAGTCCTTTCATAAGGGCTGCGTGAGTCTTTTGAACTGCATACTTACTTCTGAAAATTCTCTTGAAAGTATCCCAATTTGGGATAGAATCAGCAGGAAACCCAAAATACCATGACGCAGCAGCTCCTTTGAGGGTATGCGGGAAAAGTCTGCACACTACATCTTCATGTTCCCTAGCTCTCAATCCTTCTATTTCCAAGTAAAAACTCTGCAAATGATCATCCACTAATATCTTTTCATTTGGATCGAACTTAGGCAATAGCTTTTCAAAGGCCTAAGGTAGGTCATGCAAAGGAGGAGTCAGGTTTAGGGGTGATCTGGCTTTCCATGCAGGTGGTGGATTTGGTGGATTGGGAGGAGGTTGGTTAGCGTTAACACCGGCCATGAGTTGAGGTGGAGAGGGAGGAGGTGAACCAACAGGGGTGTGAACAGGAGAGGTGTAAGGGGTTTCTGGGCCTTCCTGATTCAAAGGTAGCTCAACTTCTTGCAAGGCGATTTCCACAAGTTCTTCCCAGTCTCCAACCAGCACTGAATCTTCTGTCACAAGATAGTCTTTCTTTTTATACTCTCTCCTAGGCAATTCAGGGATAATTGGCAATCCTCCAATCTTCTTTACGTATGCCCTGGTGTGTCTTCTTAGGTCATTAATGATCTCGTTACAAACAGGATATAGATGTTCTCTATTTACTTCTTCCGGAATTGGATTACATGGTCCACTACTTTCAGAACTGTAACCAGTGAAATAATCTTGGGAAGACGGGTTTCCTCGGCCAGCCATGCATTGGCGGCCCTCCTTCTAGCGCCAAAACTGTTGAGACCTGGAAAATCGTAGGCAGCAACAGTAAGGGATTCTCCCCAATCAACGTTCCCAACTAGCCCGTTGACTGTTTGGTATAGGGAATCCATATGGTTTGCGGTCCGGCTATCGTAGGTCAAGTAACAAACAAGGCTTTACCGGTTGCGGCCCGGTCCACCGATTTTTTTTTTTTAAGTATTAAGAAATGAAATGCAAGTGCCTAACTAGATGCAGAGTGATAAAATGCCGGGAGTGGTCACAATGTGATGCGCAGGTTCTTACCTCTCGTCTTAAAGCTCACAAACATTCAAATCATAGACAACAGGAAATAAACTAACCATCTACTCTATCCCTAGGGAGCAAGACTTGTCATTTCTGGTGAGTAATACATTTAGCACATGCACTACGAAGAGTTACAGTTAGATGATACTCCTTTCAAAAACACATGAGCGATTACAGATATTCAAACAACCAGATAGCCAATTGCTTTAAAAAAAAAAACACATCATCTATTACTCACAGTGGAAAATATCCTAAAAGATACTGAAGAACATTTAACAAGAACATAGGTTTAGGAAATCAAATATTCTCACAGTACATGAACACAGCTGAAAACGGAATAGTCCCTCTTCAATATAATTCATTGAATAGCATCGATACATCCCATTTTACTCTCTCCGACAGGTAAAATTGCAGTGTCCTGTGCAAAACGAAGTAGTTCCTCTTACAAGCAAACGTTTGCAAAATTTTCCAGGGAAAAAACCCCTTTCTCATTCCTACTTTCAGATATTTAAACTACAATTTGCGACCCTTCGGGTTTCCCCCCAAACGTGTGTCTTTCTAGTTTCCAAAACATTTCTGATCCCCCATCTTTCAACGCACATTCATGATTGGTTGGGTAACTGCCGGGCCTTTCAGAACTCCGCGTTTGCTGTTAAATGGTCTGTCTTCCTCCATTCCGTGGCATTTTGATTGCTCCTCCGTGCTCACCTGCAATCGATCGACAAGCATCATCCACTGGGATTACGTTATAAAACAAAATAGTCAGATCTACTCATGAAACAAACAGCCCGCAAGGAAAACACAGGCGCTGATACCACTACCTCGACCATGGCGGGAAACTTACTAGTGGCTCAACAATACTTACGTCGGACGGGTAGACCACCCCACAGGTGGGAAACATCATTAATCGGACGTCGGAAGGATGGTACGTCGGAAGCTAAAAGGATATCCTAGCCGAAACGACGGACGAGACAAAGGCTGAAGGCAAGAGATTTAAGGTAGGAGGAGGCTAAGTCGGACGTTGACAGACATTAGAATCGGAAGCTTAAACGATTCTCCCAGCCGCAACGGCGGACGAGTCAGGGCTATGGGCAAGCGATTTAAGGTTAATACGAATCGGACGTCGGAGAGATTTAGAGAGTCGGACGCTAAAACGATCTGAGAGCCGCAACGGCGGCGGAACAGAAAACTCACAGCTTCCGATCTGAAATTAACAGGAGGCCCGATCGCAAGAAAAATTTAAGTGTTCAAACAGTTTTAAGGATCAGGCACAGCTAGGTTCGTTCTTTCTCCGAAAAGGAAACTCTGAAGAACAAAGATTTTCTTTTTTTTCCGACCAGTAAACCAGACATCCACGACTCAAACCGGAACTGAACAAGGCATAAATAAACCGGCTGACATCCACCTTCAAAGTGAAACGAAAAGAAGACAAGCCCGCGAGGCTCAAGAATTTAATGATCAAACCAAGCACAAATGATGAGGAGGGGCCCAGAATTTAAATAAAAATAAATTTGGGGAGAACAGTTGCGGCAGCAACAGTATCATAAATTATGGCAGAGATCAGAAAAACATCCCTACACAAATATTAACCGATAAGTGTGGTTTTGGTGTTTCATTTGGAGAATAAAATACTATAACAATAGTTGTTATTATGACTCTTAAAGGGTCCTAGATGAGATCTATGCACTTTTAGGCAGTTCAACTTTCAAGGAAAAGAAGCCATAAACAAGAAGTATGTGCACCCTAGAAAACATGGAAAAGATCATAAAACATATTAGGTAAAATGGATAATCATCTACAACATCACAAAATCATTCATGGGAAAACTAAAAACCACTTGAAGGAGATAGTCTATTAAAGGAGAATCTCCAAGTTTTGTATAGACATATATTGGCATAAATTGCAGTGTTATATGTGATGCATATGCATAACATATCGTCTCAAGCTTGACAACATTGAAAGGATAAAGTACAATGACCACAAGCATACATATGAAGCTTATGAATCCTACCCAATTCATGTTAGCAAAAGGCAATGCAAGCAATAAGTTAAAAGAGGGGCATGCATTAGAATTTTTAGGGCTACCAAAAGAGGGGCATACATTAGAATTTTTAGGTCTACCAAATGCCCACACCTATTAACCAAACTCATTCTTGACAAGCTTTTTCTTTAAAATTTTTTTGGCTTACAAGTCTTACCAAGTTTTTTTTCTTATAAGTCTTTCCATGCTTTTTTGCTGGTATTTTTCTATGCTTGTGCCAATTGTTTTTTTGGCCATGGAGCAGGTAGAACCAAACATGTATTTGTCAGACTTGTCTTCCTCCAGCGAAGGGAGTTTGGAAAGGCTAGAGGAAAGTGATACATCCAGTAGGTCTACACGGGCTAGATCAATTAGATGTTAGAAGATCAGAATAAAATTCGACAAACGCATGAATTTTTTTCTCCACGGAGGGGGGTCATGTTCCTATGATGATGAGACAGTGGGAGACATCGATGTTCCCTTAATGTACCAAAACCTAGTGAAACAATGGGTTCCTAGCGATATTCCTAAAGTAAACACTGATTATTGTGTGAATGAGAGGATATATAGAATTGCACCGTCCTCATTGTATGGATTGGGGTTGTTTTGCATGGACGAAATAAAGGTTGGATACGGTAGATGTACAGAATTGATGGAGTATGTTGGACCCTATTACAACTACAGTGATTGGATGCACCTGGTCCAATATACACGAAGTATGCATAGATATGGGTTGTCAGCGAATTACATACAATTGAAAGACAAAGCTCAAAATAAAGGAGCAACGATGTACATGGACGGAAGGCCAAAAACAACCGGTAATATTGCGGGGTTTATAAACAGTACACAACCGGGGTCTACATTAAAGCAACCCAACTACATATTCGAGTCGCATGAAAGAAATCATGTCTTTGTATGTGCAATTAAATCAATAGCTGATGGCGAAGAACTGCTTATTGATTACAATTTGAATCGTGTAGATACAAACAATGTTAGTATGGTTGTGGTGCAACAAACAATTTAACCACCCTTTTATTAATTATTTTAACATCTATAGGAATTTTTGTTAGAATATAATTGAAATTATCTACTTTTCATGTTTCCTTATGTCACTTTTAGTATGTTTTTGATGCAGGGTTCTCTCAGGGGCACCTCCGTCTACGTAGATGTTTGTCAACCTGAGTCAAGGCAGTAGGTATACATCGATATTGCCAATGTAATATTAAATTTAGGATGGACATATAGATATGTTGTTATGTATTTTCATTAGTATATTAGGTTCGTTTATATAATATTATCTATTTTCCATGAAGAGTGTTAATCAGGGAAGCCAACCGACTATTGATCAGTCGACTATAGCATCAGGGCAATAGCCAAACATGAATGTAATTCTCCATTTCAAATACTTTAAAATCGTAAACATGTATATCGTGACGCATTATGTTTATTTTGTTATGTATTCTTTCATTTTTATGGTTGCGTTCACGATGGTAATGTTGTCTACCTTTTTTGCAGATTGACCAAGGAAAGTCCCTAGCTGTTGATTAGACGACTGGAGCCTTGAGGCAACCAATAAACCTAAATGTAATTCCACATTCTAAATACTTCAAAAATGTACACATATAAAACATGTAGCATAGTGTTTATTTTTGTTCTATATTTGTTAGCTTATACATATTGCGTTCATTGTGATAATGTTCTCTACTTTTTTTGCAGGTGGTTGATCGAGGTAAATCCCCATCTGTTGATCAGACCACACCCTCGTCTAGGCGTCAGGTAATCCTAGATGTAATCCCTAATATAATTATTTGCGCACACTATATTTTCAAATACTAAGCAATTTTTTTATATATTTCAATTGCAGACAGGGGATTCCGTTTATCAAACGGTGTCTCAAAACACTTTACAAAATGAGGTCTCTCGGTTGATGAGAGATGGTGAAATTAGAGAGTCTGCAGACATGTTGAGGGTGCTACAAAGGACAAGGGAAAAACAAAATGAGGAACCGATTCGTCTGACATTGGCAGTTCCACTAACAAAAGGGCTCAAAGAAAGGATTCAATTGTTGTTACAGCAATGTAAACAAGTGGACGTAAGTTATCGAATAAAAATGTAAACTCATTTATAAAAAATTTATAATATTTGATTTTATATGCTGTTGACCTTATAATACATGGTTTGAATTTACAGCGCGCTATGGAGATTATCAGTGGTGGTCAAGGCAATGTTGGTCCCAGTGACAAAACTACTCTACGTACACCACATACTGCTCCCATATTTTCCACTGAGCAATCGGCAACATGCTCTGCGACATCGTCGAG
The DNA here is from genome assembly GCA_001517045.1 of Pseudotsuga menziesii. Classification (NCBI taxonomy): domain Eukaryota; kingdom Viridiplantae; phylum Streptophyta; class Pinopsida; order Pinales; family Pinaceae; genus Pseudotsuga; species Pseudotsuga menziesii. The sequence goes on from LPNX010381499.1 coordinate 735,159, forward strand.
GGCAGCAAAGGGTGCAGCCGATGTTGCCCCACCCACAACAGATGCTGTAGAAGAAGGGGTGGATGCAGGGCTAGATAGAGATGTGGAAGCATTTCCTGTATCTTCTCGTGTGACTAGCACTAGTTCAATAAAGTGTACATTTTTGGTGAATGAAGAACTAGTTCCAATAAAGATAGAGATGATTCCAGGTCATTATAGATTGTTCAATTTATTTTTTATAATTTGTGTCTAATAGACCGATAATATTTTCTAATGTTGACTAATGATGGCAATAATGTTTTACATGAAATGATATATTTTATAAACATATGAGTGATTTGGCCTTGGATATCTTCGGTCCCACCATTCGCACAATGTGGAACAAGCAACCAAAAGCTTTAAAGGATGATCTGACTAATTACTTGGTTAGTATGTTCGGAAAAGATACCTTCGATACATCGAAGGTACTACAGAACGCTGGAAAACATCTAAAGATTGTCCGATACCAATATAGGGTTCACCTAGAAAAGAACCCTAGGTATGAGCGCCCTCCAATGATTCCATCTATGGAGTGGAAAGCCCTGGTGGAAGATGGAAAAGAGAAGGGCCTGAGAAAATCAGGAAAGATACCACTAGGTGGAACAGGGAGGTATGCAATACATTCCAAAATGTAGTGGTAAGCCTTATTATTACTAGTTTTTATATCAATTTTGGTACATCGAATAATGTATTTAAAAACTTAATTAGGCTCTCATACACATCTAAGGCCATAAAGGAAAGAATTGAAAAAATTGGCCAACACAAGCTTGGGCCTGGTGGTTACTCCAACTTGGCGGCTCGATATGTAAGTATCGCAAAACCCGAATCCGCATCCAAATATCATACAGATTATTATTTTTGTTTTGTTCTGACAAAAGGATTTAAAATTAATGACATCATGCAAATATGAAGGCCGACCGGTTCAAATAATTTCCCAGTGCGGATTACATGAAGCTTGGCTTCGAACAGGACTTTGACACCGTTGTTGAACACCGGAGAAGCTTGTCTGGGAATACGGCACGATCTTCTGCTGATCCATTTGGTGCCCAGGTATGTGAAAACTATATAGTTTAATGATAATTTATTAATGCTCATGCAATTTTTTTCCTTATAAATAAACTAACATAAATTATTTATTCCTTTTTGTGCAGGAAATTAATGATCCCGTTCATGTCGAGGATGTAGTACATGACCAACCAAATGAAGATCATGCTTCTTATCCTGGTAATGAATTTATTAATGTGCTATTGTTTTTTATAGACCATTGCAGATGGTGAACATTAATTCTAATTCTACACAATTCAACTACAAAGCATGTAGCTACATATCATAACACAGAACAGGTTGGGCCAGTACGAGATAATGTTGAACATGTTGATGTGCACATGGCAGGTAAAAACACACATTCGTAATTTTTTTTAAATGAATTACTCATATTTATCAAAATATAAATATATTAATGAAAGATTTTGACATTATTGCAGAAATTCATTGCCCCTCGCTTGAAGTTTAACCTTGCAAGTAGACTAGTAGGGATACGGATGATCAGATTCCCAAAGATGTGACTCTAACTAAATATTTAAAGAGAAGAAAAGTAAAAAGGAAGTGACTAAACAAATTTTGAGTAATTCTTATTTATAAAAAAAAAAAATTAATGGTTTTTTCCTCTGTTTCATGAATGAATGTTTGAATGAATGCTTTATTGATTTATTTTTTTTTTGCCATTGACTAAATTAATGTTTTAATGAATGAGTTAATGAATGGTTTTTTCAGTTGTTGAATGATTGAATGGTTTAATGAATGTTTTAAAGAATGATTTAATGAAAGCATTTTTCAACTATTGAGTGAAATAATTTGCATTGTAGATGCATTGTTATTTGCATTGTTAAATAGTGAAATAAATTGTTATTTGCAAATATAGGCATTGGGTTTGGGGAGTTGAGAGTGATGTGAGGGGGGGAGGGGCCATAAGAGATTCCACCTTCACATGGTTTGTCCTGTTTAGTAGATAATATTAAATTATTCTCGAAACAGAGAGGAGCTCAATGAATGGTAAGGAAGAATACATTAAAAAACATCTATTTCTATATTTTTACTGTGTAATTTTTACTATTGCTATTTGACTCCTCCATTGGAACTTGTTACAGATAGCGTTGAGAAACATTTCCATAGTTAAGAGGCAAGAAATGGGGTTTTGATTAGATCGATGGCCTTATATACATAGTATTTTTGGTTATCCATGTTTTATCAGGTGTTATATTCTTAACAATTAGTTTACTTGAATAGTTGAATAGTATTGTAATTTACATTGTAATAGAATTGTATTTATTTAGATTGGTTTTGTTATTTTCATAAACAAACATAAATATATTTGATGGGTCCTAACATGAAACTATTGCAACATGACAAAAAATGAAGTATGTTGAATGCTGTTTTGAAAGGTAAAGCATAAGAAGACAGTGTGAAGATCCACAAATCAAGGTATAATTATGTTTTCTTTTGTTTGATTGAGCTGTGTATTGGGTATTTATGCATGTGCACACACATACATTTAGTTGATGATGATGATTACCATACATAGAGGCAAAATTTGTACTATCTGATCTAAACAATTACCTTAAATATTTTGAGTTATCATGATAACTAGCCCCTTGGTAATACTTTACCAATACCATATAGCTAGGACAACAAAATTAAATGTAGGCATTTCATTACAAGAAATTTGATAGGCATTTGAGTTTGATGGGAATATGAAAGGTCAAAAGACAGAAAAAGATAGATAGACTTGTGAGGAAAATGGTATCTGAAGCATTGTTTCCCGATTATTCCGCATGGGTATATTGTTATCTGCCCCAGTTTATCTTTCTCCGGTAGTTTTGTAATTTGTTTCTTAATTTCATATCTTGTTCAACTTTAATGGTTGATTGTGCAGTGGTAAACCTATGTTTATATTTGTGCTTATCTTTGTAGGTTGTGAGTTGGGCATGGTACACATTGGTATTTTCAGTTTCCATTGTAACTTTTCACCCCAACATCACTATGCACTTTATTACTCATAATTTCTAATTTGTTACAAAGTCTTCTTTGTGAAAATCTTTTATTAGGCATCTATATCTTTCTGTATTGCTTCCAATTTATCACAGAGTTTAAAGTGGTCACTTAGAGAAAACATCTCAACTCTGGAATACAAAAGAAGAATGACTGCATTGATAATTATGGTAACAAAGTATTGAGATATGCTTGAAAAAATAAAGATCTATTTGCTACTTTATTTCTGGAAGGCATTGTTTGAATGGTTAAGTTATAAAAACTGTTTATTTTTGTTGTTTTCAGGCAATCTTCTAGAGGTATCCACGGCTTGAAAAAGAGTATCAGTCATTTTCACTGATTTAGAATGATAGATCACTAGATTTGGTATGACATCTTTTCACTTAAGGAAACATTTTCACATTTGTTGGAAACAGTTTCTTAAGGAATCTTATGAAAATATTGATGGCATTTTATGAACATTTTGTTGCAGGTTTCTGTGTTGGAGGTTGTGTTTCTATTCTAGATTCTGGAACTTCTTTGCTAGCCGGTCCATCGATAAAGCATGCATACCTTTAATCTTTTGTAAATTTCTTGTATAAGTTAGTGGTGTTTTCTAGGTATGTGCACGATATGCTATTGTTGTAAAGCATAAGTGTTTCATAGCCACACCAAGGATATAGGGCAGAAAAATCTATTTCAGAATCATAACCAATAGAGTATTATCATTTAAACCACTTTTCTTTGAAATCAACATTAGTAGACAATTTTATCAGCTAGCAAGTGTAAGTATTAACAACCATCATGTATCATCACATAGGCATTATTATCATCATTTAGATTAATTGTAAATACTATTGTATATCAACATGAATTACCAACTGAGTTAACCATCCTTTTAAGGGTTTATACAAGTACTGCTTAGCCTGAAAATAATGCTTTTGGAAGGCAGAATTCAATTATATTGCTGAGATTTCCCCATAACTCAAATATGGCCCTAACTTGGTTGATTTTGCAGGTCTTTTTGATAGGTTTTAGGGATAGAAACGATAGTAACACTGATCAGTAAGGAAAGAGTCCCTAAATTTCCCTACTAAACAATTAAATAGGGTTGTTGTAAGGCATAAAGTAACCTTTTATCAAGGCCAAATTATCCCAACCCCTGAAACATGTCAAACATGAAACCCTAACTCTGACTTTTGACTGGATTTTTTAGGTTGCTTCTCAAGTTCGTGGATGTAGACAAGAAGATAGGTGACACAATGGAGGATCTAGCGCTAAATAGGCAGACCAAAATTTGAGGGTGGCTTATAATTTGAAAATTGTTGTTATTTTTGGATTATTGAATTTTATAAATTTCTAAGGTTTTCTAGTTTATAAAAACATAGATCTAGTATAACACTACACTAATCACACAAATGTGTATATTTACACATGAAATACTACATTTTGATCAAAATGACAAATATTAGGGTTTTTGTGAAATTTACTTCAAACCCAAGGCCATGAGGGATGGTGATTAGCCTCCCTCTTGGAATATCTCCCTAAGCCTCACCAACTAGGACTTCCAAAAACAACCTCTAGGGTTTGTTGGAGGATCCTAATTAGGGAAAAATTCAGAGATCTAAGGACAAACAAGAGAAAAATACTTCAAGAGTATGTTCTATAACATGTAAAATTTGACAAAAGCTGGTAAAAAGCCCTAATTCAGAGAAAACGCAACATTACAACCACTATTTAATCCATAGAAGCATAATTTCACCAAACTTTACCAATGGAGTAACTAAGAAAAACCTAGATCCTCCTTGTGCTTGTGTTCTTCCAAAAATGCTAGCATCAATCTTGCATGTGCATGAAACCCTAGAATTCACCCATCATTTTACCATAAATCCAAAGAAGAAATAGTAATATATTTGATAAGTTTCCCCTGTGAATCCATAGGAAAGCCTATATCATTATAATGCATTAACAAAGCTAGAGTAGGAGTTTTAAGCAAAAAATTTGAAAAAACATACAATTTATTTTTGTGATCAACTTTTTCGTGGGCTTCATTTTTCTTGTCAAAAGTGGGCCAATCTAATGCTCCTGCAACTCCACAGCCATTGTAAACCAGTGTTTATATGGAATCATTGGTTTATGCTCTTCAATATGAAGGCCCTCTTAAAGATTGCCTCTTTGTATGAAGTCATAGACAATAAGGCATTCCTTGCCCCGTGCATAATAGCTAATACAAAGTAGTTAGATGGTAATCATTGTGCTTAATACTTAGCCATCGATGCTGGTTATAATAGAACGTTATGTTTGCTTGTAGTAAAAAGAAACTGTGAAGCCTTATAGAGTTTCTCTTCTTCTGGCAAATACTTTATTATTAGATCGTGAGATATCTCGACTTCAATATCTATTTGTTTTAGCAGCCAAAGCCTTCATAGAATCTGTTCACTGCATCAAAGGCATTGACCGACTGATCATTGGTCTTCTTATAAATAATTATTTCATAAAAGCTCTGTTGCCATCTCTCCAGGAAAATAAAGGGATTCACTAGCTACAAAAGGATTGGATGCTATAAACTCATGCTCCCAGCCTATAGAAAACACAACAGCAACACAAAGCATAAAAATGGAAAGCCTATATAATAAATTACTAAGGGAAATGCATGATAAATTTGGATAAATTGGGTTATAAAGGAGATCAATGTTTTTCCTGCATTTCCAGCCTCTCCCAGGGAACCACTTGTCACTATTTTGTTGTCTAAGTAACGACAAAGGGAATCGTTGTCTTTGAAAGGCAGTTGAGCAAGGAAACATAGTGATTTAGATTTGGGAAGGTAAATTGTTGTCTTTGATAGAATATAGACACCAACACACACAATGATTCCTTCTGGAAGAAAAGACAAGTAAAAACATCAATGAACATCCTATCTAGACTCGTCATATAGAGTTAAATAGTTATGTGAGCTTAGTAGAAACAAAATGTTGTGCATGTTGAAATGTGTGCATTGGAAGCTCAATGATTTAGTTTGGAAGGACAATAGGCTTTACTGGGGAAGGAAATTACTACTCAAATCACCAAATCTCGAGCCCACATGCATGAAAAATTGTTGTCTTGAGGGACCATATGCAAAATCGCTGTTGTGCCTAGGAGGAGCCTGCTTTAACATACAACAATTTAGCTTAGGGGAAGGTTGAACGCTTTGCTAGAGGAAGTTCCTCTATAAGCCACCAAATCCTCGGCTGACACTTGTTATCAAATTGCTATAAATAAGTGAAATATTTCAATTTTTTTTGTTAAATCTATCAATAGGCGTCGTTTTTTTGACATTCTTCCTATGCTTCGATGAAACCCTCCGATGGCCGTGTCATGACTTCTATGCTTCCGACCGTAAGACGGCCGACGCTTCAAGTGTCAGGATGAGTCGAATCTCCGACGGCGTCGCCATGCCTTCGACCCTTTTCCCGTCGGAAGGCCGACTCTACAAGTGTCAGATAGTGTCGAACATCCAACACTTTCTAGATAAAAATACCGACGGTATCTCCATTCCTCCGCCACTTCTGTCCGTCGGAAGGCCGATGCTGCAAGTGTCGAATGGCGTCGGATTTCCAATGGTTTATGCAAGTTTTGATTAACACTTTGGAAGAGAAAACGGTCGAATAGGAAACACCATGGTGTGTCGGATCTTCAACCCACATTGGTAGGATGTTGAAGATCTGACGTTATGCCATCGACTGCAAAAAAAAGTGTATGTGTCGAAAATGCGACAGAGAAGTGTCGAATTTCAGACATGCAAGTTGTCGAATTTTGGGTTGAAATTCTGTTGTGATCCCAATAGGCTGGAATCATAGAGCTCTAAATTCCCGTCATCATTTAGGCTCCAATAACAACTTACATGAGTGCATTGAACAAAAATACAAATACTCACTCATAAGAACAAACATCACAAGGGATCAAGTTTGCAAGCACAAAGGTTGACAAAACTATAATAGTGTATTAGGTATTTATAGAAGTTTCAACTTGTTGGAGAATGATCTTCTTTGACTAGATATTTCAAGTTGAGTAGTCCCTCATAGAGTAGTTGTACAAAACCATCGCCAAATATCCCACTCTAAAATAGTTGCACACAACATTCACCAAATATATCCTACTCTAAAATATCTGTAAACAACGTTCACTAAACATATCCTAATATAAATCCTAACGACAAATTTGTAACTAATATTCACCAAACACATCATACTCTAAAGACTAACAACCAATTTGTAGGTGATATTCACACTTATGTTTCTCATCCTTTAATTTTCCTCAAGGACAGACTGACTACAAGAACAATGTGGCCCTGAATTTGTATAGATATGTAATCCCTCATAGACTAACTGTACAAAATATTTACCAAACATGTACTACTCAACACAAGAGCCAGTTTATGGCTAATATTCCCACTTATGCTTCTTTATCTTTTACATGTGGGATATATGGTTTTGCATCTTAAACTAATTTAAAAAAATGTTCTAATATCATTAAGTTCTCTAATATTCACAACAATTTGTAACTAATACTTACCAAATATATCCTACTCTAAAGCACAAAAACCAATTTGTATCTAATATTCTCACTTTTGCTCCTTATCCTTAAATTTTCCTCAAGGACATGCTGACTACAAGAACAGTGTGGCCCTACACTTGTCTAAATATGTAATCCGTCATAGACTAGTTGTACAAAATATTTACCAAACACGTCCTACTCAAGTCCCAAGAGCCATTTTATGGCTAATATTCCCACTTGTGCTTCTTTATCTTTTACATGCGAGATAAATGGTTTTGCATCTTAAACTATTTCAAAAAAAAAATATTCTAATATCATTAAGTTCTCTTACTAAATTGGCTACATACAACCTCAAATGACTATAAAAACATGTGCTAGCCCTTAGAATACAAATTGAGACCCGCTATTCCATTTTTGTTCATTGTTGGGCATTTCCTGTCAGCTGGAGATTGTACAAGGAATTTAAGCATTCATACACCATGTAGGTAGTTTTTCAGGAACAACTAGAGAAAGGGGGATAAACTTCTAACTTCTACATCTATGATTTAGGTTTTTCTATGTTGCACTTAAATTATTGTCATTGGTTTTGATAATTCAACAGCCATTGGTATTTCTATTGCAACAAACATTGAGAAAAATACACAATCTATGGGACCATAAATTCCTTTTAGGGACGAAATTATAATACAATTGCTACAAAATTGAGCAGATACTCATGGGAAAATATTCAAAAGAATTCTGACATTAAGAAAAATGGTGTTTCTTTTATGCAAGCAGAAAGGCTCTGCTATCGATGTCATGAGTTCTAACTGTTTGTGCAAATATTGTCTAAGTACACTCGTACAACTAATCAGGACCCTCATAGTGCATATTACCAACTTATATCCCCACACGAAATCAAAGGCACAAAAGAATAACCTTTGAACGACCCCGATGAAAAAAAAACAGCTTGATTCCCACTTTGTTGTTAGACATGACAATAAAATATTTTTGTATAATGAAATTTCATTTCCAGTGAAATCTATTCATTCAAAAGTGAAAAACAGTTGTGAATCTATTCATTTTCATGACGAGTTTGTGAAGGATGCCACTAAATTCGAGTGAAGAATTTATTTTTCCATATTTTCTTCATGATAGCAAGAGAACCTCATGTCTATCCCCTATTCTCTGTAATGTCTGCGACCCTCTAATCGGCGAAGAGGACACTACCATACAATTATCTATCTGGGCAACTAGCCCCATGAACATACACACATAAAAACTGGAATGCTTTGAAGTAAAACATGCATACATTGTTACCATACAACGGAAGCAAAACCATACATTCAAGCATTTAACATGTTAATCATTTTCATTAAACAACAAAATACAATTTGCAGAGATGAGATAGTCAAGAATACTTATCTTATGAATAACTTGTCCCGTAACCAGCTACGTCACTACAATGTTCCACCCAACCATAGGCCAGTGTGCTCCTTAATCTCTCAGCAACACTGCCACCCCCAAGCTGGGCATGATTCCCCAAGGAATAAGGAACTAAGCAAGCTCACACATAGCCAAAGATACACAAATCAGCCAAGCCAACATGATTGGGTTTATCAGGCCATCAGGGAGCTAGGAAAAGCTAACTGCTAAGCTGGTGGGCTCACCAAAGAGCTAAGGACACCTACACCAGAACTAGCCTGACTTCTAAGACACCCACACACACCCAACACAAGGAATCAGTCCCTTCCCTCAGGCCCTGACTTCCCTTCCAGTGCTACTTAGGGGTTGTAGAGAAGAAAGCCAGCCCTCTAGCTCTGTCTATGTGGCTCCCAAATGCACTAGGTTTATCAATCACACCAAGACTTCATTCCCACTCCAACATAGTCCAAATACCAACCACTGCATACACACAAAAAAACAAGCAATTCACAGCTTTGAATGGGAAATCCGATTCCTAAGTCGTTCTTGGCCCTATCTTGGAAAAAACGACCCAATAAGAACCCACAACAAACCAAAATGAAAATGAACCCACAACAACCCAAATCATGGGGAAAACAACAGCCCCGATCTCACCACTGAAGCAATTGGAAATACACAGCCCGAAATTGGAAGAGAAGATCAGATTCTCAGCATGGACAGGGAAACATACACATAGAACCACCAACCTAGTAAGGAAAATGCTCACACACACCCCAAAACATGAATGGCTCATTCATAGGAAAATCATGAATGCCAGAAAATGGATCTCCCAGCTCACTGCGTGAGTAAAATGCCAAGCCTGTGTGTGTAGAGAATAACCACTGTCCCTGCGTGAGGATGGGCAAGAATGCAATAATGAAAGAATTGAGTCTGCATGAGGGTGAAAGAATCTGCTGGTGGAGTGTGCATGTGGGAAAGGACTGACAGTCCTACCACACACCACTTCCCAGCAATAATTTCCCAACTAACAACAAAGATTTTTAATGTGGTAGTTAATTGATGAGACAAGGAAAAGGCGAGTAAGTAAAAAGGGTTTAACAACTGACACTTGGCTTTTCCCCATTAGCCCCAAATTTTAATAGTTCCCCCTCCTTATCCTTAGGAAAATCATGCCCTTTTCATCATGGTTGCATTGACATAGCTGGTTGGGGTTTATTTTAATTAAAGTGCATATTTACATGATGCCAAAACTATAATGTGTCAGATATCACGAAATACCATCGAGGATGATTTTAATCGCCAGAACATTAAACGCTAAATCGATGGTGGGGCTTCTGCCTTTAGCTCCACACCACAATTGATTACAATATATATACATCATATACATTTAATGCAAACGGGGTCAAAACCGGGGTGTTACATTCCCATCCCCCTTCAATAGCACTGTCCTCAGTGCTTTACAAAATTTTGAACAAAATTCTACACTGGTACCACCTCATTGTTCTGCAGAATTGAACAAAAATGGATGTGCCAATCACATGGCATCCTCCAGTGCCCATGTAGCCTCTTCAGGCCCGTAATGCTCCCATTGCACCTTTACCTGCCCTATGGCTTGGTTCCGGAGCATTGTGACCTTCCTGTCGAGGATGCGCATTGGATCGATTTGGAACTCTCCCTCGGGTTCCACCTGAATCACATCCCAAATTATCACATGTTTAGGATCATGTACATATTTCTTAAGCAAATAAACATGAAAAAAATTATGAGCTCTAGTGCTAGCAGGTAATGCAAGTCTATATGCAACTGGTCCTATTCTTTCAAGCACATCAAACGATCCAAAATATCTTGGTTACAGCTTGGCACAACTTCCAAGCTTCAAGGAACTCTTCTTTTCCCTCACTCTAAGGTAAACATGATCCCCAACACTAAACTCCTTGTTCACCCTATGCTTATCTGCATAGATTTTCTGTCTGTCCTGTCCTGCTTTCAGATTCTGCCTGATATTTACAACCTTCTGATCCATTTCCTTGAGCAATTTTGGACCAAGCACAACCCTGTTGACTGGATTATCCCAAGTCACTGGTGTCCTACACCTTCTTCCATACAAAGCTTCATACGGACTCATCCCCAAGGATTCCTGCTGTCCATTATTATAAGCAAAATCTACCAAGTGTAAGTAATATTCCCACTTGGTTGGTTTGTCCATCACGTACATGTGAAGCATATCTTCAAGCACCTAGTTAACTCTTTTTGTTTGACCATCCATCTAAGGATGGTATGCAGTGCTGAAGTTCAACTTTGTACCCAAATCTGCAAATAACCCGTTCCAAAAATTGGAAGTGAACTTGACATCTCTGTTAGAGACTATTGCCTTAGGCAATCCATGCAATTTGAAAATCTCCTTCATGAATATCTTTGCAATGTCATCAGTCGCATGCGTAGACTTCATCGGTATAAAATGCACTGCCTTTGTCAACTTGTCTACCACAACCATGATGGAATCATGTTGTCTCAAAGTCATCGGCAATCCCATAATAAAATCCATGGAAATAACTTCCCATTTCCATTATGGAATTGGCAAAGGATGCAACAAACCTACTGGGTGTTGATGCTCAACCTTTACCTGCTGACATTTCATACACCTTGAAATGTATTCAGCCATGTCCTTTTTCATTCCTGGTCAAAAGTACTATTTTTTGGCGGTAGCAATTGTCTTCTAGTATCTTGGGTGACCAAAATACAGAGCTTGATGGATTTCATCCATAACAACTCTCCTCAACTCTACTACATTTGGAATATAAATTATGCCTTTATAAGTAAGAAGTCCATCTTCTTCCAATTTATATCCCTCATACCTCTTCTCAAGACTTTGCTGCTACAATTTGTCTTTTACCAGCTCATACAGTTCATATCCAGCAATATGATTAACAATCTGCTGCCTCAAATCTGATTGGTAAATACTAAGAGATGCCACATGCATTTCCTGCACCTTTCTGCTGAGTGCATCATCTACCTTATTCTATTTTCCCTTTATGTGCTCAATTTCAAAATCAAACTCACATAAAAAATCCAGCCATCTTGCTTGCCTAGCATTCAGAGTAGGCTGATCAAATAGATACTTCAGACCACAATGGTCTGTCCTTAGTTCAAATCTTCTACCCATCAAGTAATGCCTCCACATCTTAAAAATGTACTATGGATGCAAGCTCTATATCATGAGTGGCATAGTTCTTCTCATGCTCCTTCGGCTTTCTCGACTTGTAACATATCACGTGGTTGTCTTGCATAAGGACTCCTCCAAGCCCTTGTCTGCATGCATCAGTACACACCACAAAATCTTTCTCTGGATCTGCAACATTCAATACTAGAGCACTGGTGAGAAGATTTTTCAACTGCTAGAATATTTCTTCACACCTCGATTTCCATTCAAACTTTACCCCCTTCTTTTGCAAAGAAGTGATGGCATGTGCAACTTTGAAGAATCCTTCAATGAATCTCCTGTAGTGTCCTGCAAGTCCCATAAAAGATCTTACATCTGTCACATTTCTTGGAGTAGGCCAATTCATAATCGCTTCAATCTTCTCAGGGTCCACAGATATACCCTTTTCTGAGATAATGTGACCCAAATATTGAATTCTACCTCTATAGAAGTCACACTTGCTCAGCTTTGCATACAACTAATGCTCCTTAAGCAATTGCAATGTCAATCTCAAATTCTCTTCATGCTCTTCCTCATTCTTAGAATAAATAAGAATGTCATCAAGGAAAACAAGAACAAACTTGTCCAAATACCTGCTGAAGACATTGTTCATAAGGCACATAAATGTAGCGGGTGCATTTGTGAGACCAAATGGTACCACTATAAACTCATAATGTCCATACCTTGTTTTGAAGGCTTTCTTATGAATGTCTTCATCCTTGATTCTCACCTGATGGTAACCAAACCTCAAGTCAATCTTGGAAAATACCTTTGCTCCTCTCATTTGATCAAAGAGGTCATCAATCCTAGGCAAAGGATATTTATTCTTCACAGTAACCTTGTTCAATTATCTGTAATCAATACACAACCTAAGTGTACCATCTTTCTTCTTTACAAACAAAACTGGAGCTCCCCAAGGAGACACACTCTTTTCCAACAACTCTTGCAGTTGCAACTTTAGTTATAGCATCTTTGGTGTACTCATCCTGTAGGGTGTCTTGGACACTGGTGCTGCTCCTGGCACAAGTTCAATTGTGAAATCAATGTCCCTCTTTGGAGGAAGCCCTGGAATCTCCTCAGGAAACACATCCCTGAATTCCTATAACACCTGATAGTCCTCCAGCCTAGGAGTTTCATCCCCTATTGCCTCCAAAATATGAGCTACATACAACTGGCAACCTTTCCTATAGAACTTCTTCAACTGCATTACTGAAACCTGCCTTACTGAAATCACCTTTGGAATACCTTTTACCACTACTGGGTTCCCTTCTTCATCCATGCATTCGAAAGTCCTATTTTAATAGTCAAGATTTACCTTGTGAGCTTCTAACCAATCCATTCTAATGAGAACATCATAGGAACCAAGCGGTAGAACATTCAGATCTACACAACTGACCAATCCATTTGTTGGGTAAAATTATTACTATTTAATTTACCTTAATTTAATTATCGACCGGAGTACGTATACTTCAAGCTGCTACACCATATGTGCGGGCAAAGTAGTTTCAATGCTCATGCTTAAAGAAATTCTAGTCTACTCACAAACAAGAAACAAAATGTAATTGATGGAACTATTACTCTATTAAATGATCAATGCCAAGAGTTATTAAGTCTGTCCTAAAGAAAGGGAATCAGCTTGCTAATCCTTATCTTACAGTCCTCAATACTGTCGGATCTAATGTAATCTTCAGCAACCTTAAGCTATAATAACTATCGATCTATTCTTCAAGACAAATAACCAAGCAAGTAAGTAATTTATTAAAGGAAAATCCTAGTTCCAAGCTTACCTACAAAATGAAGATGCTGGGACAATCCTAATGGTCTTATATCGTATCTAAGACTGCACCGATCAACCCTAAAGAATCCAATGACAAAATTTATACAAACACTTATCACTCTCAAACAACTACTGAAATGAAATCTATCTCTTCTTAACCCTAAATAATTCACAAACAGTTAAAAAAATGAAATTTAACTTGCTGCTAATATCAAATATAATCTATCTGTGTTCTATGCACACAAAAGAATATTGGAACTATCCAAAGAATACACACTCACTCTCATTTGCATGTATTATGGGACTGATCTTCAAACCCTAGGAAACAATGCTGTCATCGATTAATGAACTATGATCCTTTTCCTTAATTTCATTCAACACCATGAAGTAAACAAAATCATGATTCCAATCCCTATATAGCCAGTTCAAAATGATGTTTGGAAAACCCTAGATACTCTGTACACTAAGATATTTAAACCCTCTGTGGATTCAATAGGTACTGCAAGTTCTTTCACATTTAGAAACAATACAATCCAATCTTTTAAAGTACTCCACAGTTTCATAAAATCTATAACCATGAAAGGATTCTTAAACAAGGATTGCAACCATCAAATAATCAGTATCACGCTGGAAGCAAAAGAAGTACGCGATCCAAATCCACTCTTACTACTCTGCTAAATCGATTCTGCAGACTAAACTGAATACCATCAGACTCATCAAACTTATGATATCGACTAGTCTTCTGCAAGCATAAATCTTATTCCAAATCACAAGTAAATGAAACCATTAACATACCATCATAAAAACAGTGTCAAAATATGCAATATCACTCTACTTACAGCAGTAAAAGCAACACTTATACACAGATGATCGGGGTTGAAGGTGGGCCCTGCCTTCAACGCCTACAAGTCTGAAATTAAGTCCTTGAGAGGATAAACGCTTGATCAATTAATAAAAACAGAGTTTACAGTGTCTTCTCTATGTGTCGCCCTACTTAGGGTTTCAAAGTTACATTTTATACTTGAAATACAAAATAAAATCGACCTTGGAGCAAGGATCGACCCTATCCTAACAACTCTACATCTATCTCGGCATACATGAACCAAAAGATTGGATTCAAATCCCTTGAGATCCATACACTACTAAAGATGGAGGGAAACAATGCCTTGAGCATAGGACAACCACGAAACAACACTTGAATAATATTCACATGTATCTGGAAAGCGATGTGAACCCAAGAGAGACATCTCCTCTGTGGACAAAATCACCCAAATCTCTGGTTCAGTCAACATGTATCTTCTAGGCACCGGTACAAGCATTGGGTCGAATAACCAATAGACCACTCTATGAAAGAAATAAAGACTCATTAATTGACCAATTATTAAATGAAAACCAAAGGTTTCATTACATACATAAAAACAAAGCAAAATAATAAATAAGCAGTGAGAAATATTAAAAAGTCATCTGCCAAAACACCTTGCAATGTTGCTCTTCAAAATGCATAACTATGCACAAAACATCACTAAATAAAGCTGATTATTACTTAATTTCATGAGACTTGAAACTAGAAAATATAGTGTTGAACAGTCAAAATAGGAGGCCATCATCTCCCCCAGACTGAAGATCTTGCATGTCCCTACGCAAGAAAGTTCCAGACAGACAAAATTTGAAACTCAATCTTTGGATTAAACTCCAGAAACTGAGGCTGAAGTATTAAACAAGACTTGTACTTGAGGAGGAGGGGGAGCTGTTTGCTGTTGTACACTAATCAATTTTTAAAACTGTTTGTCCATGTTCTTTAACTGTTTCCCGAGACTGCGATTAGACCCTGTAATATCATCAACTAAGGTTTGTAAAGAGGCTACCTTAGCCTTCAAAATTGCATTTTCCTGCTTGATAAACCGGTCCAGCCTAACATACTCTTGTAATTTCTTTGTCAACTTAAAGTTTCTCTGCCGGAAGTAATCAACTCCCTGAGCTGAAGCATCTGATCGGTGAGATTTAGCAGACTTTGGACTAGAGTTTGAAGGTGATGCTGGCAATGAAGGCTCATTGACAGGGCTCAGTATGGAGAAATGATGATGAGAACCATGATAGTTAGAATTATCATGGGCAGAAGAAGAAGTGGATGAGGACAACCGGACATGTACAGGTGCCTTACCTTTTGATTCCCTCTTCTTCTCTTGAGCAACCATACTATGGGTAAATCTTCGATTTGATGAAACAAACAAATTTTCATTACCAGACTGACCTTTCTCCCCCCCATACTGAGAGTTTACACGTTGCCCTTTAGACCCTCAGGACTTCTTAGTATGGGATGGTCTAGCCTTCTTACAACTCTTGACAGCTGGTTCCTGAGTATGACTGGTTTGATGTTCAGAAACATTTACAGAGGATGCTTTGTCAACAAGATCAGGGATAAGAGGCTCACCTAAATCATTACCCAGGAATGATTTAAGATGGGAATTGGACAGTTCATATATGAATTGTTCCCATTCCTGATCCTTCTTCTTTAACTCAGCTAAAATGAGTATCTTGATAATCCCATGATGGTATAGACTATGAGTCGTATTCTCTAGGTTTTTCCTAACTTGCGAGGCCATCTTACCCAAGCTCTTCCAAAAATAAAATGGAAAGTTAAGAAACTTACCGAACTCAAAATGAGCAAGCAGGCGAAAGTGACAGGCTTTGAAGGTGGAGAATCGACCTTCACATGTAATGAGCTTAGCGATGACAATTAAGGAATTGTGAAATTCATCTTTGACCCAGAGCTTTGAAAAGCCTTTTTCACCTTTTACTGCCAAAAATTCGGGTTTGAAGACACAGTTGTAGTCTTTTCGTGGTAGCTGGGAATTCTTAAACCAATGATCCCCTGTGCGTGGGAGTCCTGTAGCCAATGAAATTGACTCCTCTGTAACTGGAAATTCTAGTGACCCAACTTTAGCTGTATGTCCATCAAAACCTAAGGCGAATTGCAAGGAGACAGCATCATCGTGGCCCTGTAAATTGGTCAAGAAAGAATGCCACCCGGTGCGAATAAACATCTCTTTGCAGGATAAAAACTCAGGCGTGGCTAATAACTGCCCAAACTCCGATGGTTCATGCCGGTTGAGCATCGTGGAGACTAGGAAAAAGAGGGGACAACGAATTAACAGAGATCATACAGTCAATTCGAAGACAATGAAAAACTTCATCAATCGTTCTCCCGTGGTAGAGATAAAAACTGGAAACAGCCCGAAAGAATAATGGTAGAGGGTGGTAATGATAACGGCGGACATGGTAAAGAAAATCATTATAAGCCGAGGCACGTATTGCCCACGTTGCATTGGATTGTGACCATATGAACACGTTTTGATCAACACGTAATCTTAAGACATCGTTAACCATGGCGTTGAAGAATCCCAATTGAAATATATCAATGTCATAATTTATATTAAGGATGGCAAGTTAATAATAAAGAAATGAAATATTGCCAAATCTCAATGCCACAAAATGATTTACGAAGAAACGGTGGCATATTAACCAAATAGATGACAATGTTACTATGGTAAATCCATAATGCATCGAACTTGTATTAAAGCATTTGGTTTATAATAATGACAATTAAGACTTATCCCAACATTCATTACCTTTACCACGTAACATACCGATTTCACAATTTTCTTTCCAGTACCTCATCCGACACTCGATCCGGCACCTCAGGCAGTGTAAGATACAAAGGTATTTTCAAGCTGACAAGGGTGAAAAATAATTACCAGCATAGCAATGATATTAAATCAATTGGCTTTCTCCAAAATACACCACTGGTATGAGTTGAAAAGGAAAGTAAGATGGATTGAAAATTTGTTTTACCCCAACAATCTCATGGCACGATTACCTCATTTCAAGGTTACTTCTTCACCTGGCCACACAAAAATAGAGCTGAGTCAGGAAACCAATCTTCATTAACAGTACAGAAACAAAATTAACTACAATTCATAGACAATCAATCTCACTCCTGTATTCCAACTTCAATCATGAGCACAGACTTCGTTCTCGTCATGCATATAGAAATTTTTCCACCAGGAAATGTGCCTTAAAACACAAGACAAGAGGAGTACTAAAAGAATCCAATGGGGTACTGGCCAACTTGACTTAGCTTCACACAAGACAGTTTGAGCAGTGAAAATAAAAACTAGTACTGAGGTTCACAGCTATGTTCATGGACTTAGTGAATGCCAAGCATAAACCTTTTTCTAGCAAGGATCAGGTGACCAAAATTTAGAGCATCTGAAGATGATTATCAACTGGCTATTACAAACAATCTCCTTAAATTTTATTTAACCCACACATATGACTTCTCCTTAACATTTACATAGGTACATCATTCATACAGACAAGTATAGATGAGGCTTTTAAAAGAAGCTTCTTCCCAAGGCAGATGCCCCATTGCCAACAGGCCTGTTCAGTACCCTGATGGGTTTTCCTGTTTATACCACAGGTCGATACCCGCTGCCGGCGGACCTATTCAGTATCCCGGCGGGTTAACCTCTTACACCCTTTTTCTATCAGAGGCCCTTGTCCCAAATTCATCTTAAAGATAAAGTTTATGATTTTATTATGCATAGATGAGTGGGGGAGTAGCTCTGAAAACCATCTAGGAATGGGATGGTATTAAAATTGGAAGAGTGTTCTTAATATATGCCTGTAAAGATTTGTCCAAATGAACAACTAACCTCTGTAGCTGTATAAAGTGAAAGTCATGAAGTGGCTGGACAAAAAAATGTATACATATATGTGTATTTGATATTATGGAATCCAATAGATAATAATCAACAAATGGCTCAGTCCTGGAGACCTTTTTCCAAAATGGTGTCTGACTGAATAATAACTCAATGCCCATAGTTGTTACTAGTTTAAAAAAAATATCCTCGTTCCATCTAGTGTGAAACCAAGTCAAATGACACTAGTAACCCATAAGTTCATAAGTAAAAGCCCTTTTGAAGCTTAAATCACTCATGGAGGCAATGCCAGGTGGATAAGCACTTGTATGAATAAAGAGGACAAGTCTGAAAAACCTAGCAGCACACATTTATTTACTTGACACAGGCATTCCAATTACCCAGTGAAACTCAGAAATTTAATTCAAATTAACACAGTCCTTGAAAATTCCTTGTAAAAAAAATAATCAATGGCTGAAATAGGGATAGTAACATAAAGACTTCCCTTTTGTTTTCAAAAACATCCTGAGCCTCACTAAAGAGAATATATGCATCCTTCAAAAAGAAACCTATTGATAAAAAACTCTTGTACATATATACAAGAAACAATTTCATTGAATGTTACTGTGAGAGAGTAGGGGATGAAGAAATCATTTCTTCACCTACTAGCTCTAGTTCAGATTGCTGACTCATGTTATGAATGAACTCTTGCTTAGAAAGGGGTTTATGATATACCTTTAACCGATGTCCATTCACCACAAATGCAGTTTGTTCTTCATCTATTGTCCTTATCTTGATAGAGCCATTATCAAAGACAGTCACAATTTCATATGCCACCCATCCATCTAGTGGTAAGCTTACCTTTGAAGTGTTTAAACCGTGAGTCAAACAACAGAGCCCAATCACCTTCCTCAAAAGTTTTCTTCTTCAAAAACTTGTCATGCCATTTAGTCCTCTGATTCTGTATTAAAGCAGTTCATTGGACAACATCTTGTCTAATTTCATCAAGCTCATTCAATTGCATCAACCTCTGCTCCTGAGCTTCATCTAAGTTCAGGATCAATTGTGCAGCAGTACGAAAAGTCTTCACCTGAAATTCTATAAGGAGAAAAACCTGTTTCCCATAAACAAGCTGATATGGGGTATACCCTATGGTGTTTCTCCACATAGTTCTATAAGCCCACAATGCCTCTGGTAGCCTATCTGCCCAGTCCTTGTGATGCATCTGCATAGTCTTGGTTAAAATGGCTTCTAACACTTTATTTGTTGACTCCACCTGACCATTTGCTTGGGGGTGGTAAGGAGAAGATTTATAGTGTTTAATTCTATATTGCTCAGTCAGTGCTTTCATTGATTTAGAGACAAACTGTGCTCCATTGTCGGTTACAATTTCACGAGGAATCCTAAAGTGAGTGAAAATTTCTTCATAAATGAACTCTATGACTGATTTCTCAGTGGCCCTTAATAGAGCTTTTGCCTCCACCCACTTAGTTACATAGTCAGTATAGACTAATATATATCTTTTCTTTCGTGACATTGGTGAGATTGGTCCAACAAAGTCCAATCCCCATTTTTCAAAAGGTTCAATCTGTACCTGGGCTTGTAAAGGCATTTCATCAGCAGCAGTGGGTCTTCCCATTCGTTGGCAGCTGTCACAGCCCTGTACATATTTTTTAGCATCTTTAAAAAGTGTAGGCCAATAATACCCTAATTGATGTAACACCTTGTATGTTGTCCGCTTGTCTGAAAAATGCCCTCCACAGGGTCCATCATGACAGGCTTGAAGGATATCATACATCTCATCCTCCCTCACACACCTCCTGATAATCAAGTCTGGACCCATTCGAAAGAGGTCATTACCTGCCCATGAATAATTGGCACTTTGCTGTATGATTCTTTGTTTTTCATAGGATGACAGATGAGCAGGCATTTTCCCTGTGACCAAATAATTGGCTATATCTGCAAACCATGGTGTTTTAATAGAAACAACAAATAAATGTTCATCAGGAAAGGTATCATCTACAGGAACATTATCATCAGTATGAGTCAATCTTGAGAGGAAATCTGCAACTAGATTTTTCTTCCCTGGTTTATCAACTATAGTAATGTTAAACTCCTGTAGCAAAAGAAGCCATCTAGTAATTCTGCCACTAGTTATAGGTTTATTCATCAGAAATTTAATAGCAAAATGATCAGTATGAACAAATACATCATAGCCAGTAATATAATGTTGGAATTTATTGATGGCATGAACTACTGCTAGAAACTCTTTTTCAGTTACTGTATAGTT
This sequence comes from Pseudotsuga menziesii, assembly GCA_001517045.1. Classification (NCBI taxonomy): domain Eukaryota; kingdom Viridiplantae; phylum Streptophyta; class Pinopsida; order Pinales; family Pinaceae; genus Pseudotsuga; species Pseudotsuga menziesii. Next base: position 756,110 of record LPNX010381499.1, read on the forward strand.
GAGTTCTGCTGGTGTTAAATTTTTACTAATGAAATAAATGGCATAATAAGATTGAATTTCTTTCTGTCTGAGTACTCCCCCTAGGGCAGTGTCTGAAGCATCAGTTTGTATATGAAAGGGCAAGGACCAGTTTGGCCCCCGCAGGACTGGTGTTGAAGACAATTCTATTTTTAAAGTATCAAAGGCTGTCTGACATTGTTGATCCCAACAAAAACCCATGTCTTTGGATAATAATTTGAACAGTGGAGCTGCTATCTTGGTAAAATTGGCAATAAACCTACGATAGTAACCCGCATGTCCTAGAAAACTTCTGACTTCCTTTTGTGTAGTTGGTGGAGATAAACCAGTAATGATTTCAATTTTTGCTAGATCTACCTTAATACCTTCAGATGAAATGTGGTGCCCCAAAACAATGCCCTCAGTTAACATCATCTTACACTTTTCATGACTTAAGGCAAGATTTGTTTCTTGCCACCTAATTAAAACTTTCTCTAGGTTATCTAAGGCTTCTATGAAATCATTACCATACACTGTGAAATCATCCATATATATTTCCACACAATCATGGACTAAGTCAGCAAGAATACCTAGCACTACCCTCTGGAAAGTAGCAGGAGCGTTACACAAACCAAATGGTAACAACTTGTAAGCATAAGTTCCCCATGGGCAGGTGAAAGTAGTTTTTTCTTGGTCCTCTGGGGCTATCCTTATCTGGTTATACCCACTGTATCCATCAAGAAAAGAAAAATATTGTTTTCCTGACAAGGTGTCCAAAACCTGATCTATGAAAGGAAGAGGGAAGTAGTCTCTGAGAATTGCTTTGTTTAATTCCCGGAAATCAACACATATTCTCCACTTTCCTCCCTTCTTTGGGACAATTACCAATGGAGATACCCATTTACTGTCGGAAATGGGATAGATAAAATCTGCATCAAACAATTTTTGTAACTCATCCTTCACAATGTCTTTAAGCACAGGGTTCATTCTCCTCTGTGGTTGCCTTACTAGCCTAATGTTTTCCTGCGTATAAATATGATGGATGCATGTGTCAGGGTGAATGCCTTTCATGTCTGTATAAATCCAAGTAAATGCCCCTGACTATGCTTTGAGTAACTTAACTAACTGATTTTGTTGGTCTTGAGACAGATTTGCACTGATAAACAAAGACCTTCCTGGCCTAATCTCCATTGGTATGGTTGTGGCTCCAACCTTCTCATCTATGAATAAAACCACTGATGATGAGATGGTTGAAGGGTGGTACTATTCTTGAAAATCTTTTGTGAAAACATGGTCTAAATCAGAGAAGGATCGGGGGAACTCAATACTAGTAGTGGCTGAGATAAATTGATCTAGGATATCATCTTCAGTCGGGTGTTCCATCCCCCTAGTTTGACTGATAGATAGTAAGGGTTGTTCCACATCCTCATCTCCGTAAGGATTCTCTAACCATAACATGTTTTCTAATACAGGCTGTGCTGGGGGATAAATAATAAGGTTTTGTAGAGAAGTGCCATTTGATATAGTTAAAATGCCTTCTCTACAACCTATAAAGGCATTGGCAGTGGCTAACCAGGGCCTGCCTAGTATAATAGGATGTTCCCCCATTGGGTGTTTGGTTTGGAGTACCAGAAAATCCACTGGATACTCCCAAGAAGCTACTGTGACAGTAATGTCATCTAATGCCCCTACAGGTTTAACTGTGCTCCTATCAGCCAACTCCAAAATGGTAGGAGTAGGTTTGAGGAGATTATACAACTGAAGCCTCTGCATGGTGGTCATAGACATGACATTAATTGCAGCCCCCAGGTCAACTAGAGTGTTTCCTATTGGAATATCATTAATGCAAATGGTCACCACTGGGTTCCCAGAATTTGCAAATTTTGGAGGTAAGGGATAGTCTGAAATATAATTGGACAGCTGGCCTATAACGTGTATTGTGGGTGGATCTTTTTGTTTTCGACCAGGTTTCTTCAAGCATAATTCCCTTACCATTTTTGAATAAATAGGAACGTCTCTAATGGCCTGAAGTAATGGAATCTTAATACAAACATTTTTCAACTCATTTTCCAAATCAAACTGTGGACGAACCACAGGATTCCTCTATTAATAACCTCTCTGGATAAGGGGGGTTGTTATTCAATTGTGGATGAGCAGATGATTGGGAATTTTGAGTTCCAAGCACTTGAGTGTTTTCTGAGGCAATCTACACTTCTTCTTCCTCTGGAATTTTGTTTTCAGTGCTTTCTTCTCCAGACTCTTCTTGAATAATCACTGCTGGAGGAGTTTTATTTAATGTTTTCCCAGACCTTAATTGTATTTCCTGGATAGGAGCTGAATGGATCACATAATTTGGGGCCATTTGTATTTCAGCATTATGAAGAGGCTGGGATGGTCTGTTGTTAGGGTTTGGGATAGGTTGAGCTGTCAACAACGTGGGTCGAGGTGGGTTTGGATTTTGATACTGTTGTGGAACTGGGGGTATAGGAGGAAGTGTAGGTGGTGTAAAGCCAGGTAATAGCTGTTGCATATTTGGGGGCATTGGACAGTAACTAGGAGGGGTGTGTAAGGGAGCTGTTGGTTGTGTCCCTCCATAGGACTGTCCCTATGGTCCCCCATAGGACTGTGCCTTCCAGCCTTGCTGCCATGGTTGGGTCTGAGTAGGCTGAGAAGGCTAATTCTACCACATTTTTGGACTCCATGGCTGCTGAGATTGCTGCATGGGATAGTAATATGCAGGGTTTGGAAAAATAGGTTCTGGGTACATGTTTTTGGGTCTAGGCTGCCAAGGCCTTTTTGATGCATATGATGGATCCATAGGTTCAACATTAAGCTTGTAAAAAGCTTGCAATTCTGGCAATGACGGGCAATTGTCCGTAGGATGTTTATCTAAACAAAGAGCACAGACTGAAATAATATTAAGAGGGCACTCTTTCAAAGGGTGTCTTTTCCTGCATTTAGGGCAGAATATATGTAGTGCTGCTATGTCCTCTTCCTCCTGTCGTTTCTTTGTTTTCAATGCATCAAACTGGGAGCTCAAGGTGCCTAAAATGTCAGTTTTGAAATTTTCTAGCAAGTTCCCCAATTCAATTCTTGTAATCCCTCTAGTTCTTGTTGTCCTAGAAATGCGGGAAGGACCTTCGCTTGTGCTTTTTCCAGCCTTGGCTCTACTTTTGGAATATTTTCTACATAGTTCAGTAATCTCCTCAAAGGATTTATGAGATACATCACCTGATGCCATGAGGTTGAGGATTTCCACATATTCCTCCAGAATCCCTTTTAGAAAAAGAGTTCTGACTGCATCCTCTTGTAAGGTATTATACTTAGACTCCTGTAATACAAAGCAGAAGCGTTCTAGAAAATCCTCAAGACTCTCTTCTTCATGCTGTTGCATTTTAAAGATATCGTTTTGAGAGTCTCTAGGTCCACAATAGTCTCAGTATTTTCTAAGGAAAGCACTCTTCATCTCTTCCCAAGTTCGAATGGTGGATTCCCCCAGACCCATAAACCATCTAAGGGAAGAATCTTTAAGGGTGGCTGGAAATAGTTTTAACTTTTGTGCATCATGTAGATAATTATAACTCCTACACAGGATGTCAAACTCAAATAGAAAGGTATCCGGATCTTTAGTACTTTTCCCGTAAAAGGTAGGTAATGAAGATGCTGGGATATTTTTCATATTGACATTTCATGCAAGATCCAAAATGGGGAAGCCAAAAGTTGTTTTAGTTCGTCCTTCGTGTTCTCCCTCCCCTTCCATATGGTGCCTGGTTTCCTGATCACTCATGACAAGAGGATTCCTAAACCAATTGACACCTAACCTATCTCTTCTTGGGGATGGGATAAAATCCCAATGTTCTGGCCTAGGCCAAGATTGAAGATTGAAAGGATCTGTGGTAGATTCCACTTAAGAAACCACCAAATTCTGAGTCTGTCTGAAAAGGGAATTCACTCTTTCTATGTTCACTGTGTCAACCAAATTGGAATCTTCCTTTGGAGGTGAAGCTTGTTGGGTCTATGGAATCTCTACTGAGTGTAACTGTTCACTGGGTATAACCTCAGTTCCTGCTGGTCTGGTCCCTAATTCCACTGAATTTTGAGTGTTGTTGTTTTCTGTCTCGTTGTCAATATTCCTATCCCTAGGGTTAGTGAGGGGGGGGGTTTGTTTCCAAAAAGATCAGAATGAATTTTAATGTATCGGCCCTTACTATCTCTAGGTCTCATCAAAACAATTACTGAAAATGACAAAACTTTTAATCAAATAAATCAAAATACCTATGCTATATATGGGTTTGAAGGAACCTGTTATAACAGATGCGCAGGTTCTTACCTCTCGTCTTACTGTCCCTTCTCCTCCAATCTGCAAATACCAAAAGGAAACAGTCAAGAAATCAATAGAGAACAAAACTGATCAAAAAAACGTCTAAATGTATCTACTGCTGCTATCGCTAGATTTTGTCTAAGCAACAAAATGAAACAATCACACATCTATGCTACATGTGAGTTTGAAGGAACGTGTTATAACAGATGCACAGGTTCTTACTCTCACTTATCGCCCATTCTCCTCCAATCTGCAACAACTAGTCACACCTAAAAAATGCTGTGAAAAATGAGCAAGATACTAGCTTACCTTGGAGCAACTCCCCGGCAACGGCGCCAAAATGTTGGGTAAAATTATTACTATTTAATTTACCTTAATTTAATTATCGACCGGAGTACGTATACTTCGAGCTGCTACACCATATGTGCGGGCAAAGTAGTTTCAATGCTCATGCTTAAAGAAATTCTAGTCTACTCACAAACAAGAAACAAAATGTAATTGATGGAACTATTACTCTATTAAATGATCAATGCCAAGAGTTATTAAGTCTGTCCTAAAGAAATGGAATCAACTTGCTAATCCTTATCTTACAGTCCTCAATATTGTCAGATCTAATGTAATCTTCAGCAACCTTAAGCTATACTAACTATCGATCTATTCTTCAAGGCAAATAACCAAGCAAGTAAGTAATTTATTAAAGGAAAATGCTAGTTCCAATCTTACCTACAAAATGAATATGTCGGGACAATCCTAATGGTCTTATATTGTATCTAAGACTACGCCCATCAACCCTAAAGAATCCGATGCCAAAATTTATACAAACACTTATCACTCTCAAACAACTATTGAAATGAAATCTGTCTCTTCTTAACCCTAAATCATTCACAAACAGTTAACAAAATGAAATTTAACTTGCTACTAATATCAAATATAATCTACCTGCGTTCTATGCACACAAAGAATATTGGAACTATCCAAAGAATACACACTCACTCTCATTTGCATGTATTATGGGACTGATCTTCAAACCCTAAGAAACAATGTTGTCATCGATTAATGAACTATGATCCTTTTCCTTAATTTCATTCAACACCATGAAGTAAACAAAAGCATGATTCCAATCCCTATATAGCCAGTTCAAAATGATGTTTGGAAAACCCTAGATACTCTGTAAACTAAGATCTTTAAACCCTCTGTGGATTCAATAGGTACTGCAAGTTCTTTCACATTTAGACACAATACAATCCAATCTTTTAAAGTACTCCATAGTTTCATAAACTCTATAACCATGAAAGGATTCTTACAAGGATTGCAACCATCAAATAATCAGTATCACGCTGGAAGCAAAAGAAGTACGAGATCCAAATCCACTCTTACTACTCTGCTAAATCGATTCTACAGACTAAACTGAATACCATCAGACTCATCACACTTATGATATCGACTAGTCTTCTGCAAGCATAAATCTTATTCCAAATCACAAGTAAATGAAACCATTAAGATACCATCATAAAAATAGTGTCAAAATATGCAATATCACTCTACTTACAGTAGTAAAAGCAACACTTATACACAGATGATCAGGGTTGAAGGTGGGCCCTGCCTTCAACGTCTACAAGTCTGAAATTAAAGCCTTGAGAGGATAAACGCTTGATTAATTAATAAAAACAGAGTTTACAGTGTCTTCTCTGTGTGTCTCCCTACTTAGGGTTTCAAAGTTACATTTTATACTTGAAATACAAAATAAAATCGAACTTGGAGCAAGGATCGACCCTATCCTAACAACTCTACACCTATCTCAACATACATGAACCAAAAGATTGGATTCAAATCCCTTGAGATCCATACACTGCTAAAGATGGAGGGAAAAAACGCCTTGAGCACAAGACAACCACGAAACAACACTAGAATAATCTTCACATGTATCTGGAAAGCGATGTGAACCCAAGAGAGACATCTCCTCTGTGGACAAAATCCCCCAAATCTCTGGTTCAGTCAACATGTATCTTCTAAGCACCGGTACAAGCGTTGGGTTGAATAACCAATAGACCACTGCATGAAAGAAATAAAGACTCATTAATTGAGAAATTATTAAATGAAAACCAAAGGTTTCATTACATACATAAAAACAAAGCAAAATAATAAATAAACAATGAGAAATATTAAAAAGTCACCTGCCAAAACACCTTGCAATGTTGCTCTTCAAAATGCATAACTATGCACAAAACATCACTAAATAAAGCTGATTATTACTTGATTTCATGAGACTTGAAACTAGAAAATATAGTGTTGAACAGTCAAAATAGGAGGCAATCACCATTCATGACCAATGGACATTTCTCTATCACTTCACTAACCTTTCTGTTAGTTCCAGTGGCTAGCTGAACTAATCAAGATTTTCTATGCTTTACTTTCTTAAAAGCACAAATCTCCACTACTCTAGGGGTAATGTAACTATGAGTAGAACCGAGGTCAATCAAAATAGAAACAAATTGCTCAACAATCTTACCTGCAACTTCAACCAAAGTTGACCGGTGATCTTCCTGGCGGTCCTCCACTACTGCATAAATCCTAGGGATGGCCCTTGCTACTTGACCCATTGTTTCTGCTTCTTGAATGTTTTAAGTTGGCCTTGCACTCTCATTCTCGAGTGGACAAATTCTGCGCATGTGGGGTCCTCCACATTTCCAACATTGGAGTGGTCCTCTATTTTGCTGTGGATCTTTGGGCTTTTCTCCTATCACTCCAACTAGCTTACTCGCAGCTTAGGATGACTACTTCTGCTAATTCCTGAAGTTAGAAGGTTTGAAACCTTTCTTTCTTTGGTTAAACTTCTCATTCTTCTTGTCCTTCCATGCCTTACAGTAATCAGGTTTACCTTTTCTTTGCTCATAGCAATACTTATCCTTCCTTATTGCTTCTTCAAGAGTTCTAGGTTCATAAAACTCAATTTTGTCTTTGTAAGACTAAGGAAATCCACTTAGAAAATGATGGACTTTCTCTTTTTCATCTTTGATGTACCTAACATACCTCAACAATTCCAAGAACTTATTTGCATACTCTTCCATGGTCTACTGTCCCAATCTCATCTCATGGAACTCCTTGATCTTGTCATCATAGTACCTGTCAAAGAGGTATTTCTTCTTGAAATACTTATTGAATTGTTTCCACTTAAGTCTCCTTTCACTGATCCTCTTTACTTGCTTGAAGTTCTCCCACCAAATGGATGCTCTTCCATTTAGATTGAATATGGCAAATCTTGCCTTCATGTTTCCCGAATAATCCTAAACATGGAAGTACTTATTTATCCCAAGAAGCCAAGCTTCAGCCTCTTGTCCAGTCTTTACCTCACCTTCAAATGTAGGAAGTTTAGCCTTCTTAAATTCATCTCAAGAGCGATCCCGATGGTGCCTCTTTCTCTTTCCCTTACGAGAAGAAGAGCTTGAATCCCCACTGGATTCTTCGGAGTCAGATGATCCACTAGAAGTCCTTCTTCTTCTCCTAGTACTGCTCTTACTACCTTTTGGTTTTACTGTACCCAGTCCAGAGTCTATCTTCCTTTGCAAGTCTGTAAAACTCTGCAACATAGCAACATTCAACTGATTCTTCTCTTCCTGGGATTTAATCAAGCTTATCATGGTGGTTGCAATATCTGGTGGTGTCTCTTGGAATCTCCTTCCATCAGACTCTATGTCATCATTTCCAACTCGGACATTTTCTCCCATGGCATCTCGCACACGCTCGTAGGAATCCCGAGCATCATATCCATCATGGGTTCTCATTACTGAACCACAACTTACTTTACCAAGCTGCACTACCTGGAATACTTCCCTTGAAGGTGACCATGATTATGCAAATGTGTTAGTAACACAACTGTTAGATGTATAACATTTATACAAATCATAATTACTTACCTTCTCTTGGAAAAATCATACAATTACAACTTTTCCCAAAACACAAAATTTTCTTCCTTAAAGAATGATTGTCTCAGGGGGACGATGGGGGTCTTCCGATGCACATCGGATCATTCTTCCTCTACCTTCTGATGCACATCGGCTGACCAATCCTCTAAATTTTTTCGACGTTTCGGACAGATCTTCCTCTAGCTTTCGACACATCGGCTGACTGATCCTCTAAATTTTTTCGACGTTTCCTGTACTTAGAAAAATTTTCGGAATTTATTTTTTCTTTCTTCCGCCACCGCATCGGATGCTCGATCATCTATCATTTTTCGATGCTTCGTCTTCCTTCAAGCGAGCCTTGCCAACACCTCGACTCTGCTTCAGTGAACAACTTCCGACGATTTTTGACACTTGGAAAATTTTTCAAAAATTTTCCTCTGTGGGTTCCTTTATCGGCTATGTCTTAGCTCAACCCAGACAAGACCGTCGGCTCCTCTTAGCTGAGACCCTTGGCTCCTCTCGTCCGAGACCACCGACAACTTCCAAACATTGGACAAATTTTTTGAAATTTTCTTTCACCTGTTTCTTGTCAGGTGGACTTCCGCCTAGGCCATCCGACGTATCAGATGAGCTTCCGGCTAAGTCATCCAACGTATCAGATGAGCTTCTGGCTAAGTCATCCGACATATCGGACGAGCTTCAGCCTAAGCCATCCGATGATTTCCACACTTAGAAATTTTTCTGAAATTTTCCTGTCATTTCTCTGATTTTCTCGTTTTTCTTCTGATGTTGGACAGAGGGTAACTTGCCTCTGTCACTGATTCTTCATGGTCCATTGAGGACCATGATGCAACAAAAGCTCTGATAACACACTGTAACGTCCCCAACCCTCTAACCGGCGAAGAGGACGCTACCATACCATTATCTATTCGAGAAACTAGCCCCATGAACATACAAACATAAAAACTGGAATGCTTTGAAGTAAAACATGCATACATTGTTACCATACAACGGAAGCAAAACCATACATTCAAGCATTTAGCATGTTCATCATTTTCGTCAAACAAAAAAATACAATTTGCAGAGATGAGATAGTCAAGAATACTTATCTTATGAATAACTTGTCCTGCAACTAGCTACGTCACTGCAGCTTTCCACCCAACCATAGGCCAGTGTGCTCCTTAATCTCTCAGCAACACTACCACCCCCAATCTGGGCATGATTCCCCAAGGAATAAGGAACTAAGCAGGCTCACACATAGCCAAAGGTACACAAATCAGCTAAGCCAAAATAGTTGGGTTTATCAGGCCATCAGGGAGCTGGGAAAAGTTGACTGCTAAGCTGGTGGGATCACTGAAGAGCTAAGGACACCTACACCAGAACTAGCCTGACTTCTAAGACACCCACACACACCCAACACAAGGAATCAGTCCCTTCTTTGCTACACAGTCCCTCAAGACCTGACTTCCCTTCCAGTGCTATTCAGGGGTTGTGGAGAAGAAAGCCAGCCCTCTAGCTATGTCTATGTGGCTCCCAAACACACCAGGTTTATCAAGCACACCAAGCCCTCATTCACACTCCAACACAGTCCAGATACCAACCACTACATACACACAACAAAACAAGCAATTCACGGCTTTGAATGGGAAATCCGATTCCTGAGTCGTTCTTGTCCCTATCATGGCCAAAATGACCCAATAAGAACCCATAGCAAACCAAAACGAAAATGAACCCACAACAACCCAAATCGTGGGGAAAATAACATCCCTGATCTCATCACTGAAGCAACGGGAAATACACAGCCCAAAATTGGAAGAGGAGATCACACTCTAAGCATGGACAGGGAAACGTATACATAGAACCACAAATATGGTAAGGAAAATGCTCACACATGCCCCAGAACGTGAATGGCTCATTCACAGGAAAATCATGAATGCTAGAAAACGGCTCTCCCAGCTCTCTGCGTGAGTAAAATGCCAAGCCTGTGCATGTAGAGAAGAACCACTGTCCCTGCGTGAAGATGGGTAAGAATGCAATAATGGAAGAATTGAGTCCATGTGAGGGTGAAAGAGTTTGCAGGTGGAGTGTGCATGTGAGAAAGGACTGACAATCCTGCCACACACCACTGCCCAACAATAATTTCCCAACTAACAACAGAGATTTTTAATGTGGTAGTTAACTGATGAGACAAGGGAAAGGTGAGTAAGTAAAAAGGGTTTAACTGCTGACACTTGGATTTTCCCCATTGGTCCCAAATTTTAATAATTCCCCCTCCTTATCCTTAGGAAAATCATGCTCTTTTCATCATGGTTGCATTGACATAGCTGGTTGGGGTTTATTTTAATTAAAGCGCATATTTACATGATGCCAAAACTATAATGTGCTGGATATCACGATATACCATCGATGACGATTTTAATCGCTGGAACATTAAATGTTAAATTGATGGTGGGGCTTTTGCCTTTAGCTCCACACCACAATTGATTACAATATATATACATCATATACATTTAATGTAAATGGGGTCAAAACCGGGGTGTTACATTCTCCCAATTCAACTTTCATTTACTCCTATGTTTGTTTGCAACATGCTTGAATTTGAGTAGCTTTTCGTCAAATCGTTTTTTTGGCTTATGGGGTTTCTTTTTTTGCAGCAATGTGTCTCTTGAAATTCTCTTCCAATTTCCTTTCCAACTAATTAGCATCTCCCAACATGTTGATAGATAGGAATTTCATTTCTTCTTTTATGTAACTGTGCAAACCTGCCTCCTCTGTACAAAATGGTGCAAACCTACCCCATGTCCTGCAAATATTCATCTCGAAAATGTACATATGATCAATGGATCTTTCTATAGTTATAAGAACAAGTTTATAACAGTGGTATCATAGGCACTCTCGAACAATGCTTTGATGGGTGAGATCAAAACTTATTGGCATGTGGCTGAGATTATCTATTGGTGGTAGAAAACCCATGGCTTGTGTAGCAGTCAAAACGCGTGGAATATATTTCCGTGAAAATTGTAAATAGAGGAGTGCAACTACAAATACTTACACCAACTACAAGATAAGAAAATTGGTGAAAATGAGAAGAATTAAAAAATATTTTTTCTATAAAAACATTAAACACTATTAATGATTACAGTTGAGCACAAATTATGGCAACCAAATCAACCACCTTTTAATAGAACTATACTCTATAATCTACTCTCTTGAGAGAAGTTTGTGTCAGATTGAATAAACCATACACCTAAACAAAAAGGAAGGGAATATTAATAAGTTCAAGAAGAATTCAGAGTCATGTGGAGAATCATCCTAGCTACAACAAATAAATTTAATATTGGATACATCCAATTTACATACTATGTCATCATAGCATATTTAAAGATACATAGCATGTGAGTTGAACACCAAACTAGACGCAGATTCCCTAGTCAAACCATGACAACTTTAGGATGGTAGGCCTCTTTTGAAATTTTTTGTTAGCAGACCTTGCAGACCACAACCCTTGGAGGGATATAAAATTGTTTGATTCCTATGTTGAATTCAAACATCTTGCCACAGTAAAGATTGAACACTCTATCCTTTGGTAGGTAACTTAGGGGTGTGAATCCTATTGTTTTTTCGTTGAATCCACATCATTTTCCATAGATTAATAGTTTGTTGCCATGTTTATAAAAATCAAATTGATCAAGTCACTTCCAAATAAACTGCATAGAGCATGTTGGAAATACTAGCCAAAGGAATGTCTAAATAAGAATAGTGGGGCGTGTGGGTGAAGGTTGACCATTGTGTCCTCCTATCAATATTTTAAATAAATGTATAAAGGATCTATCTAATCTTGTACAAAACATATCTCTAGTTGCTATAGTTGAATGATATATAAATTCGGTGTTTCCGTCAATCTAGAACTCTGATTGAGTTTTTGATAATATGGGTCAACTTAGAATTGGGAAAAACCCTCAAGGTAATTGGTTCGCCTTGCACAGATATTGGATCATGGAAAAAATATGCTCATTGCTGAAATTTATCCCAGATTCTTATTGCAAAAATCTGATTCACATCAATATCTAGGAGCTAAAGGAATCCTCACAACTCAAGATATTCACAAATTATGCATAAAAACAATGGAAAGAGAAAAAATAACACATAGAAATGGTGACAATAACTGATTTTATTATCACTGTACAGTATGTAAATATTCCTGGAACATCATTATTATACAATAGGAGAAAATTGTTAGCCTTTGGAGGAAAATTGGATGCATACATGTGGCAAGCTTAGATTGGACCTCAAAACCCCCCTAGGTGGACCAATGAGCTCCCTAACCACCTCAAACGGTCACGAATGCCTATGGGAATGTGGATGGAGCATGCTAGGACATAAATTAAGGTAGAGTAGGTGTGGTGGAGTGCATGGGTGAGTGTTAGTTTCTCTAGGAAGCAATAAATGGTCCAAAAGAGATAAAAAAAACACCCAAATACCATGCATGGGCGCCTCTAGTCAACTAGTTTCCCTATTTTATGGAGTGAGAGTGCACCAAGGACTAAGAAATCATAAATTAGGGTGCATGTGTAACCAGAATGATCAAATGTGTGAGCATGGGTGCGTTAATGAGTCAAAGACACCAAAAGGACCTTGCTTGACCAACACAACCTAGTTTGGACCATATAACATAAGTATAAAACAAATGAAAATGTGTCCTAGGTGTATGACCAAGGTAGTAAGGTGGTATAATGCTCTAACACTTACCATATTTGTGACTGGAAAGAAGATCTATTTGTTGCAAGGTTAGCTTACTTTGTATATAAATGTACTAGAGTCACAATGAAGAAATGATTAACTTGAAGGAACAACCGAGTTATTTTTATCAAGTGATCATACACCATCATATATGAGTCTTAAACAAACTATATATATATAAGAAAATTGTTTCATTGACCACCAATGCCTATCATAAGAGTAAAGTTGCACTTTAATCCTTATTTGGATTTAAACAAACAAGTCAATGCATTTAATTTTAGTGGGGATTTTGTGCTTCATCCACCAACTTAGATCTGAAGTTTTATAGTAAAAATAAGTCTTATTGAAACTATGGCGCTCATATTAGAGTGAAATTGCAGAATATAAGACCTATGTGGCACAATATCGGTTTGAAATGGTATCATTGAAGGAAGAATGAACAAAACTTAGATTGTTAGCTCTGAATCAAATTACTGAAAGATTAAGTTAAAATTACAAATTGAGAAACTTTCTCTTGCTAAGGAAGTGAATATCTTGAAATGAAAAGTAACAGAATATCAACAAAACTAGCAAATATCACAATAGAATATAACTTTTGATGTTTTACTTGTAATTCATAACCCTTCCATTTCTTCATTACAAAATACTCTTTCCTAGTTTTCGAAATTGGTTAATGGTCTTACTAGAAAAGGTTGTTTAAAATCGTGAAGATAATATTAAAATTCATGCTGAGGTTAATAATTGAGGAATCTGTTACTTATCTTTGTGAGAGTTTTTTTACTTTAGGTTGAAAAAACAATGTCACGTATTATTGATGGCAGTTAACAATAAGTGTTCTTGTGTTGTGCAGGAGGCCCTACCATTAAGACTCGTCATTGTAACTTTGGTCTAGCTCAGCATTATTTATCTTTTGGGAGAAATACATTACTCAGTCACATCATGTTCTCATTGGAAGCTACAATGATTTTGACCATAATATAGAGACCCATTAATACTATTTGATTCTGATGTTTAGAGATGCTTGAGATTTGTACTTACTTTTTCAATAATGCACCAAGTTTTAAACTAAACCTAGATGTCTGTGTGTGAAAATAATTTTTTACAATGCATTCAATAAGTAAGTATTTTGATGTCGATGGCTTCAGAATATCTCATCAAGATAATGTGTTAGTGTGGGCAGAAGCAAGCAAAAAATGAATACATACTCCTTTGACCTTTCCTTCCCAATACAGGATGAGTGGGGAGGGAGAGGCTCTAGATACTGCCAGCTGAGATCGATGAGGATTGGAAATGGGATGAATAATAGATATGTCAATGTAGGTGGCATAAAAAATGAGAACAGAGAGAATGGCCTACTTAGCTAATATTCCAGCACCAACCCTTTCAAAGGCCACATTAAAATCACTCAAAATTTATCCCAGATAGCTAGAATCAGGCATATAGTAGTACCTTTGGTCAATGTTTACAATCCTCCAAGTAAATTTCACTTCCTTTTTTATTTCTTTCTCAATGTCATTATTTACGTATTTATATGTTACAACTGCTTTCCCATCATTATTATTATTCTTATTTTTTCTTTTTTCCTATAGGTTGTTAATTTCCCTTCAGGTTCATGGACTTAATTATATAGACATCAGAGGTCCATACATGCATAGAAATATGTTGGAATTTGGATTAGTGGTTGGAATAGCGCACTACCATACAAACATCCCAAGTTGATCCAATCGATATCGATGAGGAATAACATTCTAATGTGTTTCTTTGGTTTGTTATAGGACATCCAAAGTAGATATGTATTGAGATAATGAGCAACTTTGAAAACAAAGTGGAAATGGACTTAGACATGAAAGATCGTATCATTAGTATTAATGCCTCTCAACAAAGAGGTCTCATTTCATCCTTTTGGTTATTTTCCCAAAAAAACATTGATTAATATAGGTTCTCATTGATTCCAATACTTGCTTCATCTACCAAAGTGTTCACATACTAATAAAAATTGCAATCCAATACTAGCATATCCCAAAGGTCTGCAGTTTTGGAGAAATACATTTTAAGAGGACTTATAGGTATGGAAAATATTGGAGGTTTTTCCTCTATGGATGAATATGATTTAAAAACCCAGTGCTAACTAGTCATCAATGTGATCTAAAAACTTCCCTTCTCTATATTTAAGTAGTGAATTTACGAGACAAAGGGTAATTGAACCCTATAATATTACATCAACACATCTCGAAAAAAGGTTAACCCAATAGTGATTCATATGTAAACATTATTATTTTTTATTTCTACTTTTTATTAGAATCATGATGTACCATTCTTCCATAGAACTGCATGACAAATCACAAGGCGTAATCTCACTAAAAGCAACCAAGCACAATCGTACCTAGGAAGTCGAGTAACTAATTAGATTTCAGCAAGAAAGTGACTAATTATATCATTTCCACCTAGAGTCAAACATATTATTGTAAACAAATTTAGTATGTGCAACATTGAAAAAGAATAAAAAATAGATAATTGACTTCTTCTCACCTATGAAACTATGAGATAATGTGAATTCGAGGTAGTTATTGTTCATTCCTCTTCTTCATCACTAAAGGTTTGAAATTCTTCATCATTGGTGTATTCAGATTCTTCATTGTTGTTGTATTCAAAATATTCATCATCATTGGTGTATTAAGAGTCTTCATCGTTGTTGCATTTAGAGTATTCATCATGTTGTATTCAAATTCTTCATCACTACAAGATATGATACCTATGTATACCTCAGAATACCCCATATATGCAAGAGCAAATAATGTATCAAGTTATGTTCATTAGGCCTCATATACGCATACCTTTGATGTTTGAAAACCTCTATGAGAGAAAGATCCTTAGAAACCTCAGATCTACGTACAACAGATGTTTGAAAACCTTCAGGAGAGAAGAAACCTCCTACAAAACCCCTAGATACCCCCATGCATGTGCAATTCATATTCTAACCCTTGTTCCATCCATTTTTGTTACTATTAGCATTCATTGTTGATGAATTTGAAAAGCTTGTTATAAAATAAAATGAATTTGAATTGAATCTGAACTCACCTTCAGTCGATCCATGGAAAGGAGACCATTGAGTATGCATTCTTTCATACCAATTCCCAGCACCATCACATCGTATTCCTCATCCATGGTCCTATAGGGGAATTGATCGACATAAATTGTGATCTTTGTTTCGTGATCCAAAATATGTTCACAGATATGGGATTGCAATGGAATATTTAAATGAACCAGATTTGGTGTGGCCTCTGCTATGGGGGAATTATAGTGGTGATATTTTCATCAATGGCAGAAAATAAGAGTGATCGATTGCGTCAATGTAATCCAGGTTTTCCATTACCCTAAAACATTTAGTTTTTGAAAGAAATGCAAATATAAATTTTCTAAAATGAAATTTATAGATGTGTAAGTATCCTCAAATACTTAACCAAAAGGATAAATCTTGGGTATTTGGAACATTACTCACTATCATTAGTTGTGTCATTTCAATAGTCTTGTAAGATAATATATTTTCTAAGGGACATAAAGCCAACTCAACCATTTAAAGGAATTGGTTCTTTGGCAAGGCATCATGTCTCTAGTTTAGTTGGTGGGATAAGATGTCAACTTAATTTCGGATCTTGGTGAGCTTAGAAACCTACTCATTATGATTAGGTTAGTTGAGTTGATAACTCATGTTGATGTGAGTTTGTTAAGATAAAATGAGAAATTAGGGTTTGCTAGGGTTTGAAGATTTATTGGCATTAAAAAAAATGTTGTTACAAAAAGAATATACATTTTCATTGAATTTTTTTTCGACCTACTTATCTATATAATAAAGACAAGGATCCCTCCACACACCCCCCAAACAAGGAGGTGTACTATATCAATTTAGTGTGATCACAATGGAGTAAATGTGTTCTATAGATACCTTTTAAGAATCCTAAATAAGTAATCTAACAGCATCCTCAATGGTAATTTCCTTAATAGTAATTAATTTACTAAATTTTACTATTGTAGTAAATATGCTAGATATATGAGCTCCAAAAAAGAGTTCATTTGACTTATTGATGTCAGGGATTGACGCTCCCGGATCCAATTTCTTATGAGAGATTTTATAGAAATGATTTAGGTTTAAAATCACAACCATGAGATTCAGATTTATGATTTTATGGTGAACAATTTTCAATAATATTGAAGCTCAAGAAATATTCAATACCTGGTTCAATTTGTTCTTCATCATTCGTTCTTCTCCTCCTCCGATGTGAAACACAATTAGCGAAAATAAAAGAACAAAAGAAACAATGACACTTAAATACACATAACTTCTTGATAAAATTTGGGAATTTTCTACTTTTCATTTTTCTATTTATTTCCTCATAAAGAATCATGTAGTTTTAAAAGAGTTTTGTTTTTCAATAGTATTTCACTTGGGTTGTTAAGGCATTTCTAGAACTCCATATACAACATTTTAGAAGATGTGTTTGTTTGAGCATTGCTACAACTTCATATGCATTTTTTTATTATTATCTTATTTTCCATTAATAAAATGGGTATCTTATTAAAACATATGGTTAGATTTTTGGTTAAGGATCCATATCCACACAAGTAGTTAGGTTTGTACTTAATCCATATGTGTCATGCATCGAGTGAGCATGTTGCACTGTGATCGATGGAAGATTACTTAAAGGTTGCATTATGGTTGAAGGTAACCCAACCATATATGTTTGAATGTTGAGATTACAAGTTACTTGATTGCCTTTGCTCGAGTGCTTAGATCAGAAATTCTTGAATCGTAGATCAAAGGTAACCCTAGATCGTCGAAGGTTAGATCGTAGATGCTTATCGTACATATAACAACTAACAACTATATTATATTAGTATTATATATTTATATATAGTATATTAATGTATTAAACATATAGTGTGTAGATATATTAACATTATATAATATATTAATATATTAAGTATATTTAGTAAAGGGATAAGGGGGGAGCTTTACATCTTTCCGAACTTAGGTGCAAAGAAAACCATGACGAATGGAAGCATATGGATAATTAAAGAAGGTTGTGAAATTGACAAGTTTTAGCTAACATGATGCAAAATACATGAACTTACCGAAACTTTGATAGACTACCGAGAAGGTCAAACAAAATATGAACGTGACCAATACGATGAACCAAACGTAATGGCATCAACTTCATGACATGACATGTGTGATGAGAACAATAATGCATGAATTCATATGGATAATTCATGGAGGTTGTGAAATTGGCAATTTTTAGCTAACATGACACAAAATACACAAACTTTCCAAAAATTTAATAGACAATTGAGAGGGTCAAACAGCCACAGTTTTGTTCAAAAAAATATGAACGTGACCAATACAATGAGCTAACAAAAATGACACCAAAATCATGACATGCCAATGCCCAAAGGAAAATCCAACAAATATCTAAGACTCAACTCAACTAACACACTATGATGACGCACATGATGCAACTCAGTGGATCTATCGAAGGATTAATACAAAAAAATGATGAAGTAAGATATGGATATGATATTCATAATTGAACTAGATATTATATGAATCCATCTACAGTGTTACAATTTACTAAATTTTAACACTACAAATAGATTTTGAATCCATATGCAGTGTTAAAATTTAGTAAAATGTACAAATCCATTGTCAAAAATGTAATTTTCCATTGTCAGAGTGACAAAACTAAAAATGACCAAATAAACAACCAATTCATATTCTTAATGTTATCGGTATGTGGTGATTTTTAGTTTAGTTACTTGTTATTTGGTCATATATTTGATCTTGTGACCAAATTGGTCATTTATCTTGGTCATTTTTAGTTGGCTCACTTAAAATTGCTCAATTTTGGTCATTTATCCCTTGAAACAACTGCGGCGACCAAATTTTTTGGTCGCTTGGTTGTTTATCCTATTTTGTACTGGTGATAATCCCTTTGACACCAACATTGCATTATATTTGACCACAACATCACATGCATCCACCTTGGTTCGATATATCTACTTGCATTGAACCAATTTTTAGCAGGAGGTAATGAAACTAGCTCCCAAGTTTCATTATTTTGAAGAGATTGAAACTCTTCATCCTTGACAGCTTTCCATCTTGGGTCTTGTGAGGAATCAGTATATGATGTTGGATCAGATTCAATCATCATAAAAATCTCTTAGGATGATAAGGATCTCTAGCAAAGAATGTGAAATGTGCATCTTCAAATTGGGACCTTGCTTCCTTGTGTCATGAGGATCACTTGCAATATCTCATGTTGCTTCAATGGTTTCTCAACCTATTTTGGCCTTGTAGGTGGGTTATTATCTACAATTACATGCTCATATTCCTCCTCAAAATCAAATAAAATTCACTTGAGGCTTCACTTACTTCATCAAGTTGAGGATTAGAGCTTTCTCCTTCTTCCATTTGGAATGTTTGCAATCGTTCTTCCTCAAACTACACACTTATCTTAATGAAAATCATCTAAGTGGAGAGATCAAATAGTTTTTAACCCTTTTTCATTTTCACCATAGCCAACAAAGGTGCATGGTTTTATTTGAGGATATAAAGCCTTTCTTTTCTCAGGAGGAATCCTCGCCCAAGATTTTGAACCAAAGATTCGAAGGTGTGATACATCAAACTTATGCCCAGGAAAAGATTTAAATGGATCCATGCCTTTGAAATATTTATGAGGAACTCTATTCTAAATGTATTTTGCACAATTAATGGCTTCTTCCGACATTCTTGGAGAGAGAGACTTGGACTCTAGAATGCAGGTGGCCATCTCCTTCAGTGATATGTTATTGCGCTCTACCACACCATTTTGTTAAGGTGTGTAGGGAACACTATGTAGCATATGAATTCATGCGTGAGCAAAAAATTTCTACAAATATTTGTTCACATGCTTATTGTTACGGAGAGAAATTCCTATGGCTTGGGGTACCACAACAGACAGCTTGAATCCAGAAATCAATCCTTTCCTATATGCAAGAGAAACCAAATATCTAACACTAAAGGATCTCAATTTGTACCTTATTCCAGATGGTTGATGTAGATCCCCGTTGAGCTTTCCAACTCTAGCTTGAATTGATAAATTGCTTCCTCAACATTCAACAAACAAGACAAGCATGCTATATATAATCGTGTTAGACCTACTCTAGCATATATAATCAATAACATATAAGCATTTGAAATCATCCATGGATCAAATATTCATTCAAATACACATTATTGGACAGGAAAAGATATTTCTATTAATATAAAACATAGATTACAATAGAGACAACCTCTGTCGGCACGTCTGCGAATCAGAGAAACTGAGTCCCCCTCTTGGGCCTCCACCAAATCAATCCTCCATCTCTCGATAGCAAGCTCACAAGCAAAAGGCAAGATTGGGAAGAACACAAAAGTGCTCCAAGGGACAAAGGGATGTAGACTCAGGTATAAGCTCCGGCAACAATGGACTATAGTTATCTTGCTCTCAATTCCTCATGCCTTCAATGTATCCAAAGGGTTCCTTATATAGCTCTTCAATGGGGTAATGAAAGGTCAAATCTGAGCGATCTCAAGGCATATGGAAGGCCAGGGTACAAGTGAGTCGGATCCACATCAAGGAAAACTCCAAAAGAATTTGGCCTTTTGCACACATCCCGATGTACGCAGTTTTAAGGGTCAAACCTGCGTATATACACGATAAAGGGTTTAAAAGTCGCGTATGGAAATTTTTGCATGTTTTTGGGGATGATCTTGGAAACATTAAAAGTACAAAAATGGTCCATGGGGTCTAAGGAGTCTGCAGAGGGACAAGGAAAGCCATAAAAATGTGATTCACCATGTGTGGTAAAATCAGCTATAACATATGCCCCCTAATGTGTGAGGTCAGAGGGGTCATACGATGGTCGAAATACATTATAATTCCATCCCAGAAGTGAAGTGATGAAGAAACCAGTGGAAGAACCGACCATCCAATCAGCACTATACAATGATACAACTCTGCACATAACTGCAAATAGATATAGCAATATCGGATACATAAGAGTACAATGGCCATGAATAGGCATGATACAATTTAACATATGTGGTCATCGCCACATACAATATAAATAGATCAGAATCTCCATGATGAAGATATACAAAGGATCATGATCTCCATGAAGAATGAAGATATATAATGGATCAAGCTCTTCATGATGGCTGGAAATGTCTGACATATACTGGAATCAAGTCACAAGAGCTGAAATCTCATGAAAACTGGCATGATGAAGGAGGTAGCATATAAGAGATGCCACCAATCTAGAAGGTCTTCTACACAAATCGCTATGAGTACATGTCCTACTATGCGAATAGAGGTGTCAAGGTCGAACATAGTAGTCCATCCTCTGATTACCGGTCATTGATGTATACTGTTAACAAACGTGAGATCACCCACCAATAATGAAAATGGGAATCAAGGTACTAGAGTGCAAACTAACAAGTGTGAATAAATGTGTTGAGGTCGAACACTTGAGAGAATCCATCAATTAGGGGACATTGATGTATTCCCAAAAACTATCAATGGCAAGAGAACCTGCCACTAATGACTGCAAGTCTGAAGACACTTAAATATGACTCTAGATTCCTATCCCAGAATAAATGATCTGAAGTCAATGGGATGAAATCCGCTAGAAGGAGGGCATTAAGGCATCCTCCATCATCCAACACGAGGTACTCATCAAAGCTGTATAATGTGGAAGGACTCGATCATAAGGTGCACAAACCAATAACTGTACCGGGAATGGTTGACATGCAAAGTCAAGATAACTAAGGAATGGCCGACTCAAGTTTCAAATTCCTTCGAACATGAGCATAAAGGTGGATGGTGACTGAATGTAGGTAGCATAGAATCGATATGAAAAACTGGGACATCTCTGCGACATAGGAGGCATCGACAGAGGCTCCATAGGGACTGGAAGCTTAACTAGTCGGTGTAGATAAACTCAGATAAACGAGTACAGCTCCTAAAGTCAAACTATTAACCCAACCAACGGATGTGATATACAGTGCTCTGTTCGAAGGTGACACGACTTGACTGCTGCCAAAGATAACATCTTTTCTTGTCTGGATTTTTGGTCTTTTAATTTTTTTTGGACCTTTTCAAATATTTGAAAGGCTTGAAAAAGAATAAAATCGCTTTAAAGTTATAGAATAGGAGGAGATGAGTGTCAAATATGCAAACAAACTAGTTCCAAGCAGTGGAACATACCTGTGCTCAATGCAA
This sequence comes from Pseudotsuga menziesii, assembly GCA_001517045.1. Taxonomy (NCBI): domain Eukaryota; kingdom Viridiplantae; phylum Streptophyta; class Pinopsida; order Pinales; family Pinaceae; genus Pseudotsuga; species Pseudotsuga menziesii. Next base: position 778,366 of record LPNX010381499.1, read on the forward strand.
GGACACATGTGTAAGATAACGACACTCGGGGGAAAGTCCCCTCCCATTAACAATAGGGAATCAAGCTGCAAAGGATATATAAAATGGTTCTGTGTGGCTAGTCATGAGACAAGCTTGGGCTATATGGATGATACTCAAAGTTAGGGAAGCTAGCATAAGGCTCAATGAGGTAGGCAAAGCTCATGATAATGCAATTACAACTTGACATAAGGGAGTCTTGAGGAAACAGGCCAGTAAAAGATCAAGAGTATGAGGCTCTTGCGAAATGTCATGGCGATACTATACAATGGACTCCCACACCCTAAATACAAACTGTCGGCATGGGAATCAAATGCAAATAAGGAGCTAACTAGGGTACCCATGTAAGGTCAAGCTCTACCATTCTAAATATGCCACTTCTAAAATAGCAAGAAGGTTCCATGACAAGATAGAATGGGTTCGTACCTAAGGTTATAATGAAACAGTCATAATGTCATGCAAAATGCAAATGGAGGTAAAACCTTAACCTATATGACAATTTAAACATCATATCTGAAATCAGCATGAACGGGTCAAAACAACGGTTGAAATGGCGCTTAAAACGGTCTACTACATCATATATTAGTAAAAAACGGTCCAAAAAGGGTCAGAAATGGTCCAAAACTATAGAAAAGGGGGTAAAAATTTCCAAAAATTTGAAAATTTTCTATAAATAGTAAAAAATTCAAAACATTATATAACATTTGAAATTTTTACCCAATTGAGCTCAGAACTTCAAACACGAATTCCAGGAGATCCAGCCGGTAGAATTCGACACCGTTTTTTCTAGGTAATTTCCCATGCCCTGCTCTTTCATTTACATGTAAATTTTTCAATTTTCCATGGTCTAATTTTATTTCTAGGCCATCCTAATGTATGTGCCACGTCCCACACAGAAATCAAGGATTTTTTCGTGTATAGGGCTCGATATACGCGGAAAAATGCCCCAAAGTCACATACATACGTTGTTGTTTAGCAAACAGTCGTGTATGCGACCGCGTTCAAGTTTTTTAAAGACATATAATTACCCAAACTTGAATTAAATGTATAGGATGGTTCCAGAATGGAGGGAACGTGAGCACGGGGATGTAGAAGAAGTAGTACGGGGTGATCTAATGGCACAACAGGCTCTTTGTGCATGTGGGCTCTACAAGTTTTGGTTTCTTGGTGGCTTAAGGGCCAAACCAAGACTGCTGCAAATGCTAGTAGACTACTGAGATCCTGACTCAGAGTCATTCCAGATCGACGGGATGTCCCTCACCATAGAAGTGGAGGACATATACTTCATTATTGGATTTTCTCGATGGGGGGAAGTGGTGAACCTAAGTTCTCGCGGGCCTAGAGGTGGCCTCACCATAGATGAGTACATAGCAGTGTATTGTTATCTGGACACAGAGAAGGTCGAGAATCAGATCCCAACTAACTCCATACAGGTGCTAGGCCTAAAGGCCATACTACTGACACTAGGCAGGATAGCAGGGCTAGCCTCACTCCACCAGGCCTCACGGCCCCTGATGTTATATGCAGTAGAGTGCATGAGACCCATGGTTTATGATTGGAGCACTGCGCTATTGGGCAACATGAAGCACCAGCTCAACGAGTGCAAGATGGGTAGGGTACAGAACTTCGGTTTCAGTAGTATACTGAGAACTTTTTTCTTTGAGCGTGTTCCAGGATTGAGCCATAGAGTTGACGTTCCTCTTCACGAGGTTCGAGATCCAGCCCAACGACGTTGGGTAGATGCGATGTGCAGACTAGGTGAAGGTAGGGTGTCCAACCCCTATCCAGCTGATTTCTTTCCATGGTGGCGGCAGTAAATAGTTGCCATCGATGACTACCCCTATGCAGGGATAGATTTTCGGGGAGGTCTCGACATGCCACAACCACCAGGATCGACATACGGTGACATTGGTAACGAATCCCAACCCACTTTTTAAGTTTTGTGAATTATTTAATTTTTTTGTGTTTTTTGATATATGGAATCAAAAGACATGTTTTTGTGTGACAACACCTAGTGACATCCTATCATATGTATGCAGATGTAGGACCACGGTGGCCTGAAGGCTTCCCTCGCCATAGACAGAGGGGAAGAGGAGATGACATTATGGGTGTGGATGTGGAGCAGACACTCCAAAGCATTCATACCAACTTCGTGCGGTTGACACATAGGGTACCCATGGTGCAAGTCGAGGACCTGCCTGAGGCCATGTAGCGTCAGGTGGTGGGTGTGCCACAAGCATGGGTGCAGTTGTTTCGACGGCTAGCTAGAGCCGTGGTGACATTCCATGATCAGAACCCCCCTCCTCCTCCCCAGGCTTAGATACCTGGGAGTGATATATTTTGTAGTACCGTGTATTTATATTTTGGTGGCTCGGAAGCCCCATTTTTGTATTATGACACTTATGTATTATCACATTTTGGATGTTTAAAAAACTTTTATGATGATCAGTTTATTTATTTACATGTGTAAAAATGTATGTTTGCGATGATCTTATTGTCTGTGAAACAAATTCCAATCTAACACATAGTTAGCATATGAGTCAGCAACTTGATTATAAATTCTTAGAACATGTATGTATGTTATGTTGTCAAATTTCCGTTCTAACAATCTCACATGTAAGAATATTCATAATAATGTTGGATCCCTAACATGATACAAGCCATTAAGCTGTGACACTACTAACTCCGAATCAAGACGTACCTCAAGAGATAGAGTACCATGTGAAATGACATCTCGTAGAAGCTCGATAACGGCACTATATTCAACAACATTGTTTGAAGAGGGTTGTAAACATACGCCTCTTGAAGACAATACCTGACCCGTAGGAGTATAAATCACCCAAACAGCAGAGGCTGAGTGTTGAGTGTGGCGGCTAGCACCATCCGCGAATCCTATATGGATGGAAGACTCCATTGACATCTGACATAAGAAACGAAAGCTAATCAACAAACCCAATCACCATAAGAAAAACCTAACTATGCAAAATATTGTACAATAATATACAATAGTCAGCCCTGGTTGAGAATCATGCATAGTACTTTTTAAGATAGAGCCCATTTCTAGGCTCCACCAAGGCTGTCCCTTCGTAATCTACTAACTCATATGTGCCCTTCTCTAACACACGTTTAACAGCGTAAGGACCATGCCACAAGGGGTTAAATTTTCCTGCCCCCAAGGGTTATTTAGCTTGATCCCACAAAAGGACCAAATCTCCTTCACTAAACTTCCTTGGATGGATAGATTTATCATATTGGACCTTAACGCGATGCTTATTCACTTCTAGAGCCACTAAAGCATCTCGGCGCTGCTCATCAAGCTGCTCTAAATGGACCAAATGTGCCTCCAATGAGGAAGTGTCTGGTAAAAGCTCTATGGCTAGCCTCAAAGAAGGGATTTCGCACTCAACCGGCAATATCAACTCCACTCCATGTACAAGCTAATATGGAGAAAAACTGGTGGCAATCTTAACCGTGGTCCTATAAGCCCACAAAGCAGGATATAACATGATATGTCAATTGGTCTTTCTTTGTGTGATGGTTCGTTGGAGAATGGACTTGAGTGATTTGTTCACTGCTTCAACCTATCCATTCGCTTGAGGGTAATAAGAAGAAGAATGCTCCTGCTTATACCCTAACTTCGAGGCCAACTCTTCCATCATCCAATTCTGAAAGTTCCTACCATGGTCAGTGACAATTTCTTTCGGAATACTAAACCGAGTAATGATCTGGTTGAATACGAAATGTGCGGCTGTCTCACTGTCGGATTTAATCGTGGGCATAGCCTTAGCCCATTTTGTGAAATAGTCAATAGCCACGATAATATGATGATGCCCCCCAGCTGAAGCTGGGTTGCAATCCATGAAATCAAGCCCCCACTTAGTGAAGGGGCCGACGGTGATAATAGGATGTAACGGGGCAGGATGTGAGCGCATATTCCGTGAAAACACCTGGAAAGGGTGGCACTTCTTGACCGCATTAACACAATATTTAAAGATTGATGGCTAGAAATAACCCGCTCTCAAGTTTTTTGGGGCTGTAGAAATCCCAGATAAATGACCACCACATGCCCCTCCATGGAAATCATTCAGCACAAGCTCAGCCTCCTCATGAGTTAAACAACGAAGCAAAATGGAATCTACCCCACGACGGTACAATGTGTTATCCACTATGAGGTAATTCTTGGATACGTGACGTAACTGTCGTCGTTCATCCCGTGAAAGGTGAGTAGGGACCTTCAATGTTTGTAAATATATGATAATATCCTCATACCATGGATCCAAAGTTGAGATCAGGAAAATGTGCTCATCGACAAACGTATCTTCACAAACTTCCTCCTCCTCTTCGCTTGGGAAATCAGATATAAGCTCCGCAAAAATCAATGATTTCTTCGATTTTGCCAAAACAAACTCGAGATCGAATTCTTGCAAGATGAAAATCCACTTATTATACTTTCCCCCTATCATCCTTCTAGTGAGGACGAACTGAAATGGATTGACATGGGCTACCACCAAGGTCTGGCGAAGGAGAATATAGTGTCTCAATCTTTGAACCGCATGAACGGTAGCTAAGGCAAGATTCTCCACATGGGAATAATAGATCTCTGCATCTATAAGGTTCCGGCTCAAATAATATATGACATGCTCTTGGAGCTCTCATCCTCTTGAACCAAAACCATACCAATCGTCTCCATAGACGCGGCCACATAAAGAAGAAAATCATCACATTTTTTTAGGTATTTCTTGTTTTTGGGGTAGCAAGGCCCGCCAAAAGTATGCAATGTGGGTATTCGTTGGATGCGGAATTAAATTCCGCATCCAACGAGCTCTCCTGCTTGGAATTTGAGTAAAAACACAGGGAGATATGTCGAAAATACGAACAAAAAAAGTAGTTTTCTTTTATGACAAATATGTCAATTCAACCATTATGGTTGACTCATTTTATTGAAATTCTATTGGTTCTTGAATTCCCACTCACAAAATTTATTGTTGGTGCATTTTCTTATAAGGCCCATTTTAGACCCTAAATTTCCTCTAATGCTTGCCGAAATGTTGACAAGAGTTCCGTACCAAGGTCGTAACGCACTAGTAGCTGGAAGTGGTTGAGAAAAGTAATAGCTAGGTCATCAAACAAAGTGAATGCCCCCCTAGGTAACTCTGTGTACCATTTCGTTGCAGGCCCTATAAGGGAGCATTGAAATAGCCTTGAACAGATCGAATCTTCGTGTAAGGAATTAGAAGAGCACCAAAGGTGAAATGTAGTAACATGTTCACTAGGATCTTCTCCTGGTTTACCCTCGAATTTGGGAATGTCCAAGGGAAGCTTCATAGGGACATCCAGCCAAGCCGAGTCATAAGATACCGGATCGTTCGTTACTCTCAACAAGTCAGGAAAATTTAACGTTGCGAGGAAAGGGAGCCTAGGTTGAACAGGTCTATGAGACGCTCCCTGATAATTTTGATTCACATAGGACTGATTACTGTAACCACTATGGCCATGGCCATAGTATCCTCCTCCTGTTTAACCCATGTAGGGTGGCATGTAAGCACCATAATGTGGTGTACCTTGACTATTTGGGGATACAAAGCCATAATTCGGGGAGTAAGCAGGTTGTTGATACCCGTACCCATAAGGTGAATAACTTTGTGCATACTGTGGTCCATAATATGGTCCATAAGAAGCCCCATGAGATGTCCCATGAGAAACTTCATAGGTAGGAATAGATGTTCCAGAAGTAGGAATATGACCTCCAGAAGTAGGAATACGCCCTCCCGAGACAACAGGAGGTACTTGACTCTGAGACACAACTACGTGAGTAGCAGCAATACGCACATGGCTCATAGCAACACTCCGGCCCGAAGGACCACGTGAAAGATGGGGAGGAATATCATTCGAAGAACTAGGAATCGAGGACGAAGGGACATGTGAAACTATGTAAGTGGTATTCCCTACCATCACTCGTCTTGGTTCTGGTATCTGAATAGGACTACTAACACCAGGTCTAGGACGAATGTGAGATGTAGCCTCCACCGCTGGGATGGAGGGTACAATGTGACTTGTGCTCCCAAATCTCTCTGCATGGAAAGGAATGGGAATGCCCCTAGGCATAGTGCTAGGATCAAATTTTGACTCGACATGGAATTTCGGATCATGTGCAGGGATTCCAGACATGCCATAGCTAACATAACTAGTGCTTGCAGGTTCATGATGAGTCTCATCACCCGGAAGACAATACCGGTGACCTGTGAATGAGGGATCATACCCAGAGTGTGTAGGTATATCATGTGAAGGAGCGAACCTAGAGTGTGTAGGTATATCAGGTGAAGGATCATACATAGGAGTAGGATCTTCTTCTCCAACCTCTTGAGATGGAGAAGACAACTCAGGAATTTCATCTTCATGATCTCCCATCGTGTGTGAATCAATGTGAGAAGTAGTCTGCCTGGACTGTCTATTTCTCTCTCCCAAATGAGGAGGAGATGTAGAAGGCAGAAGTCCTGCTAAACGACGAGAACGGCGGGGTGCCGTACCCAAATCCATAATGACTCAAAAAATGAAAAAGACTCTCTAATTACGCAAACCCTAAGCAAGCTAGCATGCACAAAGCATATACCAATGTAATCTAAAGCTAATCACAAGAAAACAAGGGTAGGATATGTGAGATCTCGAATGAAGCAGATATGTCTCGCTTAGGAGAGGCTTGAGACTCCCATACACAACAAGCGGAGGTTCGTAACCAATTATTGTGGCCCTCAGCTTCAACGCATATAGCAACTGTGCTATCTGACCCCAATCTGGCCAAGACACCTGTAGAATAACCCCTACAAAGTCCCCCCTTGATAACCTAGGTAAGGCAACTAAGGTCACCTCAATATAATCAATGCTCAGGCAGACAGTCGCAGGCGGGATTGACCGTATGGGCAAGGTAGCAAAGCCCGAAACTCTCGAAAGAGCCCCCAGATACGAATACAATCCTGGAAATATATTTGGTGCTACTCAGTTATGAATAGGGGTCATCCCAATCAATAACCGCTCACACTGCCTCATGTTTAACTCCCTTGTAAGCGGAGGATCCTGAGAAACACTAATTATATCAAGGAATTTTACACTCTCACCTGGACAGATACATACATGTTGTTGTTTAGTGGTATTGCAGAATTTACTCACAATGAACTATTCCAAGACCCTAAAACCTAATCTTGTTGGTGTACCCTATCAAAGAAAATAGTGTAATCCATTTTAATTAAGCATTGATTTTATTTGGATTTATTACTCAAAAAAGGTAGATGACCATGCAACCAATGGTGTTATGACGCAACATGAAGTAAAATGCACACCGAACAATCAATGCAAATGCATTGTCTCGAATGAAAAATAGGGCATGCTACTACGTGAAATGCAAAATTTTCTTCAAATGACAAATGCAATCCTTCCTATATGAAAACCTTACCAATACTTCTCTAAGCAAATCTAGTGCAAGTACCATGCAAAGTGCAAAGTGCGATGCATAATGATGCAAAGAAGCAAATATTTTTTGGATTTTTTGAAAAAATGAGATAGCAAGGAAAAATAATGATTCTACCACACCCAGACTCTGCAAGCACAATCAAATAGCACTCACGCAAAGTACTAATGTAAAAGAACTCTAATGCACTAATCCCAAAACAAAAAATTGAAAATGCAATGACAATAACATTCTTAAAAAAAATTTACCCTAAAAAAAAGTGTCTCTGGTCAGAAACATATGTGTATACAGACTCTAGCAGTATCACAGGAGACTCAGCAATCATCAAAATTCACCCAGCAATAATCAATCTTCCTCTAAAAGGAATAACTCAGGGCATACGCGATTGTATGCAGAAAACCCGCGTATGTACATGGATATAGCAGTCAAAACAGCGTGTATACGCGACTGTGAGTTAAAAACTCATGTACATGAAGGAAAATGCATAAAAATGAAGGCAAGCAAATAAGCTGAGACAAAATTCACACCAATCAGACACTACCAGGAAAACATGCCCCCAGACCTGACTCAGAAATCAGAGCAATTCAAGAACATTGAATGCCTATAAAAACCCCCAAAGGACAATTACTAGGAACTCCCCAGCAAAGTCGCCAATTCTGTTACAGAGAGAAATTCCTATGGCTTGGGGTACCACAACAGACAGCTTGACTCTAGAAATCAATCCTTTCCTATATGCAAGAGAAACCAAATATCTAACACTAAACGATCTCGATTCGTACCTTATTCCGGACGGTTGATGTAGATCCCCATTGAGTTTTTCAACTCTAGCTTGAATTGATAAATTGCTTCCTCAACATTCAACAAACAAGACAAGCATGCTATATAATCGTGTTAGACCTACTCTAGCATATATTAGCAATAACATATAAGCATTTGAAATAATTCATGGATCAAATATTCATTCAAATACACATTATTGGACATGAAAAGATATTTCTATTAATATAAAACATATATTACAATAGAGACAACCTCTGTCGGCATGTTTGCGAATCGAAGAAACCGAGTCCCCCACTTGGGCCTCCACCACTTCAATCCTCCATCTCTCGATAGAAAGCTCACAAGCAAAAGGAAAGCTTGGAAAGAACACAAAAGTGCTCCAAGGGACAAAGGGATGTAGACTCAAGTATAAGCTCCAGCAACAATGGACTATAGTTTTCTTGCTCTCAATTCCTCATTCCTTCAATGTATCCAAAGGGTTCCTTATATATCTCTTCAATGGGGTAATGAAAGGTCGAATCCGAGCGATCTCAAGGCATATGGAAGTCCAGGAGACAAGTGAGTCGAATCCACATCAAGGAAAACTCCAAAAGAATTTGGATTTTTGCACACATCCTGATATACACGGTTTTAGGGGTCAAACCCGCGTATATACACGATAAAGGTTTAAAAGTTGCGTATGGCAATTTTTGCATGTTTTTAGGGATGATCTTGGAAACATTAAAAGTACAAAAGTGGTCCATGGGGTCTAAGGAGTCTGCAGAGGGACATGGAAGGCCATAAAAATGTGATTCACCATGTGTGGTAAAATCAACTATAACACTTCTCTCCATTGTATGTATGAAGGGCTTTAATCTTGTTTCCATAAATATTCTCAACATAAGCTTTAAAAAATATAAAAATTTCAAACACTTTTGATTCATACTTGAAAAAATAAACCCAACAATATCTAAAGTAATCATCTATGAATGTTAACACATACTTTTCATTACTCAAGGACAGAGTAGGAAAGGTTCATGTGATGTCACTATGGATCAATTCGAGAGGTGCATATGCTCTCTCATATTTTCCTTTCTCATACTTGCTCTCTGGATGCTTGCCAAGGATACAACCTTGACAGATGCCACTTGAGAACTTTATGTTTGGAATCCCATCAACCATTGAATACTTATGCAAATATTGCAAATACCTATAGGTGAGGTGACCAAACCTATGATGCCATAGCTTGCTGGTCTCATTGGCATGTGTCAAGAGTGCACTTGGATATCAGTAGAGGAGGAGTTGAGAAAACTTGTAGACCTTGAATTGTGATCTGCAGCTCCAAGTGCTATAATTTTACCAGTGGATATTTCAGAAATATCTACATCATTGCGACTGAATATGACTTTCATTGGAGTTCCAGTGTGATTCATTTGATACATAGAAAGAATATTTGTAGACAGTGAAGGAACATATAAAAATTTTTTGGACCACCTATTGTCTAAATCAATTCTTCCCTTACCATTAGATGGAATCTCTGAGTCATCTCCCATCAAGATTGAGGGACCAGCAGTGGATTTGAAAGCAGAGAAGGAATCCCTTGTGGCAGACATATGATTGGATGTTCCAAATTCAATGATGAAGGAGGAGGAATTTGAAATTCTTTTCTTCAATGCATGGAATCTCTCTCTGTCTTCTAAACTTGAACTTGCATCCTTCTTCTTTGCACTTTTAGGGAAAAGAAGAATTTTCTTTTCCAAAAATTGAGTCATCATATCAATGTTTTTCTTCATATAGGAGCTTTCAAGGAGAAAAGAAGATTTTTCTTCATATAGGAGCTTCTAAACTTGAACTTGCATCCTTCGTCTTTGCACTTTTAGGGAAAAGAAGATTTTTCTTTTCCAAAAATTGAGTCATCATATCAATGTTTTTCTTCATATAGGAGCCATCCCTTATGGTAGTATGTGCATTTAGTCTTTTAATTCTTCTTCTCCTGCTTGTCCTTCTTGGAATTATAAGGATCTTCTAGTGGTTTGGATTTATCCTTCTTTTTGTTTTGACAACTTCTTCCCTTAGGCATTCTTAGAATCTCCTGCAGCAAGAACTTGGTATTTTGATGGTTTAATGGCACCCATTTGGACCAATTTGTCCTGCTCCTAGGTGAGAGAATCCATCAATTATCCCAAATAAGGCATCTTCTAGTTTCGAATTGTCAACGTAGTTGCATGAAAAGTAGATACAAACACTGAGTATTTTGGACTCAATTTTGAGAGAATAGACAGAATCAGTTGTTATTCTTTCTCCTTGATCCGACATAGTTTGAGCTAAAGTACCAATGATCTGAACTTTGCAAATAAATATTGTATGGAATCAAAAATACTGGGAATTAGTGAAATCAACTCATTTTCTAGTTGATCACCCCTTATATCATCTGTTTTTCCAAACAATGATTCAAACTTTAGCCATACTTTATTTGGAGTGGTTAATCCATCAAGATTAAATAGGATTTCTATGGAAGTGCTGAGACACAATAAACCATACTCTTAATCCATTATATTGTACTATTTGGCCTTCTTTACAGATGAATTTGGCTCAATCTAGGTACCCATAGTGACTCTGTAAAGGCCCTTACTCCTCAGTAGAATCACCATCTTTGATTTCCATTCAAAATAATTGAAATGAGTGAGAGTAATTGAATGAGACTGCTTCAATTTCAACTCTTGTGCTCTTGGTGAGATAGAATTTGTAACCCACACATTGCAAAACACTTAGAAGGAAAAAAATTGTTATCCCAATCAAACTCTACTTCGACACTGGGCACATTCGGTAGGGAATCACACCTGAGCAGACCAATTAGGTTAAACCAAATTGACCGAAGGCAATTTCCTCGAGATTTATGTGGTAACTCCACTAATATTGGTGCTTCAATGGAAATATCCAAGTGAGATTGGATGGTCGATAAAATTTGATACCATGTGAAATTTTTATCATAGTTGGATCTAGCAACAAAAAAAATCCTCACAATTTGTTCTTACAAAGATGCACAGAAAAGAGAGAAAATATGACTAAATTTGATACACCAAAAAAAATCTCATTGAGAAACTATTATTCATCCAAACTTTTCCAATATGTTGGTTGTCCAAATATACTACAATAGACCAAAATTGAAATCCATTGAAGGAATTTGAATGGATCACATGTGGCAGGATTAGAATAGGAAAAAATTCCCACATATGGCAAGTATCCATCCCAAATCCTAGCAAATGGTCACGAATTGGCTAGGTGGGACTAGGTTGACCATAAGTGACCAAAAATCAATGAGTGGGTGGATTTTTAGAAGAAAAGGTAGGAATATTTTAAGGAAACAAGTGACATACTTTCCCAATTCATCCTAGAGCAACTTGCTAATCCTATTTCAAGAGAAAAGTAAAAAAAATTCTGCTAAAACTCATAAAAGCAAGATAAAGTAGGATGCAAGCACTTTAGCCTCTAAAAGCATACTAAAAAGTAGAAAGAGGGCTCTATGGTGGACACAATATCACATGGTGGTCAAAGTATGCTTTAGGATCCTAACTAACATAGTCTAAACCACTATGAGGCTAATAAAAGCTTATAATACGTTCTAGTTGATTAATTTGTTCTAACAAGGTTGATTGATATATTAAGCTTAATTGAGATATTAAGCTTGATCCAACACTTTTTGAATGCTTGATCAAGTTAATATATCAATTGATCTATTAGCTTGGTCGAGCTTTCAGTTAACCACACATAAACCCTCGATGGAGGTATTTTCAAAATGCGCAAAATTCTCGATCGAGGTTTTTAAAATCCGTGATCGAGCTAATAGCTCGATCGAGGGATTTAAAACATGATTTTAGCCCCATTTTCTAAAATTTTATTGTTTATGCTATTTTTTCCAGACCTAAACCCTATCCTAGGATGCACCTTAGATGCTGGAATTCATACCAATCAATTCGTTAACGAATTGTCTACCCATTGGCATATAATTTTTGGGTTTCTGAATTTACATGATAATTGTTTTTGAAACTTACACTTGAAAAACCATGTCCACAACTTTGAATCAACGCAAAGAAATATCAACATAAAAATTACACAACCAACAAATTTCAAAAAATATATACACCCGAGACCGATGCACATAGTTAAAAAAAAAATTATGTGCACACACATGTGTACGAAATGCAATTAAAAGTTCCAACGGTTGGTTTCAAAAATAAATAAATAAATAATAATAATTTTCCATCATAAGTTAAAAAAAATATGTGCACCCCCATGCATTTTGTGTAGATTATGTTCATATATGTTTTTCAAAAATCAATCATTTATCATTAAATTATTTTACATGCACACAAACCACTTGTAAACTTTTCCTGAGAGTTACATGGATGAGCCAAAATATTATTTAATATTTTTGCATATTAAATAATATTATTATTTTATGTGTGTGTGTGTGTGTGTGAAAAGACAACATAATTCCCTACAATTTGTTTTCTTATTGTGTGTCGGAATTCACAAGGCATATATGCATTTTGACGGATTCAATTTAATGAATGAGTACAAATTTTAATTTTCATCGTCACTTTTGGCCAAAAAGTGTTACCCATATTCATGAATTCACCCTTTAACATTATCGTATCCTATTACTGAAACATATTTTCCATCATTAATTGAAACTTTCTATGATGTGTTCGTATTGGTGTCATAATATGTAAATAAATAGGTTGTACTAGTCATATGATTAGAATCACCAAAATTCGATATTCATTTCACAAAAGAAGAAGATTTACTAGGTTGAACAGAATAGGCACACAAGGCTACATGTTGTACTTTGAAGGATTTCTTCTTGGCTTTAACAAGTTCACGACTATGTTTTAAGAAAATATTTTTGGGGTGGTTGGTTTTTCCATAATACTTATAAGAATTATACACTTTCTTTTTATTAGAAGCATCATCATAGGTATCATTAGAAGAGTGAGGCGTTGATCCTTTAGAATGTGGTTCAAGGTTTATATAAAATTTTTATTATGATTCTTTTTACTATGTGCCATTAGAGATTTACCATTAGTGAATTGACTAAAAATAATTAATTTAGCTCGCTCACATATCAAACCTTTATAAAAATATTCAAAAGATGGTTTCATAGTACCTTTAGACATTTCAATGGCCCTATACCTAGTTTGGATGAACAAATCAAAGGCCAAAAGTAACTTTTTCTTTACTATGATAACAAGGGAATTATCATGTTTCTTGTAATCACTACCAAAATTATTTAACTTTTTGTTATAGGTTTTTATTTCAGCAAGAAATGACTATACTCTATCAAATATTTAGGGTTTAACTCACCAATATTATTTTCAAGATAGTAAGAAGAAACATCATCTAATTTATAAAATAGAGAAGCTCAAGTTTTCCATACCTCAATTGGGTTACCCTTAGCCTCAATATGTACCTGTAAACTATCTTAAACAATTTGATCGATGATTCCCCTTTCCTGATCACATTGGTATTCCCATATAACTAATTCTTTAGCATCAGTTGGTTTTGGTTGTCCACCTTTAACCAAGAGACATAGATTCTTACTCCTGAGAATGTCACCCATCTGTCTCTTCCAAGAGATATATTTAGTACCAACTAATTCAATAACGAAAGCTACCTTAGAACTCATAAATTATGAAGTAAGAAACTAATGCCTAAAGCCTAATGCAACAAGATCAGAATCCAAGAACTAGAAGAAAGAGTGAATAAAACCATAAATTTATTACCAATAATGAAACCCAACAGTAGATTACTTATGGATTTGCGAACCTAATGCAGAAACAGTGAAAAAAAATAGGTTTCGACTTTTTTTTGCCAAAAACAAGGCCCAGACACTTTCTTTGTGGATAAGATGCATGGTAAATGGGGCCCACGTGATTGATTTATGTACAAGGAACATGTTTACACACTTCTAGTGAAATAAAGGTGTTTGGGTGCTTGAAACTAAAATTTCCCAAAAGCAGCCACAATATGGATGGAAACCTGTGACAAAACACAACCAAAAATGAACAAACAACTAGATTTTCTACAAGAAATATAGATTCTTGATATACATTTAGTATTCAATGGATTTACACTCATATATAATGATAAAAAAAAACATGAAAAAATCTGATCTAAAGAAATGTTGTACATTTGGTTGTCAATGATGTAAACCTTAGTAAAAGGATATCTAAGTAAGGACATTAAAGTCATCTGCTTATGACGTATCTATTAATCATGACCCTCACGGGATGAGATAACATGTGGTTGTTTCCACATGCCCACTTTGATTTGTACACTAATGGAGAAAGTGAAGAAGCCCCTAGGGTGATGATGATGTGTCCACATAACCATGATGGTGTGAAGTGTAAAGAATCCCCTTGATGAATACATGAAGTGGTCATGAAGACAAAGTCAGGGGGAGTCTCATGAGAATGATGTTGGAGACAAAAAGGGGACTTTTAATCCATAAAGGTATCCCAAATGAAATTTAAAGTTCCATAATCATACATCATAAAGGTATCCCAAATAAAATTTAAAGTTTCATAATCATACATCATATTCCCATACCTTTATTGTAATAGGTGGCATGATTCCTAACTCCCCATGGTTGAGGAGAAATGATTTTTTCTTTAAACTAGGCCAAATTTTGGTTAGGGTCGCCCTAACATGAGGTCAGAATTTGGTTAGGCCAACCTACCGTAAAGTAACTTTAAAAAGTGACTTGTACATTTGAAACATTTCATTTAAATCATCCAAGTTCAAGACATCTTAAGCGAAATTCAAGAGAATGATTAAGTGAAGAAGATTGATGGAAACTTGCATAGCTTTCTCATACATTATCGAAATTACAAACTTCTTATATCATTGGAAAGCTTGTTGTAATGGATATGTGATCCCACACTTACAAAGGTTTCTTTTTGTGAAGGATATGGTGCATGACTAGGGTTTCTCTCTTTCTTCCTTATCTTCACAAGGCATAGACTAAGGTTTATCTTATGATCTTGGTGCATGGATTAGGATTCTTATGGAATGATATAGGTTTATTTTCTTGGAATGTCAAAGGGTTTGATGATGATTATGTCAAGGGATTGAAGCATCCAAGGAATATGTGAAGTCTATGGGTGATTGTTTCTAGAGTTTGTTCAAGAAGGACTTGATGATAATTGTGGCAGTGAAGACAATGATAGTAATAGTGACAATGACAATGAAGGAAGTGATAGTAATAGTGAAAGTGAAATTGAATACATTGACAGTAACAACTATAGTAAAAATGACAGTGGAAGATTAATAATCTTACTCATATCAGGGTGGTAAGGTTGTGCTAGGGTAGGTTGGATCCTATGATATTAGGGGGTTGTAGCCTCCTTCTAGTGGATGATAGAGAATCTAGGAAGTGGGTGATTCCATCTAGTTGAAGCTAGTAAATCTAGAGGGTTGTATCCTCCTTTGAGTTGGCTCTCATAAATCAAAATTTGGTGCTTCCTATGAATGTAATATTGTAATCTTGTTATATTATAAGAAAATAATTATCTCTTGTGCACTATGTATGATTTTATGTGTTGATGAATGACGTTGTTAATGGTTATTATTACATTATATGCTTAAAGTTTGAAATGGTAAAAAGTTAACAAAACTAATTCACCCACCCCCCTCTCAATATTTGTGATATTTCTAATCATTGGTATTAGAGTTGGTTACCTTCATAATAGTTTAGCAGCTGGAAGGAAGATCCTTGAATCACATGGACATGTAGGAAGTTTCTAGCAAATATCGAGCACCATTGTTTGATGGATCAGATTATAAATCATGGAGAATAAAGATGAAGTCATATTTGATGGTACTTGGAGATAAGTTTTGGAATCAATTGTGATTATTCCACAAACAAATGCATCTAAAAAGAAGTCAAGGAAGGGTTACGATATGGCAATAAATTCCATCTAGAATGGATTATATGATCCTGTGAAAGTTTCTATGGGATCATGTACATTAGCTAAAGATCTTTGGAACAAGCTATAGAATATTTACACATATGAGGAAGTTATAAAAAAATAAAGATCCACCAAAAGAGGAAGATGATGGAGAAGAAGAAAACCCTTAAAAGGTACCAAGTAAGTTACTCTTTAAATGTTTTAAATGCGAAAGAATAGGACATGCTACGACTAAGTGTCCATATGACTCTAATAGAAAGATAGTGATTCAGAAGAAGAAGAAACTTCTCTTATGACTATGATTATAAATCCTATTGATGATAAAAATGAAGATCATCAGAAAGAAAGGACAGATTCAGAAAAAAGAAGAAAAGGAGAAGGATTAAATCTACAAAAAGAAAGAAGTTGAAATTATTTCCCTAAGAAAAAAAATGAAGAAATATATGGTTCATGAAGAAGAGGCAAGAACACATTGTGAAAGGATGATAAGGCAACAAGAAGAATTGCTTTAAATATATCAAGAATCTGAAAATACCATTGTTGGTCTAAGAATTCAAATAGAATGTGTCCAGAAAATTGAAGAAGACCTGACAAGTTAGCTTCAAGAGAAGAAAGAATTTTGTCAAAGACAAGATTGGATATACTTTCATTAAATGAAGAAGATGAAAAGACAGTTGTTGGCATAAGAATTCACCTGGAAGAAGGAAAAATAAATGAGGAAGTCCTAACAAGTCAACTAAAGGAAAAGGAAGACATTTTCCAAGCAAGATATTTTGAGATTGTAAACTATAGAAGGAATAAGAGAAGACATCTACCAGAAACTTGAAGTTTTAGAATATCACATTGATATTAGATGAAATTTTCAGGGAGCCAAGATCTCCACTTGACAATGATGGTTTGGGATATGATGAAAATAAGAATGTTGAAGAAGATGAAAACTCCAAACCATCAATAAAGAATGTTGAAGAAGAGTGTTCTAAGCTACTAGAAAAGAAAAATGAAAAGAAGGCTAAGAGTTATGCATACATTCTCAGAAGATCCCATCAAGACATATATTACAAATGAATATTTAATAGTCAACAATATTAAAAGAAAGATGGATACTGAGAAGTTCCACCGTCAAGAATAGATTTTGCACCCAGGTATCTAAGCATTTTTTTTGGAATTTGCTTCTCTTGTAATAATTGTGGCCATAGGGATAGAGATTTCAAAGTTTATGGAGGAAATGCTCAAGCAAGAAATAGAAGTGTCCACATGGAGGAAACGCTCAAGCATGGTAAAGCACAACATTGAATGTTTCAAATGTTATTCTATAGACACATCGAAAGAGATTTTAGAAGAAAGATGGCAATATCTCCTAGATAAAAGGTTACAAAATTTTGGAGAAGAAAATTAGAAGATTCAAAGGGGTAGCATCCCCAAAGAGAAGGAATATTGACAAGGGTAGTTGTAGTAGGGTCAAGAGGAAGAACATTTGTTTTCATTGAATTCAAAGGGGGAGAGAAAAATAGTAAACAAGATCGAGTTAAGAAGCATGAAGAGAGGGGGATTCAAATCAAGGAAGACAATATATTTGCAAGGGAAACAACATTATTTTACTAAGTTTCCATCAATGCCAAGGGGAGAGATTGTTGGACATTTGTTTTTCATTGATGTCAATCTTAGTAAAATTATATTGAAGTAAGGACATCAAAGTGGTCCCCTTATAGTGAAGGTTTTAAGCATGGCCCTCGTGGTATGAGATAATATGTGGTTGTTTCCACATGCCCAATTTGAGTTGTACACTAATGGAGAAAGTGAATAATCCCCTAAAGTGATGATGATGTGTGAACATAACCATGATGTTTTAAATTGTAAAGAATCCCTCGATGAAGACATGAACTAGTCATGAAGTTAATGCCAAGGGGAGTCTCATGAGAATGGTGCTAAAAACAAAACATGAATTTTACCCCATAAATGTATCCCAAATGAAAGAAAAAGTTCCATAATCATATAACCTATTTCAATACCTTTCTGATGATAGGTGGCATGATTCCTATCTCCCCATGGTCGAGGGGAAATGAAGTTTTCTTTGTACTAGGCCAAAACTTGGTTAAGGTCGACCTAACATGAGGCCAGAATTTGGTTATGGCCAACCTAGCATAAAGTAACTTTAAAAAGTGACATGGACATGCATAAATAAAGGTCAAAACATTTCATTTGAATCATCCAAGTTTAAGACATCTTAAGCATAAGTTCAAGTAGTTCAAGAAGAGTTAAGTGAAATTCAAGAGATGGATCATGTGAACAAGATTAACGGAAACTTGCATAAATTTCTCCTACAATAACAGAATCACAAAATTCTTAGCTCATTGAAAATCTTGTTGTAAGGGCTATGTGACCCCACACTTACAAGGGTCTGTTTTAGTGAAGTAAATGGCACATGAATAGGGTTTCTCTCTTGCTTCCTTATCTTGGAAAGGCATGGACTAGGTTTATCTTGTGATCTTGGTGCATGGATTAGGATTCTTATGGCATGATCTAGGGTTACTCTGTTGGAATGACTAATGGTTTGATGATGATGATGATGATCTCAAGGGATTTAAGGATACAACGAAGAGATGAATTCTATGGGTGACTATTTCTAGAGTTTGTTCAAGAAAGACTTAATGTCAGTGACAATGAAGATGGTGATAGTAACAATGATAATGGAATTGAAAGTAGCATATTGATACTCTTACTCATATCAGGGTGGCAGGGTTGTGCTAGGGAAGGTTTGAGTTTGTTATCTTAGGGGTTTGTAGTCTCCTTCTAGTGGATGCTAGAGAATCTAGGAAGTGGGTGATTCCTTCTTGTTGGAGTTATTAAATCTAGGGGGTTGTAGCCTTCTTGAGTTGGTTCCCATAAATCAAAATTTAGTGCTTCCTATGAATGTAATCTTGTAATATTGTTATATTATAAGAAAATAATTATCTCTTGTGCACTCTGTTTGATTTTATGTGTTTGTGAATGGTGTTGTTAATGATTTTTAGTACATCATATGCTTATAGTTTGAAATTTTAAAAAGTTCTCAATGCTTATTCAACCCCCCGCGCTCTTGGTATTGGTGAGATTTCCAAAAAGAAAAACCACAACATTTGTATATATATGATGGAAAATATACTAGATAAGGAGAGCCCCAAGGAAAGTTGAAAAACTTTGTGCTTGTAAAAAAAATAACAAAAAACTATTGAAGAAAATACAACGTAGTAACCAGCTCCAATACCATGTTAGAATATTGAGAAACATGCATAAAAGTACAACAATGTATTTTGTAACAAGCAAATAAATAGGAATAATCTACTGGTCTAATCTTATATACATACAAGAACCATATAATAAAAATAATAAGTTACAAGAGACAAGAGAAAAAGAAATGATACACCATATATACGTGGTAAAACCCTAAATGGGGAAACATCCACGGGAAGGTATAGTCTTCTTATTCTTCAGAAATCTTCAATATTACACTTAATATCCACTCCACATACTACTATCACAACGTTATGATATGCACAATAGCATTTCAATACAATACCCAAAGTGTCTTCTTCACCTCTATTATATAGCTAGAGGTATGGAATAATTGCATTCCATAATACATTTGAGATAAATGATTTTCCACCTCCTTATATAATAATTAGTAATATGAGAATATTTTTCCATGATTCATGTGGCATAATTCATTTTACATAAGATAGAGACAATTATGATTCCTTTTCTATATAAGATGTCATAACATTTTATGACATCACAGTATACATCATTACACATTTAATATTATCATTACGCATTCTGACAGTTTAATTGCCTCTTCAAGGGGGATACCTTATAATGAGCTAAGATCAACACATAATATTCTTCAGACACCTCATAAGGAGACTTCCATCATTATTTAGAGCATAACAATACATTCTAACCTCTTAAATACCTAGCGAACCTTGCTTAATGAGGTCACATTACATTCGTTTATTAATGTAGTGGGTCTCATTTATTAATAACACCATAATGGACCTAGTCCACTTCATATTGAATGGACTCCACTATTACTCTAATGGGCCCTTTGGGGACCCCATTACACCCATACGAAGGGTTATAACACTCCACGCCCCTTAGGAAATCATTGTACTCAACACTTGATGTGAATTTGTACAACCATAATCCAAGGTCTCATGGGTAGATGTTGTTTTCCATGCTAAAGTAGTACAAATATTCAAGTGTCCGTGTATAATTTTGAGCCATGAGGACGAGGAAGTCCAACAAGCTCTAGCTTAAGCTTGGGTCCCATGTCCATATGCTCCAATCGATAACCCAGTGACGACATTAAATATTCTGGAACAACTGAGTGTTATGTGTCGCATGCCTATGATGTTCATGTGGATCGAGATAAGTATACATAGCCAAAGCAATCAAATCCTCCATAGAGCAGAAAAATGATGGAGCTAAGGGGAATTCTTCTATTGTAAAAGAGGCATATTATTGTTGTCTCGTCACCATAATTTTTTTGTCAATATAGTAAAGATAAGATTCATCAAAAATAATATTGAAGTAGTTTCCACCCCAAAAATTACAAGTATCCATATACCAATTCTCATAGTCATCCTCAAAATCATACCATGCATATCTTGATTGGTTATATTCTTCAATGATACAAGAATATGTGGTATGCTTAACATCCATATCCTCCAATTTAGCCAAAATATCCTTCAACTGAGTAGAAATTTTGTTGTGTACTTTCCATGTTTCAATGGGGGGTGGAATTATTGCAATGTACATAAAAAAGGGGAAAGTAGATTGAACTAGGGCATACTATCATATGAAATTTTGAGAAATTAAGTTACCATTGATGTTCATCTTGCTGCAACCAAATCTCCCTATCAAAAGTTATGACCTCTGCAATGTTCGTGGTCGTCACTAAAATCCCTAAAAAAATGCATATTTCAAATGATCATATGTCCCTCTCTCAAACTCAGATTTGAACATTTATTTTTTGAAATCACATATTTTTCTGAGAGTAATTCAAATATGAAATCATATTGGAAAATTCTACTAGAAAAGTCTCATAAAGGGATCTAAGTTCCATGGCCCTCTTTTTCTCTCTTCAAAAATATGCAAAAAGAAGAGAAAAATTTCTTCCAATGTTGTGGCCTGAGAAAGTCCTTTGATACCATTTGTTATATACCAAGATATGAAAATGCAATAACACAATACAACACAATGTATACCAACAATAATCCATGATTGTATTAAGATATATTAATTCTTTTAAGGGAGGAATCAACTCATGTTCACTTGCCTCTTCGAGGGGGATGCCTCATAATGAGCTCATCTCAACACACAATATTTTCCACACAAATCATAAGGATACTTCCATCCTTATTTATAGAATCACAATACATTTGAACCTACTAACTACTTAGTGGGCCTTCTTTAATGGGCCTAGTCCACTTTACATTGAATAGCCCACACTATTACTTTAATAGGCCCTTTGGCCCCCCATTACATCTCTAGGGATAACCATGTAACATTTACTATGAAAATTATGAAGTCCCTTCTCTCCAATATGTCACATTCTCTTATGCCAAAGCATTGTCTTCTCTGCAAGAAGAATAACAATTATGTTAGTTTCATATTTAGGAACAATGATACTACTACACAAATCGTTTATAGTGCTTCCCAACATCTTGTAAAGAGTTCCAATTTGGAATTCCTTCAAAAATACTATTTCTCCTTGAGCCATATTTCATGTAATCTTTTCAATATTGTATGCACACCTGTCACCTGCATCACCCATTTTACTCATAGATATCAGGTTTTTGGCCAAACCTAGGATATGCAGAACACCAGGTTTCTGGTCAAACCTAAGAGGAATCATGTGAAAAGATGCATACAATTCAATCAACCATGCATCATGGTATGAATGTGCACTTGTAAACTCCAAATACACATCCCCTTTTTCCTTTGAGGAGGAATTTCCTTTTATAGAATGAGAATCATAAAATCCCTTACTTTTTTTTTAATATTTTTATTATCCTACAATCTTTCTAAAAATACCTAGCTTTACTGCATTTCCAACATTTTGTTATAGATTGTCCATGAGATTTTCATTTGTCTCTAGATTTAGATCCCCCCCTCAAGATTTTTTTTTCTTTCTTTCTATCTATAGAGAAATATCTCTTAAATAAGGAATTATTGGTCTGATGACCCATGGTTTTCCACCTCATCTCTTCGAATAACAAGGACAAAACCACATCATTAAGATTTTTAATGTTGTTGTATTTCTCCTAATAGATACAATTACTAATATATCAAATGAGTTTGGAAAGGTAGACAACAAACTAATGCACTTTTCTTCATAATTTTTTTTAATAACAACAAACAACACTTGATTTACTATAGTGTGCTCTTTCATAGAGTCACCATTGTTCATCCTCATGAGTTACAATTTATTTCAAAGGAAAAGTTTGTTTACCGAGGACATTGACAGATACAAAGTCAATAATTTATCTCACAATGTATTTGTGTTGTCTTCTCTAAATAAATTCAACAACACCAAATATCAGAGGTAGAGTTGGATCAAACTTCTTTCATTTTTCTCCAACTTTCCCTAGACTTACATTGTACTAGTATGTTGTGTAGCTAGATTCACAACAACCCATGGTTCTCTATCTACTAGACGATCTTCCATCTTTTTCTTACATAGCTGAGAGATCTAACCATCAAAATTCTCAAACTTTATTCTAGAACCACTCACCATTCCCTTCCACACAAGAATCATTTCCATAAACCTCCCATCAAAAACAAGTTTATCAAAGACTCAAGATCAACCTGCACTACCAAGAATGAGAAAACCCCTGGCACCAAAGGCACCCCCCTAAATCTAATAACCTCACTTTTATACCAATTGTAACGTTTAAACCTTTGTAAGTGAAGCAATGCATAGATATTCTTAAGCAAATTAGAAATAACAATAATGGCACAGAAATAATACACAAATTTACCCTAGCCTGCCATTAACCGAGAAAACCAACCTAACTTAGAGTTGTACATCTATATTTTTCATTGTATTAACTTGAAAAATCACAGTACAATATTTAGGTATTATGTGGCATCCAAAACCTTAATATGTTAACGCAAATTAGATTACAACCCTAAACCTTAACCAAGATTATATTACAATGGGTTAAAAGACCATTGGCCCAAAAAGCACAAAAATAGTAAAAATGGATTAAAAAAAGGAATGCAAAAAACTAACTCAATATGTTGCATAGAAGGGGGGGAATTGACACCTTGCTCACCCCCCATGGCCACCCTCCACTAGTGACTAGTTTCTTCAAGCAAATAACATAACACAACTAGGGTGTCCCACCTTTGAACTAATTGCTTGTTGAAGGTGTATTTTCCATCATCAATAGTCAACAAATGATCTAGGTGAAATTATCCATAACCTCATTCATGTGTTGTGTCAGGGATTCCTTGAGAAATAGCTTGATATGGTTTGATATGTCATCTCTCATTTATTTTTCCATGTGAGGAATATTTGTCAATTTGGCCAATGAGAGTGATATTCCCCAAGTTCAATTAGTTTGAGACCCAACTCCCTATACCCTAATCTCATTGGGGACATGCATAAAGAAACATCAAAGAGAAGATTGAAGTTTAATACCATTGATATGGACTATATAGAGAATGATATTAAGGCATACATACAAACGGAAACAAACACTCATATATTGCAAAGAGCATAGTAATATTGTGAACCCAAATTCTTTTAATGAATAAAATAGGAAAAGACTGTAAAATGAAAAACAATATAAACTAGCTAGAGTTAACATTATTAACTAGCTTATTTTTGAAGAGAGATGTGTTTGTTTCATAAAAGACATTATAAGAGGTCAAAACTTTCTTTTAATATAAAGTATGATTCCCTTATAGCTTGCAAAACCCCTAAAGATACAAACCCTCACCCTAGGAAGTGATGTGCAAAACGGAATATAGGCCCTGAGGAGGCTAGTTATGCCAAAAGGATCATTTTGCAAACCATGTGGGTGAGATGTGTCACATCTATAACACATGTTGGCTCAAAAAAGAAATTTTTAATATAAAAATATGTAATGTAGATTCACAACTAATATATATATATATATATATATATATATATATATATATATATATATATATATATATATATATATATATATATATATATATATATATATATATATATATATATATATATATATATATATATATATATATATATATATATATATATATATATATATATATATATATATATATATATATATATATATATATATATATATATATATATATATATATATATATATATATATATATATATATATATATATATATATATATATATATATATATATATATATATATATATATATATATATATATATATATATATATATATATATATATATATATATATATATATATATATATATATATATATATATATATATATATATATATATATATATATATATATATATATATATATATATATATATATATATATATATATATATATATATATATATATATATATATATATATATATATATATATATATATATATATATATATATATATATATATATATATATATATATATATATATATATATATATATATATATATATATATATATATATATATATATATATATATATATATATATATATATATGGACAAACATAAATGCAATTACAAAATAGATCCATATTAAATTTTACAACCATTTGTTAAAGAAATTGTAACATATGTCCCAATATGTTGGCCCAATATTATATTTTAGAAAATTAAAACAAAGCAATAATAATAACGATGCTTGAAAATAATAATGTTTGAATCTCATCTTTACTTTTCCTTATTGATAAATTTGTACATCATCAACATTATATAGAGTAATTAGGTGCATCTATAGCCATATGTTACAATTGTAACGTTAATAAATCAATTCTAAAAAATAATAACCTAAAAAAGGGGATGACTATAATAAAACTAGCATAGATCCATCTTAGCTCGAGATATACTAAGAGTCAAAAGGGATCAAATCCCTTGAATTCTCAAATTTTACACTATAAAAAATGTGTGTACCTCAAGGGATTTGAACCCTTTCAGTGCTTAGTAGATTCGGAGTTAAGATGGATTTTTGTTGGTTGATATGTCAACTTCCCAAGGCCATAGGTTTTGCATAAAAGATGTGTTTGGCAGGCCAGCCAATCCAAGATTGTGTGGCCTGAGTCAACTAAAAAAAATGCAAAGGAAGTGCTTGAAAAACACATGAAAAAAAATTGGGACTTGAAAAACTATAGTAGAACTGTCAAGATGTGGAACCCTTTTAAGTTAGTGGAATAGGCGAGAGGCCACCATTTTCAACTTAAAGCATGCAATATGTGAAATCTATATTATAAAGTGTGGGTGGAAATATTCCAATTTTGTAGAAAGGGAATTGAAGGACCAAGCACCAATTAAGCAAGATATGCACCCAAACTTATTTGTAAATGTATTTATATGTTGATTATATTAAGTGGGTTGGATTTCTTTAAGAATGAAGGGTATCATGATATGCTAGATAGAACATGTACGTTTTCCTTTTAATGGTTGAAAAATGAATCATAAACTATTCTCTTCCCAGAAAGGAAAATTTGAGGGGCGAAATTTAGCCCATAAGCTAGTTTTCAATACACTTTAAGCTAGTTTTCAATACAATTTTTTTTCTCAAAAAAAAATTAGCCAATTTCCATTTTTTTTACAATGATTTGCCCAAATTCCATGATATAGTTTTTCTTACTCTAAAAATTGTCAAAATTATCGAAAACCTGTATATAGTCCTTAGAAATTTGGATATTTAAAAAAAAAATTACAAACATTATGATTCACCAAAGTTAAAAAAAAAAAAAATTATGGATACCTAAAATCTTCCATACTTGCCACTAATAACTTGGTTTGTTTATATAAGTTGGGCACCTTGAGATAAAAAGATTTATCTATTTCATTGCAACTACACTCAGTTAACATTGCAACTACAGTTAGTTAAAGTTGATTTACGTAGACGGACTTAGTTGAATAAAAACTTATTACACACGTTATTGGTACATGTTGCATATTATGAGATACGATTCTGGGAAGAATCACTACTTTGCACCACCATTATTCTTGATTATAATAACGGAGAATATGAAATATGATGTATATATGGAACTTTGTTATTATTATATTATATTGTATTGGCTATATTTATTTATATATATTATTGGCATGGTTAGTTTTAATATTCGATTATATATTTTGATTTAGTTATATAAAGAGGATTTTAGTTATATGAGTATATTTAGGTTTATAATACTGTTAATTTCAAGTGTTTATTTTTTTAACAAAAGCCTTGAATATATTGTATTAATAAAAAAAGCTGCGAATAGTCAAGGATACAAAAATGGTAGGATTGAAACCTGCAAAGTTCTTGAAGGACCAAAATAACTGAAAAAATTAAATTGATAAGCATTTTATTGAGCTTGCTTCTAGGTTTAAAAGAGCTGCTAAGTCCCCTCGAGGGGTAGATATGATAAAAAAACTCCTAAAACAAGAAAACAAAAAAACATGAAGTACCCATGGGACTAGACTTGCTCCTTCTTCTTTCCCTTCTGATCTTTGACAGGCTGCTCCATAGCAGCCTCCTCCATTGCATGGTCTTTGTTTTGATTGTCATGGATGTAGCTCCCCTGATTCATATCCACCAATTTTTTCAAGTCATCCTTCATGTAGCCAATGTTGCCCATTACCTCATAGAGGTCACAGTGGTTGTCTTCTATACGGGAATCCTGATTGTCAATCTGTCGAACCATCGACTCCATTGTTTTGTTATTTTCTTCCACACTTCTGTTGATAATGTCATATGACCAACTCATGTTTTTCTTGATGTCCTTGAGAGTGTTCTGGATGTCTTCCAGAGTGGCTCCTCTTCCTACCATTTATTCGTGTGCAACAAAAAAGTCTACTTGTAGCAATTTTTCTAATCTTGAAATGCTATGTGTTTCCAGAAAACAAGAGCAAGTACTTACGTTGTTCCTTTTCACTTTCAAACCCACAAGCCCAACACAGTTCTGCGTGTAACCAACAACTTGAGGAAACTCGACCCAAACTAGGCCAGATCCGAGATAATCGAGAACGTTATTCTCTTCTTCGTTTGCATAAACCTTCAGATTGCCGGCAATGGGATGAGAAATTCCAGACTTGGCTCTAGCTGAGTCTTTTTTCAGGTCCTCACAACCACTAGTCTCTTCCTCAATGTTGAAAGTACTATGTTCACTAGCAGCAAAAGCTGAACCAAACACTATATCTGGATAATCTTTAACAGAAACCTTACCGTAGACAGGAGTGCCTTCTCCAAGACATAGAGCAGAATGAACCGATTTCGGGGAAGAGAAATTATTATGGAGGAATGCCATGGTTTGAGAGAGCCTTTCATTCCAGGAGTTAATATCTTTACTGGCTTTTAATGCCATCACTTGGGCATGGAGGTGATGGATGGAGACTGGAATCCATGCTACTTGCCGGTTGGCAAAATTTCGGGAGAGAACGTGTCGTAGTCCGTCGTTGCCGAGAGGAGGGGGGAGGGCCCAAACCAATTTTCTTCCAAACTTTTCATGATTTCTTGATTTTTCTTCTTGCTAGGGGGGAGCAAGAGATCCAAAATAACTTGGAAAGGCATAGCATTTAGCATGAGGTGCCCATGGAGGCACTTATATATCCAATGGTTCTTAGGGAACATAAAAGAGATTGGTAAGAGTTCCTTTGACCTTGATCGACCCCATTCCTAACTTAACTCCTTGATTCGCCAATTTATCTACCTCAGAATTGTTTCCTCAGAGGATGTGGATATAGGTAGCTTGAATTTCCCCAGAAATATGTTGGATGCGCTCATAGATTCTTTTAGTTTTGATCATGCCTCTGCTCACCCCATGCTGCTTCCATTGTTCATTTTTTGTATTACTTTCTTCGAATCCCCAATCACTATTATCTTTGCAATGTTGAGTTTCCTTACAAGGTACATGCCATAATACAAAGCGATCCATTCACCTTCGTTATTGGTTTTCCGACCAAGTCCCCAGGCATAAGTAGACACAATTTTTCCTCTGGGATCAAATTTCAAGTGTTTATTATTGTATATATTTATCTTTTTTTAATTGATTTCAATAAACTATATATATGTATGTTAGGATTAGTTTGTGTGATTGGGAGATTTGGTTATTTCCTGGGTTCTATTGTGATTGGCCCTTTCCGGATTGTTGTTGTTTTCCTTTCATGTATTGCTAAGCAAGTATAAACGATATTTTCATGTGAACTTAGCCATGGTGTAAACAAGTCTTCCATAGTGAACCACCTTTATATATATATATATATATATATATAAAACATGGTTAATACTATCAATACTAATAATAAAAATATCTTCTTTTTATTACATATCTTATCCTTGTAATTTCAATAATGTTAGCAATTAAAAGGATATTTGATACTATGACCATAGAACCATAACATATCCTTGTAATCTCAATAGTGTTAGCAATTAAAAGCATATGTGATACTATGAATATACCATAATCCTTGGTTTCGGTTGTGGTAACAAGGATGATAGTAACATAATATTTATTAGCATTATTAGTGTTTAAAATATCATAATTAATTTTTTAATCTTTATTATGATTTAAGGAAGATGTTTTTACTTTGTTTTTTATATGTTTTTTATTTAGTAATTAATTTTAAAATTTTTATATAAAATAATAATAAAATCTAAAAAATAATATATATATATATATATATAGCTTAAATTAAAATCTAAATAATCTACCATATACATGTTGGTGGGCAAAGTGAGTAGTCATTTCAATAATGGGGAATGTTGATGAATGGTGATGAAGTTGAATATAATTAGTTAATTTCTTTATAATAATTTAAAAACACAATTCACATGACTTGATGTATTACATTTGGGATGGCTTTATTTATTCTCATATCAATTTGTAATGAATATTAATCATCATATTCTTAAAGATTAATCTATTTAATTTGTATGTTTCCCATTTATAATGAATATTAGCCATCATATTCTTAAAGATGAATCTACTTAATTTGTATGTTTCCCATTTGTAATGAATATTAACCATCATATTGTTAAAGATTAATCTATTTAATTTGTATGTTTCACACTTAATGGTTATTGTACAATTTACCATGTTCTTTGTTTCATGATTCATGATATTATTTACTATAATCTTTGTATCATTATTCATAATATCATTTACTATGATATTTATTTTATTATTCAAAGTTATTATGATTATTGTTTCATGATTTATGATCTTAATTAGTTTTGAAGATTAAATTTATTTTATTTTATTTATTAGAGAATCAATTTTTTATAAGCATTACAGATTTGTAAAATACAGACTAAATAGATTAATTACAAATTTGTAATTTTTCATAAGCATTACAAATTTTAAAGCAAAATAAAATTACATTCATAATTTAAATTTATAACATCTATGTCTTATCATTTCCTATCCCCAAACCAAATCATATCTTAAGTATTTTTTATTTATTTTAAAATATTGAATTAGATTAATTACACTCATTAATGTTTAAAATAATTAAAACCATTAATGCTCCTAAAATATTTTATATATAGACATTAATATTTAAATATAATGTAAAATGAAGATCCAAAACTTAATAGTATAGCCATCCATCAACTGAAAGTAATAATAATATAGAAAATTTGTTCGGTAGTCCGAGGGAGTAAAGAAATAAAAAGATTTTAGAGTAAATTTGCGTGGACTCAGAAATAGCGTATGGAATCAGGTTATATACTTTGAATTAAGCTTAACCCAAAACATAATAATAATAAAGGAAGACCCAATATGAAAGGCTCCAACTTCAGTATTGAAAAGATGGCCATGGCCAAGTAATCGATATTGGCTTTTAGGAAAGGTAACCCCACGTCTGGACACAAACCTTGTCTGATTGAAATTCAGAGAAAACTCCTATGCCTCTCAGTTTCCCTATGAATGGTTTAGATCTAGAATCTTCTTTCTCGAATAATTCATTGAAAAGTAGATCAAATGTTGTTCAGCACAAAAGACAAATCCTAAAAGTGAACCGGGTCGTTCTTCCCTTTTTAATCTTCTGGAGCCGTTGCCAGAAATCTGCTTTGTCAGTCAAAGACGGTATTACTCCATGTAAGGCAGCTAAACCAGAACTTCATGATATGTCAGAGACTGCTATGATGGGAAGAGAATAATTGCAATGGAACAGACAAGTATCAGTTCTTATTTCATCACTGGGCTGTGCTTTATCCAACAACCACTTACACAGAGTGCAGTTAGTATGTGACTTGTATTCTTGGTTCTGGGGAAGACTGCTGAGAGTTCCTTGCGATTCTGCACACCCAACGCTAACCATTTAGTACGTTTAACAAAGTTTATACCTCTAGGTATTCGCTAGAATTTCAATATACAACGTCTCGTCTGAAAATGCTCGTTAATCCCAGTCGGAGATTGATAAATTGTTTATTTAAAAGCAATGCAGGTTGCTCATAATCTCAAAATTGGTGCAGATTATAGATCCCTTAAAAAAATCATTCATGCATATCATTGTTGGTCCAGATCATAGATCCCTTAAAAGTAATAATTCATGCATATTATTGTAAAGCGGTGCATCAAAAGTATCAATTCACTGAATTCGAGTACTCATGCCATGCACTCCAACGGATGAGTTAATTAGGTACATGATAGATTCGGGAAATAGGACAACCAACGAGATTAAGGCTTAATGCAATTTTTTGGGAAGAAACTATTAAACAAAATCAAGAGCACCGACAGTAAGGAAAATACTTTCCAAAGTTGAATTTTCATACCAACATAACATGCATACCTTCCTGGAACTCGCGAAGTATTTGCAGGGCCCTTGGAAGTAGTAGTGGAGCGTTTGGCGCCTTCTTTATTCTCCTGCTCGACCCGCATTGACACCAACGCCTTCTCCCTAGCAGCCACTTCTCTGCGCATTTTCTTTGCCTCCACGTCCATCGCTCTTTTCAATGTATCCACCTTTTTTGAGAGCACCTGTAGGTGTACTTGAAATTAGAAAAATCTACCTACCAGATGCAGATGCGCCCCATAAGCACTGAACTATACAACATCTATGGGTACATATGCATCGTGAGATGTACATGGAGAGATCTGATGTGAGATGTAGGAGAGATCTGATATATTTCTGCATATCTAGGCACTGTTCTAATGCTACATTGTATAA
The DNA here is from genome assembly GCA_001517045.1 of Pseudotsuga menziesii. NCBI lineage: Eukaryota > Viridiplantae > Streptophyta > Pinopsida > Pinales > Pinaceae > Pseudotsuga > Pseudotsuga menziesii. The sequence goes on from LPNX010381499.1 coordinate 809,938, forward strand.
GTACAACAGCATAGTATAAGAGTGATATTTTGGGAATTTTTCGATGATAGGGTCTTGTGTAATGTTTCAAATGTTCATCAACATCTGCAGGTTTTGGTGTCTGGGTAAACCTTACATGGTATCATAGCAGAGGTCACAGGTTCAATTCCCCCGAGTTACTTGGGAGTGGGGTGTTGGAGTATTGGTAGGTTTTGGGTACAACAGAAAGGTTTCAAATGTTCATCAGCATCTGCAGGTTTTGAGGGTTTTGGGTTATAACAGCATGGTATATTTCTGCACACCTCTGGGGTCTTATGCTGGTTTCAAATGTTCATCAACATCCTGCAGATTTTGGGGTACAGCAACATGGTATATTTCTGCTATATTTCTGATAGGACCTTGTGTTGGGTTTCAAATGTTCATCAACATTTACAAGTTTTAGTGTAAAAAAAAACCTTACAGTAAATACTGTAAACTGTAAATAAGGGCAGATAAAATTGGCCTGGTTACCATCATCAAATTATATGATACAGTTTGTTGTTATTGAAAAAGAAAGCTATGATACCTGAATCGCGTCCTCTTTCTCTTTGACAGTTAAATCCTTGTCGTGGCATGCTTTCCTCAGTGTTATCACCTCCCTCTGCAGCATGTCATAAAATACACCTGAAACTGTGTCATCGGAACCAGCATTACGTTCTACGATTTCCGTGCACAATTTGTTGCCACAGTTTTCAACTGCTGAGTCATCCAGCTGATCAATGTTTGTATTTGTAGATACTCCTGCATGGTCGCCCGTTTTGAGCTCTTCGTATCCATTTGTTGTTAAATTTGTCCTATCTGATGATCCACTCGTACTCCCATCAACGTCAGCAAGATCCTGTGTTTCTTTCTCACCTAGACTATTAACGCTGGATGCAGAGTACTTCCTGGTCGCTTCAGTCGAAACGGAAGACTTTATTTCCAGTTCAAAGCCGCTGCCATTTGATGGCAAGGTCCTTGCAGAGTCAACTCCACAAATAAGCTGGCCGCGGCGTGAAAAGCCATTCGTTCTGCTTGGACGACGTTGCGCGCCAACTCCATTGGAAGATGCACCACCTCTCACCGCTTCTTCCAACACTTTCAATCTTAACTTGAATTTGTCCTGCAGTTTAATCACTTCATTAAATACAAAGCAAGGCTGACAGATCCAAAACAGTTTAAAGATTATTTCAGGAGGAAAAAAAAACTTGAGAGCGGGAATATAATGAAAAATGGTGAAAATTTACGAAGCAAATTAGATGATATCTTATACCTTGAGTTGTTCTTCAGCCTTAGCAGTACGTTCTGCAAGGGCTAGTTTGTCTCGAAGCTGCTGCATTTCACTCTGCACTCCATGCAATGAACATCCAAATACAAAATAAATTCATGGAGAGAATAGAGATACTAGGTAATTTACATTTTGGGCGGCGAGATTTCTCGGTGAAAGAGAAAAACAAATATAATTTTTTTAGTTTTGAACAACTAAAATTAGGTTGTTAATTTTGGTTTGTTTATTTATTTAAGATGTGAGTCGAGTCAGTAGAGAACCTTACACCAAAAAGAAACACAAAAAAAAAAAAAACTGCAAAAAGCCTGAGCTGCTTCAGAAATCCCACTGCTAAGATTAAGGGGAATCTATGCTATTGTATGGAGCTTTCAGGTAGCGAGCATGAAATAAAAACTTTGAAAGCAACTGGACAAATCCGTTGAACCTGCATGAAGCGCCGTTCTTCTAGCCACTGCTTTACAGGGATGACTTTGTCGTTGCCTGCATCCTTCCATTCGTGGCCAATTACAGCTGCAGCCACTCGATTTTCTGTAATCTTTGCACGAGTTAGCTCTCGTTGAAGTGTTCTTTTCTCTTCCTGAGGATGATGAAGACAATGATACTTCTCAAACATGGCCGCAAAACAATTATATTCTTCAAAGCATAAGCAGGAAAACAGTTATATTATTTAAGAAATGAAAGCATATGCAGTACAGTGAATTGGGAGTGTGTAACTGAGAAAGTATGATCTCACCATGAGTTCATACACCTGTCGTTCATAATCATGCAGGGCATTAACGGCAGCACCGCCTGTAAGAATAGCCTCCTCTAGTTCACAGATGGTTTGGCTTAACTTTTCAACTTCTGAAACTTTAACGCTATGCATTCTGTCAATTATTTTGTTCTCCTCCTGTCACATTAACTGAGTCTAATTACTAAAGCCAAAATAACACATTCTACCAGCTGAAATCAAATGACAGGATAATCCCATCACCATGAAGACAGGGCAACGTGATAAATTGATAACTTACTTGAAAGCCCAACACATTCACCCTGAATCCAAATGGGAGGTGGTTGATACCTTGAGTCTAACTGTGAAAGCCCAACATATGCCACCTGGTGGCTTAAACCAAATGGCATTATAATGACAATAGACAGTTCAACCATGGATATGGGGTGTCATTTTCACACCTCGGTTCTTGCACGACTTCCCTTCTTATTCGCTTAAATCGTATCTTGAAGGTCTACGAAATGGCATATCTAATGCTATAAGATTAATCCCTTAGTTTAATGCATACCGAATTTTAAAAAACTGGCTGCATAGTATTTTTAAAATCTTATAATCTTAACACTAGATTATAACCTTGATATTTGATTGAGCTTTGCCGCATATATAATAGTGAATTTAATATTTTTCTTTAAAATATTTAATTTACATCTCTATGTAACAATATTTAATTTACAATACATTATATTATTATTATTATTTAATTTACTATTTTACAATATTTAATTTACAATGCTATTGTAACAATTATTATTGTATAATAAAGAAATTGAGGCATAATAAAAATTTGTTATATTTAATTTTTTAATATTAAATTATTAATTCATTTGAAATTAATAAAAAATTACATTTTTAATTTTTTGTTTATAATAATATTTAATTTACAATGCTATTGTAACAATTATTATTGTATAATAAATTAATTGAGGCATAATAAAAATTTGTTATTTTTAATTTTTTAATATTAAATTATTAATTAATAAAAAATACTTATGTTACCACTGTACCAGTTTTAAAATTTGATTATTTTTTCAACTTTATATGAGACAATTCTATTTTACTATGTATTAATTTGTTGAGGGTTGTATTTTGTAATAAATATAAAGATTACTCTTTTATTTAATAAAAATAAAAAATAAAATAAATAATTATTATTTAATTTGTAACTTTTTAATATAATATTTATAATTATGATTATTAAGATTAAGAAATGTAATTTTAAATATGACAATAATAACTTGAAAGAAGTATCTTTTTACAAAGATCTTTTAATCGATATTCATAACAAGCTCAATTGGAACTATAGCATTGAGAAAATGATTAAGGGAGGGTGGAAAGCTTATTTAGGTCTAGAAAACAATTGTAAATTAGCAAACTTGGTGATGTGGAATAAAAAGAAGTTCCTTTTTGAAACTATTGTCATTCTGGTTATCTTGTAAGATTGTGAAGTTTGGGGTTGTAACATCTCTTGAGAATGGTGGAGAAAGATTCAGCAAATTCAAAAGCTTTTTATCATGTATAACCTCAAAATTGAAAGCAATAAGCCCTATCCTATTCTCCTTATAGAAGTAGGTCTTCTCCCCATTGAAAGCATTGCTATGACTAGGTACATGATGTACAATAACAAGATAAATAACATGGAAGACCAAAGACTCTCTAAAATTGTTTAAAATTCTAGTGAAGATCATCTACGGCTCAAGAGAGGACGGTATGAAGAGGCCATGGCTTGGTTAAACCATTTGGGACTTGACGAAAAATGTCACTTTGCAAAATATCAACAACCTCAAAAATACTATCACATCTAAGTTTAAAGAGAAAATGCGGGACAAAAAATATTTAGAGGTTAAAAGAAAATTAAGATATTACAAGGAGGTCATTAACCCTAATTTGGAAGATGGACAGTATCTCTATGCCTTAATTAGTTGGAAGAAGAAAATTAATATAGCCAAGAGAATAAAGAAGTCCCATGAGTTTCATAGCAAGGATTTGTGAGCTCTCTATGAGTCTATGAGCATTGAGGAGGGATTTCATTTTCTTTTAGAGTGCACTCACCCACATTCTTTTGCAATTTTCACATCTTTGCTACAGTGCTAACTCTTGCTTTTTTCTAAGTTTTTTTTATCATAGGAATAAAATTTTACAACAATGCAAATGATTCCTATCTCTTTTATTAAGGTCCAATAAACCAAATAAGTCCCAATGAACATTAGCCTTAATCATCATCATTATCAATAACTAAAATCATTTATATAATTTTTTAATTTTAAAAATTTATAAATAAAAATAATATTATTAAAATTAAATAAATATAAAACATTATTAACAAAACTTATGATTCGAGAGATATATAAACTCTTAACTATAAAAAATAATAACATAAAAAGAATTAAAAAAATAATAACATCAAACAAAAATCAAGGTGTGGGAGACTTCCATGTTCAACTCCAATGCTTGCCATAGTACCTAGCACAACTTTGCATTCCTCCCTCCATTATGTCAACTAGAACTCCTTCATGTGTTACTCTTGGGTTTACAAGTGGGATTTTAATTCATTCTTGGGATTTCAATCTCGGGATTTTGTTTTTTTTTTTTTTTTCTTAAAATTTGATAATAAGATTTTTATCTAAATTTTTATTTTTATTGTTTAAATTGCAATTTTGATTGTAGAAATAGATTTAAGCTTCTCCATTAACTTGATGCATGCTAAACATATAATTCCAACAATTTAAAAATGCAATTTCAATAATTTCAGCCAGAATTTGGCTAAGATAATTGTAAAAAAATAGATACAAAATTTAACTTACACTCATAAATATTAAAAAAACCCTTAAAAAGTCTGGGTGAAAACAAGTTAATGAATTTCATAAAACTATAGCATGCCTCGCAAAGCAAATGAATGCTCAAATAAAGAAATAAAGAAAAATTTGCACGTTGATAACATGAAATGCACTGCGATATTATATCGTTGATTCATGAAGTCCTACAACACCTCGGGAGTTGGCACTAGTTATTCCTTAAAAATGATGATGTGGCCATGAGAGAAACCCAAAGTGGGCATGACTTTCATAAACGTAATCACTTTCATAGATGTAATCAAAGTTTTATGTTTTTTAAAGAAGGTTTTATGTATTGTAAGTGATTTTCTAGGAGGTCAATCTGTCCAGGTTTACCGTTTTAGTTTTTTTAGCAGTACAAATTAGGATGAGTAGTATATAAAGGATTTATATTATAGGTAGATTAAATTTGTAAATGGTTTTATATAAATATTTGATGTGAAATTAATTTATATTTTAATTTAGATATAACTTCTTTAAAAAATAAAAATATGTTTAAACTATTTATAAAATCCTATCTTACAGTATGACATAGTGGACTTAACTCCATTGTACAATGTATTCAAAAGAGTTACTATAAAGTTAATAATTAACCTTAAGCATGGTCTTGAAAAAAAAATCAATAATTGATTTTACACTTAGTATCTTAATTAGCTGAGTTAAATTCTCTCTAACATAATTATGCTGAGAGGGAGAGCAATAAACACCCGGCAGGGCAGGAATTTGCTATGACACAGCCGTCGAATTTGATCCCATTTTTAAAAGGTTAATTGTGCTTAACAAGAGTGAGGAAATAACAAAACATATGCCAGGGATGTGAGAACAACTTGCAAGCACCATCTAATGATAATCATATAGATGTCATTGTCATAGTCATCAAATCTTTTAATACAAAGAACGTGGACATTTTTAACAAATTAATGTCTCAACAAAGATTAGCACTCGTCCTGGTTAAGGAGAATGATGCCTTCCGCAAAACCAAGGCATCATTCTCCCTAGGAAAATAGGCTATACGACCATTCAGGAATAAACCCAGCGGGAAAGTATAAAAAGAACAGGAATTCTTTTGGAACATCATGGGGCTTCATAACAAGCCAAAAAAAACATATGACCATTGGTATTGCAAATTTTTGGACAAAGTTGCAGGCACCATTATTTACTCGCCAATAGAGGTCTTGCAAGTCACTTTTACTCAGTATATAAAGCCGTAAAATGCAAAAGAAGGAAAAGGAAAAAGTCACCTGACAGATTTCGAGCTGTCTTGTGAGTTCTTGATTCTTGTTTTGTAAATCATTAACCATATTTGCCTTTGCCTGAGCAACCTGCACAGTCTTTTCTGCTTCAAGTAAAGCTGCTTCTTTGGATTTTGTGAGTCGATCTAAAGCCCTATAATCTTCTTGCAACAGTATAATCTGCCAAACATACATATTGATCTTTTAGCACGCTGCATCGTCTCAACTTAATGAAAAGAAAATAAAGCATGAATTTGGTGGATAAGTCCATTAATGTACATGGTGTCGCGTGGCTTTGATCTCTGCCTCAAATGGTGCCAGAAGAGCTTCCAACGGTACCATGTCCTCATCTTTCTCAGCAGCATACACCCTTCTAAGAGCTGATTCTACAGCAAATTGTGTAGCCAAAGCCGCTTTCTTCTCATCGTTTAGTTTTTTTATTTCAAGATTCTACGACACAAAATATAAAAGATCCATTAACATAAAAGGACTTCCATATATGTAAATTATATCTTGAAAGACTTTCATGGATGTAAGTTATAGCTTGAAGCCAAATTCAAAGCGCAAAACATTCAAAAGATGCAACTCCTAATCTAAATCGCAAGATACCTTAAATTCAAGAAGCGCTTCATTGGTTTTGAGTTTCTCCTCCACTTTCCCCAGGGTATTGGTAAGCTGTAAAAAGAGAATGCTATATCAGAACCAACCCAAACTTGGAAACTAAACTTCAATTCATAGGAGTACTAATGGTCGGCATCTATTTGAAACAACTACCCTGTAACTTGTTACAATATCATCTTTTTAATATGTGGAAGGCATAAAAGTCTACCCTCACCTCTTCAACCGCCTTTTCTTTCAAGCGTTCTGTCAACTTCAAGGCCTTAATTTCAGCCTGAACTTCTCCTATCTCTCGATCCTTATCTGGCAAGATCAGTACAATAACATTGAAAACTTCTCATATTACTAATATCTCCATTGCTTTGAAAAAAAGCAAATTCATTGTCACGTGTTACCTATATTTTCTATTTTTGTTTAGACAGAAAAAAACAAGGTATGTTTTCAGAAAGCAATTGACCAGTTGCAAGGAAATAAATGTTATGTAGGAATTTCTACCAATGACAGAATAAGAAACCTTCAGCCACAAGCTTAAATATGAGACGGAGAAAAATTGGCATTTTGAAGATTTTAATTATAGCAAATACACCAATTTCGCGATCTTGACATACGTACGTGCATTCCTTTTAGAACCATTTAAAAAAAACCTGAAAAAGAAATGTCTAGATATGTTTCGAAAAGTTTGTTCGACATACATAACAGATGAACAGATATTCCTGTTTGAAGCTATCATTCGGATAAAACGTCAGGGTGAAAGAAACTCAGTATATAAAAGAATGCTCATAACTTGTTGGGGAGTCCTTTCAATATTTAAAAGGCAAACAAGTTAGCCAAATTATACTCCCTTTCAATATAAAGAAACATGCACAACTTAGCCAAATTATACTTCATTCATTTCTGATAAATCTGTCCAAAACAAGCAATGTGCTCAACCACCACCTCAAAATATTTTTATTCCAGTGACATGTACCTGGGATCAAAATATAATTAAGTTTGAAACATGTAAATTTGGACCTTTAACGGGTGTTAAACGACTGAAAAAGGCCCTTCACCAACCAATCAATTTTACCCCTGTATAAGTCTGTTCAAGTCTGTTCCTTTTATATTTGTATACCTTGCCAATCCCTCAAATGTTTTGGTACTTGTGGTTCGAAAAAATCTTTGAAGTTAAATATAAATGGTATTTAGCAGTGCTCTAACAATTTGCTGGCCGTTTGATATTGAAAGTTTGACGGAGAAGTTATTTACAATGTCCCTAACTTTAACTTAAACTTACGCAGGCATCTACTTTCAAAGAAAATTTTTTTGTCCTTGTTTACCAATTGTTCGGTAAATTTTAAAGAATTCAAACAGAGAATTCGAAGCAGGCATACAGCATGAAAATAGGAAAAAAGACGGTAAAATCAGGTAAGATACTTGTTTTGTCAAAATTATCGTTGACAGAATGCCTCGGAGATTTCTGTGCGAAAATAATTTAAGCAGTGAAGTTATTTAAATTTACATAGCAACGCCATTTGGCTTGAGTTCAGCTACCAGCCTATATATAAAACTTTACATCTCGAGATTTCTATCTACTTCTGACTAAATTTATGCAAATTTTGAGCAATTTGTGTTGTCAGCGACCCTGCAGCTTGAGGAAATAGTGAGGGACACAGAAAACAGCTAATGAAAATTGGCCCAGCATGATGAGCCAAAAGCACGTTGCTGTTAGTTTTTTTAACACTCGGGAGAGAATGCATCATAGCGTAACAGTCTCCACTTGGGCTACAGAAGATGAACTAAACTTATCTTTTACTAAATTGAATGATTAAAATATGAATGTAGCTGTGCAGGTAATTAGGAAGGTGGTAGATGCAGAGTTCTTCAAGCTTACCCTTTAGTTGGTTCTGGAGGCGATCCAGCTCAACTCTAAAACGATCAACTGACCCACTAGTAGTACTAGTGCACGACAAGAGCTTCACATTATTCATTTGCATATCAACTTCTCCGTAGCAGCCGTTGTTTAAGTGTGCAGCCATGAGATCACAACTCGTCTCCTCCTCACAAACCAAAGAAGAATAAGAATATAATTTAACTTATGGAACACTTTGTGCTTTGGCCCGCAGCTGTATATATACACACATATACACATTGAATATTCTCTATCTATCCATCTTATCTCAGGAGAGACGAAATTAACCGTAAAGAAAGGAGGGATTCCCTGGAGTAAAGGAAGAGGTTGAGTTGGGCTAGCGTTCCTGCGTTTCTAACCCCGGTTAAGCACAACTAACCTTATAAAAATTCTAAAAAGAGTTAGTTTTAACCAGTCGGTGACGGTGTGGTGCAGATGTGTAACATAAAACAAAACCCAACGTCTAAGCGAAGCCAGCATTAAATGTCCATACTTGCACCAAGATAATCCCTAACGATCTTGTATTGGTTTTGTGTGGGCCCCAACATCCACATACACATGGACGGTAGAGATATCATTCCCTATGTTAATCATTATGATTTTCGTTGGTGTAGTGGCTGTGAAAGAGATAAACAGCACTGGTAGTAGGTGGAGGTCGCTCCTCACATCAACCACTTTGTTTTGTGAAACATGCATAAGATATTAAGAACTCTCGGAAGCAAGCTATGCATCTCTTACTCACATCAATCAATTTATTAATAATAATAATAAACATGCATAAGAACTCTTAGAAGCAAGCTAAGCATATTTTACAACTACCATTACATTTTACATTTAGTCACCCACCGACATTTATTTTTTCACTCAAAAACTCAACCCACCCTTGGTAATAAGGGAGAAATGTCATTTGACACATTAATATAGCATTTATTGTTTATGGGTAACACATAACATAACATAATCATATCGAAAAATTTGCATAATCTGCACACAAGTTTAAAATTAACTTAGAAGCAATATTCAATAGCTTCGAAAAATGCCATTCTTGACCTAATTTTAATTCATTTGTCGAGTTTAATTAGCGGTGAAACGAACCATTTATCGAGATTAATTTATGATGAAATGCAATTATGGAATATTATAAAGTGGGGTTTTACCATAGTTGTTCTAGGTTTACTACATCAAAGGGTTGAAAAGGCTCGTAATTAATTTGAAGGTATTAAGATTATTTTGGCATTTGAATCAATTAAAAAAACATATATATATATATATGAAAACAAAATTTCTTTATTAAAAAAATAATAATAATATCAATTTGGTTAAAATAATTTTAAACTAATGTGAAAAAATTATATTTTAATTTATAGAAATTTTAACTAAATAAAAAAATGTTTTATTTAAAATAATTATATTTTAATTTATATAAATTTTAACTTATTTAAAATGTACTTTAATATAATTAAAATTAAATATATATAAAAGTTAATTTATAAAAATAAGCAATATATTTTTATAAATATTATAAATAAGTAGAGAGAAAAATAATTAATTAATATAATGATCATTATTTTTTTAATCAAGTTATAATTTACATTTTATATTCATATTAATTATATAAGGATTAGAAATAAATTTAAAGCATAAAATTTTATTTTATTATTATTGTAAATTAGATCATAAAATAAACTTTCTAAATTATAAGTAACTTATAATGCTTAACTCTATCTTCATTGTGGTTTTCCTTCTTCTCTCTTTCTTCCACCCCCATATCCTAATCCCCTACCCCCACCCCTTAACACATGACATCTCTTCCGGGGATGGGTAAGTAATTTATTTTCTATGAGGTTAAGTAAATAATAAGGTCCTACAATGCACATACTAACATCTAATTAATGTCTATATTATCAAATAATTATTTATAAGCATATAGTATATTTCCTAATTACACTTATCAAGTATAATTTATTATCAATATATTTTAATAATTAATGTGTTTTCAAATAATAATATCGTGGGTGTGTAGGGTATGTGTGTAGTTAGCTTATACATATCTTTTAAGTGTACTAAAAATAAGCAAATGCATTGTTCATGTATATTCACACTAATATTATCATAAATAAAGTAAACACGTGTTCTACACACAATAGAAACTAAGGAAACAAGGAGGGCTGCTAAGCAGCAAGCCCCTGCCCTAAGTTACAGTTCAGTTTGAGAGATTTCTTATGTAACAACTTGTATAGCACTTGAATTGATGGAAGCAGATCAATAATTCAAAGTAGCTTATTCCTCTGTAGGGTATGACTAAACGGCCGGGGTAAGATTGAATATCTCAGCGCTATACTCCTTTCCTAATATGCTAGGCAACTTTTTATCACATATGGTGACACGCTAACTTGTTTGGTGGAAGGTTTGCTCAGCGGACTTGGCAGGTTCCTTACGTGTACTAAGCAGACTGGGCGAGTGCCTTACTTGGTGGGCTTGTTAGCTACTCTAAGCTTATGGTTAAAGGTCTTATCTCTAAATGGCGCCCAACAGATACTAAAACCCAAACCTTATGGATTCGTGCTACTACTATCTATCTTTGAACCCAATTGAAATTTAATTGATATGCGAGGCGCAGAATCTGTTAGTGAACGTGCCCATATAATATAGGTTGACGATCGTATTTATACCTTATTTTATTCTAGTATAGAATTATTGCCCACCTCTCGCGTAGCTCGTTTCAGGTATGCAAAGAGTTCTCAAAGAAGGTATAAAAGTGTCCTACACCCGCTAGTCATCAATTATAGAATAGAGGCTTTATTCATCTTTTAGGGACACGTACAGGTGGCATACTATTCGTATCTATGAAGGATGCTTCAGAATGCAGCATGTTTTAGCAGCGTTAAGTACATAAATGATCAACAATTGTTGGTCTAAACAGTAAGTTTCAGGGCAACGTCAACCATGTAATTTATGATATCTATAATGTAACTCATTTTTCCTTTATCTCTTTGCCAAGCAAGACATATTTGAAAGTGGGTATCACGCTGACATTGGAGGACTTTTTTTTAATCTTCCCGGCCCTTATGAATGACCTTCTTGCGTTAGTCCTGGTATGTTTTAAGACAATGCCTCGAAGGAATAGTAGGGCGAGCTTCAGGTCTCTTCCCTTCCATTTTTAAGGTAATCCGAAGGAGGCAGTATCTGTCCCTCTGTTTCGAAACCGATGCAGAGTGTAAAGTCGATCTTGGACAGCTCAAACTTATTACCAATGAGAACAAAAGATGTGAATAACCCCAGAATTACTAATAAAGCTTGACCAACTAGTGTAGGCGTTGAAACTGAAGCTATAGGAGAAGAGGTTAGGGCTTGCTTTCGAAATAGCTTTACGAAACAAATCACCAAATGACGAGAGAGGATATTATGTTTTTTACCTATTTCTCCACCCAGCGAGAGATGAATAATGTTTCCCATGGTCCCATCAAAAGAGATTGAGCTGAGTTGTTATAAGACGAAACCATAAAAGGACCATGAATACTTAAGGGAAATCCCTAGTTGTTTTAGATATAAATTATGCTTATTTAGATTTGATGGTTAAGGCTTGATGAATTTGGTGTCTTAAGTGTTTAAGATTCCTCAAATGCTATTAAGAATTGTTAGTAAAGTCTAATTATGGTTGTTGCATGAAATAGGAAACCTGTATGCGTGAAATTGATATATGGCAATATAGTAGTTATCTATTCAATTGTTGTATTAACAATGGATTAGAATGTTCAAACCTTTTGAGCAGGAATGTGTACTTCCTTTCATCTATATTAGGAGAGATATAGATAATACATTAAGGAAAAACTAGATACAAAACATGTAACTAGTTTAGAAAATGGAATTAAAGCTTTTGTAGAAAACAATAAATAAAATCCCTTAAATAATAGTTGCTTAATAAGAAAAATCAAACAGATGCACTAATTTTGATGAACACGTAAACATGCGATCCCTTCTTCGAATCTCTGCGAACTAATAGTCCTAAAGGAATTATGATGAGATGGATCTAATGAGACAAAGATCTCAAAAATTTGTGGTTGTCTTCTTCGTAATATGAAGAATTGGCACGAGTATCTTATAGATAATTGATCAGGTGAAATGAAGTCAAGTTTCCATTTTTTTTTGGCATCTCTAGTAGTGAGATGCTTGACTTAATCTTCATGCTGCAACAAGTTAAAAATCCACTTAAGCCAGAGAAACAAAATTTGACGATTTCTTGGATCATAGTTTCGAGGCATTTGATATTCTAAGAAATCTGTGACTCAAATGGAAAATGTGTTTTCCCAACGTTCCTGGAAACAGAGTTTGACATTTGATGTTCTAAGAAATCTGTGACTCAAATGGAAAATGTGTTTTTGCAAAGTTCCTGGAAACAGAGTTCGATAGATGAATTGGATATCAAAATAGATATCCCATTGTTAATATACAATATTGGCATAGAAACTTAACTAGTCTTAGTATACAATATCCGCATAGAAACTTAACTAGCCTTAATATACAATATCGTTGTGGATACGTCCTGCTGGGCCATAGTTTCCATTAAGTCTGTTGAAAATAATAATATAATAAATATATTTAAGTTTTCAAAATTCTTGTATCCATTTGTTACGGGTGTCTTCATTTCCCCACTCTTTATATTCATTAAAGTGTTGTAAAAGCCTAACACAAACATTTCACAGGCACAAGTTGCAATAATCTCAATGCATGCATAGCACGTGGAAGGCTCATGCATCCAGGCACAAGTTGCAATAATCTCAATGCATGCATAGCACGTGGAAGGCTCATGCATCCACCTTCACTGTGGTATAAGGGGCCTGCTCACAAGCATACTTAACAACTCTGACCATTCCTTTTGGAAAATTCATCTTATGAGTTGGTTCTTAGATTCTATGGGTTCGTTGTCCCTGAATGTTTTGGTGTTGATCTGGGCTCCTTGCCGAATAGGAAGAACTGGATCGTATTGCATGAGGATTCCCAACACCCAGCCTTGCTTCCAGTTGGCTTACTCTGGTCTATTAGCTGCATGTTCTATTCTACCAGAGCCAATATTTTACCATGGGCATCATTCAATTGGAATTGGGTTGCCCCCATTCGCATCTGGAGCATGTTGATTTCCTGCTGGATAGCAATTGATTGTTTATGGAGCTTTGCTAAATCCAATGCCTATTGATTTTCGTAGTTTAAGGGCCCATCTTCGCTACCAGCCTCTACTCTGCCAATACCAGAGGCCGCCATGGCTTCATGTTTACATAAAACACTACGAGAGGTGAAGGTTCACCAACAGGAAGCATGGTTCTGGAGAAACAACAAGAGAGATGTATGGTTGAAGAGATTATTGAATATACAAAGAATTCAGAGATCAAGCATTTCCCTACAACGCATATAAAGATGTTTTTCAACCAGTTACCGAAGATGGAATAGATTTTAGAAGGGCTGATGCCTCACCTCCCTCTGGTCACCCTGGGGAGGCACAACGCCCAAGCTACAACCCGAGTGTTTCTCGAAGCTCTGAAGTCTGCTTGGATCCCCCGTCCGTCGGTTGGTTATTGCCAACTCATGAATTTGCATTATGTTGTGGACAAACGATCCTCTCCTAAAAGAATTCGGTTCCTCGACATTGAGGAGTTACTTATTCCTGAGAATGTCAGAGGATTGAAGAGAGTCGCCAATTTTAAGTTTTACAAAATTCCATGGCTTCCTTCTTTCATATACAATGACTTATTGCAGGTATAAATAATATAGTATTGTTTATTGTTTCTGTTTATTGATGTGCTATAAAATTTTAGCATGTTAATACTTTAAACAATATCATGGTTATTTGTGTTTCGTGGGAAGAAACATAGAACATAAGGAAGAGCTCTTGAATGCAACTGTGATTGGTTCAAAGAATTTGCAGGTAGTCCCTTCACAACCAGGTTATTGTTTACAGTTGGAGCGATAAAAGTGGAGGAGAAAGAGGTATCATCTGATGGATCCTCGGGGAGGAAGGGTTCTCTTGTTCCAGAAGAGGAGCTTTCTTCTGCTGCAGAAGAAGGCGAGTCATCTGATGGTATAAAACAGAGGAAGAAAATGCAACATATTTTATGTGCCATTGCCTTCCTCTCACTTTCAAAAATGAATGTGAAAAGGACTCGCAGTGGTTAGTCACTCAGTGGGGAGTCATTCACTGCAACTCGCTCAGCTCTCTCACAAAAGTGCATACTGCGCTTATTTGGTGAGGACTTTAAACATAGAATTAAGTATAACAAGGAGGTTCAATTCCTGTGTGAGCAGTATACATGAACGTAGTTGTATATGCAAATTTTAAATATAATTGAATCACATCTTACAAGTGTATGCATGCATGGGTTTTGAGTTAGAATGAATGAGCTTAAACTTATCCTAAACTATTTATGATGCAGGATATTGAATTAAACTATTTATGATGCAGGATATTGAACGTGAAAGGAAGATAAAAGAAAATCTTGAAGCTATAGAGGAGGAGAAAACAAAATATTGAAGCTATGGAGAGGATGATAGTAAATAAGTCATTGAATTAAAAGAGGCTCTTCGTAGGCTCTTATGGCTTCACTCTGCTAGAGTAAGATGTTGTATCCACATCGCCTCAGAGATCCTGCTCCAGCTCGAATTTGGATTAGAGTCATGTTTCCATAGCAGTGAGCATTGTGAGCATTGCAATGGCACTAAATGGAGCAGTGAGCATTGTGAGCATTGCAATGGCACTAAATGGAGGACATGGAGCAAACATGAAGGTGAGTTCGAACAAATATAGGAATGCAGGTGAGATCGAACAGATGAGCTCAAACAAATATCGGAATGCATGGAGGACATGGGGAACACATAAGGTGAACACATGGAACACATGAAGGTGAACATGTGGAAAACATCACTGCTGTGAACACATGGCAACAATGAAACATTAACATTACTAACATTTTATGTTTGTTAACTAATGCTACAGAAGATAGCATTAGCTTATGGATTATTTGCTACCACGTTCTTTGTGTTTTGACCCTAAGTTGAAATATTAAAAAATGAAATTGGCCTCGATTTGAGGCCAAATAAGAGGTCGAATTTGTTGATCGTTCAACAGAACGGTGTCTAAGTTATTGATTGGTGAAAAAAACGGTTTTCTAAAGAAATCTTAACTTAAATGAAAATAAAGTGCATTGATTAGTGTGCGAACTAATAGAAATGGCGGCAAGGCCTTCATAGAGTCCATGCCAGCCTGAAGGCAGGGACTTGAAGGTAGGGACTAATAAAGTCCCTGCCAGCCTAAAGGCAGGGACTAATAAGAGGGTCACATCTAATCCAAGTAACTTTGAACCATTTTTCAATATAACCTACTTTCATATTCTACATCATATCATTTTCTCTATGGAAATATGTTGAAGCATCAATTATATCTAC
Organism: Pseudotsuga menziesii; assembly: GCA_001517045.1. NCBI lineage: Eukaryota > Viridiplantae > Streptophyta > Pinopsida > Pinales > Pinaceae > Pseudotsuga > Pseudotsuga menziesii. The sequence continues at coordinate 825,995 of LPNX010381499.1, forward strand.
CTAACTCTATATATAACTAGTCTAGTGGAGTGTAGTTTAAACTGGGGTTTAACATGGTCCTCCCATGACTCTAGGTTTTGGAGCATAAATTTTGGGCAAAACCTCCACCCTTTTTTTATAGAACTAGGGTCAACCCCCTATCATCAACCATACTATTTGGGGAGCAATGCTTCCTGTAAAAAATACATTTGCCCACATATCATAATAATATTTGGAACCAATAACTAATGTTTAACAACTTACCATGACTATTTTAATGTTCTAATTTGTTAGATGTACATCAAAATTACTTCAGCATTATAGTTATTTGATTATCACTTAACGCATTAACCTTTTAGTTAGTTTAAAAAAACACTAAATCATGCAAAACTATATAATTATTTTCAATGTAAAGAAGTAAGCTCATTTACCAAGTACATCATACTATTTATCCATTCATAATATAAATCAAATTGATATCTACATATCACAACTTTCCTTTCAAATTTACATATTTAAAAAAACTAATATAATTATCTTCGTCACTAACATAAACTCTAAACTCATACATTAATTATTTATATAGGTCCACATATCTTTATAATATAGTTCTATTCAATATAGTTAAATCAATAAATATTATGGAAATAAAGAATCTCAATCATGAGAAACTCTTAAAAGTCAATGTCTAGTTAAAAACAAAAACATTATCTCTAGTAAGAATTACTTAAAAAAATTATTATTAAACTATGAAACAACAATTTAAGGAAATAAAGAATCTCAATCTTGAGAAACTCTTATAAGTCAATCTTTAATTAAAAACAAAAATATTATCTCTAGTAAGAATTACTAAAAAAAAATTATAAGTCTTTTAGGAAAAAATAATTATTTTTTTAAATTAAGTTATATAATTTAATTTTTCAAAACACTTTTATTGTAAGTCTTTTACGAAAAAATAATTATTTTTTTAAATAAATTATATAATTTAACTCTTCAAAACACTTTTATTATATCAATAAATTAATGTATATTTATTATTTTAATTTTTTATTATTATTTATGGAGTAGTTTATTTATTCTACATTTTCGACTTTAAGCAGAGTTTTGGTCGGAATCCTGATAAATTTGTTTTGGTCAAATCTAAATTTGAAAGGGTTAAATTGTGTTTTTGAATCCATAAATTGTTTCAGCACTGTAACATCCCCTAAAAACGTAAAATAAAAATAAAAAATCTTTATTGCATGTAATATTGCGTTTTACTATACCATAGAGATGTTATCATTCATACTTCTTCCGTTATGCATTGTTATCGTAATGTACTTAATTTATTACTTGCTTGCTTAGAGTTTGTGATCTGTTGACATGACATTCTTTTGACATAAAAAGTAAAATTGTGTCGTAAGGCAGTTTGTCGTGTTTGTTTGCTTATGTGATTGAGTTATACAGGGGATGGGCAAAGGCCTTACTTAGTCGTTACGACTAAAGCATGAATCTCTATGTTCATAAAAGCAGGGAGTGAAGTACATCATACTTCCAATTTTAAATCGACGAACTCCAAGCTACGGGGCCATAAGGAGCAAAAGCAAAACTAAGGTTTTGTAGCTTCCTAATCCTAAGTCCCTTTTAATTCTTCAATGCTCAAAAATCAAATAGTATAAGTGACTAATTTAGCGAGGAAATAATTTTAAAACTAAACTTGCTTAAGGTCGAACCTTACCATTTCAGGCGCAATATATGTAACACTAAAACTATACTATTTTCCGAAGGGGCAACTCACGGCCAACTATGCTGAAGCTAACAGTTTCAATGGATGTAATGTTTGATATTCAACTTCTTAACTCTGGTGGTCACTTCATACTTCAAGCACAGAGGGAAGATTTACTATTAAAATCGTCAATGCGTTTTTAAAGCCTTTTCTAGCTGTCGGCAATTGTTTGAAGTGGAAACCCTATGGTTTCAATACACCTTGGCGGTCGATCACAAAACATAATGATGGGGTCTTGGTGGAGTGGTTTCAGTTTTGTCTTCGGCTTCAATGTGTTTCAGACTTCACTTCTCTTGCAGAGAACATAGATGTAGCAGTTCATTTTTCTTGGCCTCTCGAAGTTGTTTGGAACCCTTCCCACTACTCAACACATATGTGCAAGAATGGTGTAGGTTGTCGAGTGGTTATCTCCAACAAACTGAGAAGGTAACCGTAATAATTTTAAATAAATGTTACACTCTATAATAATATTATTTTAAATGAAATCGATTTTAACTTTCTTTGTTGAACAATGTAGATCAACTTGGCGACTGGAAAAAATGGTTGGACCTCAGCTACGAAGACCTCTTCTTGAACGGTAAGACCTACGCTCTAACTTGCGCAGCTCTGTGGACACAATTGGTCTTAAAGAGGTGTTTCGTGGCATTGTGATTCTCCACTACGTTAGTTTTGTGTTAAGGAATGATATTTGCATTTTGGTATCGTTTGACTTACACAGTAATGAATTTGTTACCATTGGTTAAGTTGTAGATGCTTTAAGTTACTCTATGTAATTTTGTTTGGTTCTAAAATTGTTTAAAACTAAGAATACCTGTGAGGGTTTCATTACTGTAATCTTTGGCTATTAAATTTTTTGGTCACTGTGTAAATATTTTTAGAAATGGAAAAGCTCTTTGTCGTGGGGTCTTGCAACTTCTAAAGGATGTTTAAGATACTTGTAAATATTGTTTATAGTTCTCCTTTTCTTTTCTTTCGAAGTTTTTAACAGACTTTTTAATATTGTAAACGCCCGTAAGGGTTCCAATATTGATAACTCGGTTAATAAATGACTGTGTAAAAACTAGAGTATAACTCAATGGTTAACTGTGGGATTCTCAATTTTGATAACCATGAGGGTTTGAATATTGAACTTTTCTTAAAGGAGGGTTTTCTAAACGATAGTATTTGTTCACGACTTTGTTAGTCTTTGTTACTTGAATGTTCAAACTGTAAGGCCATGAGCCCCTACCCTATTGTTTGGTTTGTTTGGAAAAATATAGGCCACTATCACAGTTTTGTTTTTATGATAAAGGACCAGTTTATAAGAACTTGCATTTATAAAAAGGAAAATAATTTAAAAATGACAAGGTCGTGAGGCTCTTTTCTTTCTGTCGAATTCTTTGGGCTAAAAAGCCAAATTGTAACTATTTTTACTGTTGGATGTATTAGATGTTATTGGAAAAACAGACTGTATCCTTCTTTCTCTATAAAGTCCTTATTATATATTTATTTTTAAAAAATATAACAGATGCTATGAACACCATGGTTCGCATTTTTGTAAATATTTACCAGCCATATGATAATCTCATGAGAACTTAGTTTAAAGTAACTATACGCAGCCATCGTTATTTGCACAAGACCTAGGATTAAAGGATCTAGATTAACTTTCTGCAAAAAGAATAGGGTTAGATAGAAAAATACTTATGTCTATTTCTTATATAAAATTCTTTAATGAAAAGAAATTAAGTTGTATAGATCTAAGGTTCCGTTGCTTTATTCTAATACTGTAGAGCCTTACTCTGATTATTTAGTTTGTTTAGATAAATAAATCTAGAGACTGCTGGAGATTTTAAATAGGTTAAGCCCCAAGGTTGCCTGAACCTTTATTCTGTAGATAAATACTGCAGAGACAATGACAGTTAAAAATCAGAAGCCTGTAATCAGTGCTAAGATTTGTCAATGATCTCGACCTGGCGTTTCATTAATAGTTTAGCTTAGCACTATTATGATTTTAAGTGAACTCTGGTTATTCTAGATTAATACTCGAATGATTAAGGAGAACAAATTTGTCTTTAAAATATTTGTATAACAAAGTAGTTGACATGAACTTGGATCTGACTTTTACTCTGCTAAGTTGTTAGAGGATAAAGAAATTTGGGAAAAGTAAACAACCGATTTATATATAAAGAATGAATTATGTAATTTATTCTAGCTCTTAAACTTATACTGTATATGGAAGTTCGGTTTTAATAACGGTTAAAGGTTTTCTATTTGGATTTGGAACAATAGCTAGTAAATTCTAACTGTCAGTAGATTATACATAGTATGGAAGTAAAGTACATCTTATTGATTGTAAATAACAATCATTCATCATTATGTACTATTACTCAGTATATATCTTCCTACTTAACATAATTCATGTCTCCCTGTACTAGAGTACGCCACTTCGGTGAGAGGATAAATACAGGGGATAATTTATTTTCATTTCTGAATCGATCAGCCTCTATCAAATACTAAATTCTACAATCATGGATCAATTTATCTATAAACTATATCTTCATTTTAAACAACTTATAGTTTTCTTAAGTAGAACTAAACAATGTCATAAAACAGATTAGAATTGGAACCTAGAAGTGTCACAGAGAAATGGGACCAATACCCAAGGGAGACTGTTCCACCCAACCTTTTCTTGAAGCAGCCAAATCACTTGCTTAGGACCCTCGAGCTTGCTCACTGTACCACTAGAACGGAGATCTTTTCTACACAATAGAATTCGACAACTCAGCAATCAACAACAGACTTAACTCAACAATTCACTTTAGCTACCCCCTCATCAAACTCTTAGTGTGCCTGACTTTTTAGTTTGCAACAATCACAAAGTTCATTCTCTCATAAATCAGAATGAGTGGTGATCCTCCTCTTCAATTTGATGGTTTATATAAGATTGCCTAGGTCTTTGGGTCAGTTTTGGAATTTAATGAGCCACCCATCTCAGTTCCCCCTCTCAGGGAACATGACCACTTTTTTAGGGATTATGCTCTAGTAACAGCTAGAAAGTGAATGACAGTCACTATCACTTATCAACCAGCCTTCTACAACTCCTCCTTCCTCCTAGTGGGCAGTGAACACTCATTTAACAGTCTCCCCTGAATAAGTGTCTCCTTTTCTTAATTATTTAAAATAAATAATTCTTCAATTACAGTCATCCTTAACCCATTTGGTCATAAACTTTACAATAAAATTGACACAATGTTTTTGCTGAAATAAATAATAATAACTATTTATTTTTCAGTTTTGGGTATGCTACAAACACCCCCCCTTAAGCTCAACATCGTCCTCGATGTTGCTTAATTTATTCTCAGTATTCTTGAAACAAAGTTGGATATGCCACCCGCATATCGCTTTCCAATTCCCAAGTTGCTTCATCTAGACTGAGGTGTTTCCACTGCACCTTTACCTGTCCAATGGTGGGGTTTCGAAGAAAAATTTTCCTCCTGTCGAGAATACAATCTAGGTCCACCGAAAAATCTCCTTCTAGTTCTGCCTGAATCAAATTCCATTCAATCACATGAGTAGCATCATGTATATATATTTTTTCCAAATAGAAATGTGAAAAACATTGTGTATCCTAAGATTGGGTGGAAAAGCTAGTTGATAAGCCACTAGACCCACTCTTGCCAATATCTCAAATGTTCTGCAATATCTGGGTGCTAATTTAGCACAACTCCCTAATTTAAAGGAGCTTTTTCTTGGTTTTACCTTAACAAACCCATGCTCACCGACTTGGAATTCCTTTGGAGTTCTTTTAAGATCAGCATGAATCTTTTTCCTGTCTTGAGCAATTTTCAACTTGCCTTGCACGTGTTTCACTGTTGGTTCCAATGCTTTTAACATGTCAGGTCCTAACATCAATCGATCTACTGGATTACTCCATGTAATAGGAGTGTTACACTTTCTACCATATAATATTTCAAAAGGAGTAAGCTTTGCAGAGCCCTGATAATGGTTATTGTAAGCAAATTCAACTAAGTGCAAATAGTCTTCCAACTTCTTGGGATAATCACTAACATACATTCGCAGCATATATTCTAGTACTCGATTAACTCTTTCTATTTGTCCATCTGTTTGCGGATGATAAGCAATATTGAAATTTAGCTTAGTGTCTAATCCTTTAAATAAAGTTTTCCAAAAATGACCAGTGAATTTAGGATCTCGGTCAGAAATAATTACCTTGGAATTCTATGCAAACTAAAGATTTCTTTCATAAAAATATCAGCAATATTAGCAGTTGTATGAGTTGTTTTAATAGGAATAAAGTGTGTTGCTTTACTTAACTTATCTACAACCACCATTATGGAATCATTATGTTTCTGGTTTTTAGGTAAACCAGTTACAAAGTCAAGGCTGATGACTTCCCACTTCCAATTTGGAATTGGTAATGGCTATAAAAGGCCTGTTGGGTGTTGATGTTCAGCCTTAACTCGCTGACATTCAATACACCTAGATAAAAATTCAGCAACATCGTTCTTCATGTTATGCCAAAAGTACTCTTTTCTTAACATAATTATCATTTTCTGATACCCCGGATGTCCAGAATAAGGACTTTTATGAATTTCATTCAAAATCAACAACGTAACTTCTGATATATTTGGTACATACAATCTGTTTTTAAGCAGTATTAAACCTTGTTCATTAAAATTGTAAAATGTAATTACATTTTCAGATGTATTCTGAGTTATATTTTCTTTTAAAATCTGGTATTCTGGATCCCACTTTGTTCCTTCTTTCAATTTATCTTCCAAATCAGTTTTGTAACTGCTAATGGCAGCTATAAAATTTGTTACAGCTTTCCTGCTCAAAGCATCAGCCACTTTATTTTCTTTCCCTTTAATATGTTTGATTTCGAGATCATATTCGCTAAGAAAAGCTAGCCATCTAGCTTGCCTTGCATTTAGATTTTGTTGATCAAACAGATATTTTAGGCTTATGTTATCAGACATTAGTAGAAATCTTTTACCTATTAAGTGATGATGCCACATTTTTAAAGCGTGGATTATTGCAGCCAATTCTAAATCATAAGTTGCATAATTCTTTTCGTGAGTCTTTAATTTTCATGATTCGTATGCAATTGCATGCCCTTCTTGTGTCAGTACCCCACCCAAGCCTTCGTTTCATGCATCAGTGCATATGATAAAGTCTTTGTCTGGGTCTGTTATTTTTAGGATGGGTGCAGTAGTTAATAATTATTTTATTTTATTAAAACAGTCTTCGCATTTCTGATCCCAAACAAATTCCTTACCATTTTTCTGTAATGAAGTTATAGGATTCACAATCCTTGAAAATCCTTCAATAAATTTTGTGTAGTAACCTGTTATCCCCATAAAGGATCGTACATCAGTTACGTCTTTAGGGACATGCCAATCAATGATAGATTTTATTTTATTCGGGTCCACTGATATCCCCTCTTCGTATATTACGTGTCCTAAATATTGTATTTAATCATTATAAAAATCACACTTGTTGTACTTAACATATAGCTGATGTTCTCTTAACACTTGTAAAATTATCTTTAGGTGTTCATTATGCTCTTCTTTTGTCTTAAAATAAATTAATATGTCATCTATAAAGATGACTACAAATTTGTCTAGGTACTTACTTAGAACATTGTTCATTAAGAACATGAAGGTTGCTAGTGTATTTGTTAGCCCGAAAAGCATAACCACAAATTCATAGTTCCTGTATCTTGTCTTGAAAGCAGTTTTAAAGATGTCTTCATCTTTAATTCTAACTTGGTGATAACTAGGCCTTAAGTCGATTTTAGAAAATATCGTCACTCCGCGTATCTGATCGAACAAATCGTCAATGTGCACTAATAAAAAATGAGGAATTAGCTACTACGTGACTAAAAATTCTAGTCACCACAAGTTTTTCAAGTGATTTACTACTAAATATGAGCAATTTTGATTGACCCAACTGTAAACGACTAATTTAGTCACCAGTTAACAAATATGACTAGATAATAAGTGTCAGAGTTAAAAATGACTAACATAAACGACCAATTTATTTACAACAAAAAAAATGACTAGCTAGAAGAATATGAATTAGTCATTTATGTTAGTCATTTTTAATTGTCATGGAAAATTGCAATTTTGACATTAATGAAGTGTAAATTTTGTAAATTGTCTACCTTTTATTATTAATATTGGTGCAATGCACCTCGATCTTTAGAGATCCAACAAAGAAATTACACAAATTTTCTCTTAACCATCATTTGAACACTTTGTCAATTTCATGCATCAAGTAAATTTACACAAGAGACAAATATAATGGTGGGGTTCCCGAACCGGCTAGCCCCGTTCACTTTATATTAATAACAACTTTACAATATTGGATATACCATATACTGGCAACACTCTTGCTGTGCACCCAACCAGTAAACACACTTCCATCTACAACAATACAAAGAGTCGATTTGACCACACCCGGGTGTCCAACTCTTAATAATGTCAACCAACTAACCCTTGTAGATGGAAACAGTCACGTGGACTGAACTCATCTAGCAAGCCAACTTTCCAGACCGACACTTCATCCGCAACCATGTTGCGTTTCTGAGTTGAGCCAATTAGCGATTGTTCCTACGACTAAGCTTGGATGCCTCCTTAACTTGCATGTCTCAACGTCTGTCACTTCGTTGCTTGTCTGATGATGCTCATCAAAACCTGCCTCTTTCCATCCTAGGTGTCGTGCCTTTATACATGTCACAAGGGTGAGCGCGGGCCCAAAGGTGGGCGCACCCCTTTTCTTAGCGCATATGCTAGCTCCAGGATGACACGCTAACTCCATAGAAGGGTCCACTTCCCATGCGCGCATGCTCATTAGTCCATCGGTCCAACGCGCTAAGTGGTGGTTGAAGGTCAGGTGGGTCTTCACGGGAGATTGTCTCCATGCCGAACTCCCCCAAGTGTGCTAAGTGCGCTAGCCATATGTCTTGTTTAGGTGGCGGGTGCGTCTCTCCTAGGCACTCGGTCCAACAAGCCAAACTTCGCTGAGCACTTCCACTAAGAATGTCCCTAGCAACTGGTGTGGTGCCACGTGTGCTTCTAGTGGAGTGCTTGGGTCGTTTGGACCTGTTAATCCACACTTCCTGCCAAGGTGCGTCCAACCACTCTCTTAAACGCTTCAGGCTCTGTTGCACTATCCTATGCCACCTTGAGCGCTTCAGGCATGCCCATCATTTTTCTGCACGCCCCACCTTCTTTTCGTTTCTTAGCCAGGGTGTCCCCTTGCCAAGTCTTGCCAACCAAATGTTCATTTTGCCCAACCGAGCACCCAATCCAGATCTTGGGTGGGGGTGAGGTTCATGGTTATAACAATGATGACTACAAACGACAACAACGACGATGCTTATGATGACAATGATCACGATGGTGATGATAATGATAGTCATCATCACTAACCTCGTCATTTTATTTTTTAAATCAAAATTTATATTAAAATTAAATATTATTTTTAATTTTAAATTATTATTTTCAAAATATAAATAATAAATAGTAAATAATAAATAATACTTTTAAATAATAATTATATATAAACAATAAATTAAAAAATAAAAACATAAAACAAAAGTATATGAAAAAAAAACTTACCTCCAACCAAAATTGGTGCACACAATTAGCTTTTAATAGGTAAATAATAAAAATAAAAATAATATATAATACTTTTAAATAATAAATATATATAAACAATACATTAAAAAATAAAAACATAAAACAAAAGAATATATAAAAATGGAGTAAGCTACCGACGCGATGATTTTGCCTGCCGGCAATCGTCGCACCGGCCCTCTGGCCACCGGACCGGTCTTCTTCCCCATCCCGGGCCTGCGCTTCCTCTGTCGTCGTCGTTAACCCCACTGTCCATCATCGTCTCCCCTCCTCCACGTCCCTCCCCTAAATTCAATTCGCCAACTATCTTCCCTTTCTCTTCCCAATTCAAACTACACTCCCGCACGAGTCCCCTAGGTAGACATCATCCATTCTTCACCACAGGTCTTGCATGTAACAGAGTATATCATATGTATGGTGGAAGAAACAGCCGCTTGTTGCACCGACCGAGCTTGTAATGAGCGACCGTGGCTTACTCCATGACATTTTGGAGAAGCCCAAATTCTGAGACTTCACTCCAACACAAACAACATATTTTTATTCATTCCACAATTCCATGGACCGGAAGGAATCCTGCAGCTGCGGTGAAGTTGCAAACCTGCAATGTTATTATCCCTCCTAGACTGTGCAGGCCTGATTGGCAATGTTTTTTTTTTAAGAGAATTAGAGACTGATTATTATATTATACAGGTAGACAAGAGCCAAATAGGGGTGCTGGTGGGATCAGCGTTTGGTGGCCTTACAGCCTACTCTGATGGAGTAAAGGCTCTTTTGCAGAAGGGCTATGAGAGAATAACACCATTTTTCGTTTCTTTTACCATTTTAAACATGGGATCTGCATTGTTGGCAATTGATAAGGGATTAATGGGCCCAACCTACTCATGTGCAACAACAAACTACTGCTTATATGCAGCTGCAAACCATATTCACAGAGGTGAAGCAGACATCATGCTTGCAAGTGGAACACACGTTGGGATTGTGCCCATAAGTGTAGGTGGATTTATTTCCCTTAGGGCCCTTTCTCAGAGGAATTATGATCCACAAACAGCTTCAAGACCATGGGACAAAGATCGTGATGGCTTTGTCATGGGTGAAGGTGCTGGCGTGCTGGTGAGCTTAACCTGAGCCCAACCACTGGATTTTTCTTTTATATTACGGACGCAAAATGTAGATCATAATATTCCCAAAATATAAAGAACTGGTACCCTGACCATTGACTGATCTAATTAATGGTTTAGCCTAATGAAATAGAATCTTCAACAATGCTATCAATTTCAAGGGACTCTGTAGATGTATTACTTAGCCGATTTTATGAATAACTTATTCAAATATATTTACTAATGGTAAATTGGGTTTGAGTTAGAGATAAATGATACATGTAAATATTCAAAGATCATTTCAGACTAGGAACAATTCACACAGTAAGAACATGGGCTTTATTTTAAGCAATAGTTTTGGTTTTTCTCCAAATCAGGTTATGGAAAGTCTTGAGCATGCAATGAAGAGAGGAGCTCCCATAATAGCCAAGTACCTAGGTGGGGCGGTCACTTGTGATGCTTATCACATGACATATCTACGCTCTGATGGGCTTGGAGTTTCAATGTGCATTCAGAAATGTTTGGAAGATGCAGGAGTTTCACATGAGGAGGTAACTGCTTTTGATGTTTCGATTCACTCAGTAGTTTCATATATTTTATTGAAGCTTTTCTAGAAAGTATTATAATGACCAATACCCAAGGCTTAATGATCAATTATCATATCTGCAATAACAATGCAGGTCGACTATATCAATGCTCATGCAACATCTACCCGGGCAACAGATCTGGCGGAGTTTAATCCTATCAACAGGGTTTTCAAGGATACTTCTAGCATCAAAATGAATTGAACCAAAGTGCACAATTCATTAGAGATCAGATCTTTGGATTGGTTGTTATGTTTAGTTTTTAATCTATTTATATATGTTCTTAATTCTATTGAATGCGTACTAAGAAGGAAATCATGTTGCCTGCAAGATTGCAATCTCAATCTTACAGTGTTGTGCAACCTACATGTATTTTGAAGTCTCCAAATTGATGGTCAACAATGACATTATAGTCTTACACTAATGCATGCAGCCTTTAGTTAATTCTGCATTGCCGAGCTTCAAAAGTTGCTCTGTGATTTGTTCCAATGCAAATTCACAAATCTGTTTCTGACATTACATATGGCTTACTTTCCAGTCTATGATTGGGCATTCTATTGGTGTTGCCGTTGCACTGGAAGCAATAACAACCATAAAGGCTATTACTACCGGGTGCCTCCACCCAACAATCACAATTTGTAAGTTGCTTCTTTACCTAGCAAAGTTTCTCTGATAACTAGATAACAATGAGCCCCTCCTTTTTCCTTTGGTTCACCAATATTATTTTAAGGACTCTGGTTGTTGTTTTCAGTTTTGCTTACAAGTGAGTATGGAAACTGAAGTAATAAAATTTGCATGTTGGTACTCTTGGCCGAATCCAGAGACTGAAGTTACAATTGATACAGTGCCAAATGTGAAGAAGCAGCATGAAGTGTGTAATGGTAAGATAACTTGATGAAGTGCATATTTGTAAGATAACTTGATTATAATTTAGGATAGTGTAAACTTGTCTGGAGAATGTTCAAGTGCACATTTTGTTATACACAATAGTCAAATATATGACTAGTATGTGATTTGCCACATGATTATGTAGGTTGTATGAAGCTTTCTGACTTATTGTAGTTTCTTTGCAAAAGGTGAGTGAGTGAAAATCCTTTTAAAGATCGTGACTGATTGTTTACACTGTCAATGGTAGGTATCTCAAACTCTTTTGGATTTGGTGGACACAATTCAATGGTAGCTTTCGCTTTGTTCAATCCTTAAAACAGACTATCTATGGCATAACTTAAATCAGTGGTTTTTCCATTGTGTTGCCATGAATTGGCGTGTGCATAAATCTTTGAGCATGCCCACTTGGGTCCAGGATTCAGGGCTGCTTGTGTTTTCACTTGGTTCTAGGATTCAGGGCTGCTTTCAGCGAAATCCCTTTATCTTGGATTAATTAGTGGCAGAATTAATGCTTTGGATTTTTCAGTGCTTTTTAAGGATATGCTAAGCAGATTATTGGTAGCAGTCTAACTTTAGCCGTAGTAGATTATTGGTAGCAGTGCATTTTTCAATGCATTGGGAAAAAGGCATTTAAATTTCTAGATTCAACATCATTGTAATGGAAATTAGCAGAATTTGAATAAAAAATATCAGTTTGCTATGATGTGCACTTGAGTATTCAGTTTGCATTTACCAGTGTGAATTATTGGAAATCCTTAGCACAACTCATTGTGACTTATTAGAAATAGTTAGCATGTTTTTGTTATAGTGAACAGATTTCCCACTAATAAAAAACAGATTATGCTCTTACTGTTAGCTTCTACTAATGAACCCAAACAAAACTGGTCAACCTTTGAGATTATTGCATTTCATTAATTTCAAATCCAAACTGATATTAGTGTTTATTGCATTTCATTAATCTTGAATCCAAACTGATATTAGTATTTTGCAGTTCTTGGCTTTCATTAATAATATTGTTAATTTCTCTTCTATTCAATATCTTGAACACCTAAGCAAGAGTAAAAGTCCATATTTTCTACTCTTGTTCAATTAATAAAATGCAAATGGCCCAATTTAAAAAAGAAATTCACCTCAATAAATAATTAAATTTTATCCCCAGCGTGAAACATGGCCTGATTTTTCGTTCAAATAGTTTGAACGAAACTGAGCTATTGAGGATTTTTTACCAATATAGCAGCCCTGAAAAAATGGCCTATTTTTTATTCAAATACTCTGCTAAAAAGATGGGTTGTAGATATATATATGTCCCCTTCTCTATTCAGGCACACTGCCCATCTTTATATAAACAACAAATTCTAAACACAATTCACGAGCTTTAACAGAAATAATTCTAAACACAACCCAAGTTTTGCATATTATTATATAATCTATATTAAATCAAGACTCTTTCACATTAGATGTTGAGATGGCTTCTAGTGCATTTTATTATATATATTAAATGTATTAAATTAAGATTCTTTTACATTACACTCAGATGCTTTAAGACTTGCATAATTCAATGAGAAAGTTAGCATGCTTTAAGACCTGCAAAACCAATTTGAAAGTTAGCAAGCAAAATTAATTCTGAAATCTTCTCTAGGAAGTTAGCTTGCTCTAATGGTTCATAAAATATATAGTTTATATATTTTAAATGTTTTATCATATATGAATTTAATGGTAAAGAAATAATAAAATATAACAAATGTGCATTCATCTTGGTTTCAACATTGCACACCATTATATATAGTTCATTGTAAAACCAAGGTTTTACAATATATGATTTTAATGATTAAAGAAATAATAAAATATAATAAATCAACATTACTATACATTTGTTTTTTTATGTAACTAGTTTATGGCAACCTCTTCAATAATCAAATAATTTCAAATGGATTATACTTTATTATTTTATTAAAGAATCAAAATAATTTCAGTGTTTGAAGTTGGTTTTTATTGGGTCTAGCTGATCTATAAGCCTAGTAAAATTGACATGTAAATAGTAAATACTACATTTATATTATAAATACAAGGTATTTTAATTATTATAGTGTATTTTTGTTTACAAAGAAAATGTTAAATTTAAGGAATGTTTTTCATGGGTAGATAACATTTGTATTATATGGGCTAGTATAAAATATTGTTTATTATTGGTTAGTGTAAATTATTGGTATTTCATACATGAGTTTAAACTAGGTATTTGTTGGTATGGAATTAGTTTAATAGTTTATTATATTTGTGGCAATCATTTGAGTTAACTTCTATGTTATATAACCTCATCATGTAGGTTCATAATTTATTTAAAAAATCCATGTTATTTAATTGAATCTAGACTCAACAAGGTGCTATACCGCTTAGTATTGGGGAGATGTTGTAAGGCTTATGTAGCTTGAAGTTTTAATAAAAAGAATAAAAGTAAAAATAAAAATGCAATTGGTGTTGGCTTAAACAAAAAAAAAAATATTTAAATAACTATGTCAAATTCCTTTAATTATATAAACATTATGAAGTATAAGTTTCAATAGACTATAAAAACTTTACTCATAAGAAGGTAAGTTATTCAAATCACTTATCCAATCCTTTCATGAGTGAACATCGTAACTTATGCAATATGGTCATCAGACCTTGGTAAAATTATTTCTACTACTTTAATTCCTTTAATTATATAAACATTATGAAGTATAAGTTTCAATAGACTATAAAAACTTTACTCATAAGAAGGTAAGTTATTCAATTCACTTATCCAATCCTTTCATGAGTGAACATTGTAACTTATGCAATATGGTCATCAGACCTTGGTAAAACTATTTTTACTACTTTCCTTTAGAGAATTTTATCATGTAATAGTTACAACCATAATACTCTGAAAATACACTCTTTTCCATACGAGAATAATAAATATTCTTAGAAGGTTTGCACATAAAATATACTTAAGTACATGCTCTCTATGCGGAAATATTTCATGGCCCATTGTACCATCACATATCTACAATGAGTAATACCTAGTAATCATCATTCATTAATAATAATCATATCCTTCCTGTGTACAAAGTCATATCACATAATTACATACTACATGTTCAAATTTCATTCATTATGTACAATTAAGGAAAAGCCACTTCTCCTTGAAAATGAGGATTTTGCAAAGCATTAACTTAAGCCAATTTGATGTAATAAAAACACGTAAAGTATAAACACAAAGGGACACAAATATATGTTGTTCGCCACAACCTTGGGGCTATGTCCACCGGAAATTGTTATTCTTTTAATTATTTATCAACAAAGAGGGTTACAATTCTACAACACATCCACTACTATTTATTTTCCTTTTCTCAAAGTCTCTTTTACATAGTATACTTTCAATACTTCTACAACCTTGCCACAAGGCTTCCCTCTTACTCATGATGCACTAAGAAACACACATATATTCTTTCTTTAATTACTCAAGGCTGAGTTGTGAAGACTAAATAACTTACAACATTCAAGTTCATAATCTTAGGGAAATGCCCCACTTTTATATATTACATACATTTTTCTTACAAGTATGGGATTCCATCAATTAATTGAGCTAAGGCTTAACACTTAGCACATCAATGGCTTTTAATAGAGAGGATAAGCATCATTATTTTCACATTTAAAATCCATTAATGCAAGGGTGGAGTTCCCTATTATTTGAAAACTAAATTAACCATGTTCCTCCTTTCTCTACAATTACGTAGGAGAACACTTGTAAACTATCAAAATAATATTTAAATACTCTTACATCAGTTAGACTCAAAGTTATTTTAATTAATAAGAGATTTTCCTAAATCTTAATCTAAATTGTACTTCCACATAGGCTCAACATCTAACCATGGGGGATTTAAATAAATAACAAATAGACATGGTATAGGTCGGTCCTCCCTCAAAGGTCGTCGACCATCAGTGTATGACTAGGTATATTTAGCAAATAAAAGACCCACAAACAAGGTTGGTACTCCCATAGAGATTTTCCCCTAAAAATTGTTCACAAAGACCAACAAATAAGCGTTCTATAGAGAGGAAACACACCCTCTACCGTGATAATGCAGAGCTTCATTACTATGTGCCATACACGACTACACACGGGTTCATATGTCAAGGGTAGAGGATGTGAATCCCTCGGGGAATTCTTGCAGAGTCATTCAAACACAATCAATCAAGAAAGAAACATTTCTCATGATAGAGCTATGCTTGCACAATCAACATAATCGTCTTTCCTTCATATATTATATATTTGAAGAATATAAAGCATTATCATTGGACATAGCTTCTCCATATGAAGGTTGTCTCCTCCCAATGCAGGGGCATAAGCATATATTGCCAATGCCTCTTCCATAGAAGGTTATTTCTCTCCTTCAATCAAGGAAAGATAGTTAAATATAAATCGGTTCTCTCTTCCGAGATTGAGATCCCCAAATTATTCCAAAAAGAAACTTAAGTAAATCTCACAATATTTTATTTAGAATATTTTTCCCTTTCATATTTAACCAATAAAATGTGTATGTATTACTTATCTTGAGTACAAAAAAATTCAAGGTCACCCCTCCTTTTGGATTTAATCAAGAGAAAATGTGTAGAGTCGAGATCCTTTCCTATCAGGATTCACTCTTCTTCTTCACCGAACATGTGACATCCTCTCACTGCGCCAAACCAGCATTTACATTGATGTTGGGGCAGAGTTCTAGTAGGGCAGAGTTCCAATAGGAGCAGATTTCCAGCAGGGTAGAGTTCCAGTTGTGCAGAGTTCCACTCGAGGCAGAGTTCTAGCTGAGGTAGAACAACAGGGCCACAGTTCTAGCCAGGGAAGAGTTCCAATCGGGGAAGGGTTCTTGTGAGGGAAGAGTTCCTCTCGATAAATTTCATGCATTGTCGAATGTATTGAGATAGCGAATATTTAGATATTTGGATTCTCAAGGAGGCAGAGTTATAGCCAGGGGAAAGGTTCCAGTCGAGGTAGAGTTCTAGCGGGGCAGAATTCCAGTCGGAGCAAAGTTCCAGTGGGGCAGAGTTCCCACCGGGGCAGGCAAAGTTCTAGTCGAGGCAGAGTTCCAGCTGGGGGATAGTTCCAGCCAGGGCAGAGTTCCAATCGGGGTGGGGTTCTTGTGAGGGAAGAGTTCCTTCTGATAATTTTCATGCATTGTCAAACGTATTGAGCTAGCGGATACTTAGATATTTGGATTCTCAAGGAGGCAGAGTTCCAGCCATGGGAAAAGTTCCATTCAGGGCAGAGTTCCAGTCGAAGCATAGTTCCAGCGGGGCAAAGTTTCTGCCAGGGCAAAGTTCCAGCCGAGGCAAAGTTACAATCAGGGTAGAGTTCCAACCGGGGCACAGTTCCAACCAGGGCACAGTTCCAATCGAAGCAGGGTTCCTGTGAGGGAAGAGTTCCTCCCGATAAAGTTCATGCATTGTCGAACGTATTGAGCTAGCGGATATTTAGATATTTGGATTCTCAAGGAGGCAGAGTTCCAGCCAAGGGTAAGGTTCAAGTCGGGGCAAATTTCCAGCAGGGAAGAGTTCCAGTCGAAGCAAAGTTCCATCTAGGAAAAGTTCCAGCCAGGGCAAAGTTCTAGCCGGGGCAGAGTTCCAGTCAGGGCAGAGTTCCAACAAGGGCAGGGTTCCAACAAGGCCAGAGTTCCAACCAGGGCAAAGTTCTAGCCGGGGCAAATTTCCAGTCAGGGCAAAGGTCCAACAAGGGCAGAGTTCCAACAAGGGCAGGGTTCCAACAAGGCTTGAGTTCCAACCGAGGCAAAGTTCCAGCTGGGGCAAAGTTCTAGCTGGGGCAGAGTTCCAGTCAGGGGCAAAGTTCCAGCCAGGGTAGAGTTCCAGCCAGGGAAAAGTTCCAACCGAGGAAAAGTTACAGTCGAGGCACAGTTCCAACTGAGGCACAGTTCCAGCCAAGGCATAGTTCCAATCGGGGCAGGGTTCCTGTGAGGGAAGAGTTCCTTCCGGTAAATTTCACGCATTGTCAAACGTATTGAGCTAGTGGATATTTAGATATTTGGATTCTCAAGGAGGCAGAGTTCCAGCCAAGGGTAAGGTTCAAGTCGGGGTAGATTTCCAGCAGGGCAGAGTTCCAGTCGGAATAAATTCGTTCAATTTGCTTCTTCTTTGCAGTGACTCACCATCCAAGCTCAAGAATACCCTTCTCTATAAAAGGGTCCCTCAAACAATCTATCAGTTGCCAAAGATTTATTTCATAAAAAGAGTGCAGGCTTGCAAATTATTATTGCCAAGGCGTCTAACTAAAAACCTCTAATATGCATAGCTCATACAAATAAAGGTCTTTCATAAGGTTCTAGTGTCATTAGAGTAACATTCCCCCTTTTCTTGCAAGCTTCCAATAGCCATCATACATCCTCATTAGACAATTCCATCATATCACCTATATTATACACATACAATTACCATGAGACATTATCATTATAATTTCAATTGAATTTTTCTCAAATCTATTTTATATAGAAACCATATTTCAAAAATATGAGATCCTTCTTATAATGTTTGTCCTTTAGAGGTGGTAGTACCCAGTCTTCATTTTGGACTTACGCTCATTCATATATTCAAGACAATTCTACCTTCAATTTGAGCTTTTCTGTCAATGAAACCAACTATGATTCATGAGCACTTCATGAGTATCCATGCATATAATCCTTCATCTCAACATTTCCAACAACCCATAAAGTGATCTCATAACCATAACACAAATAATTCAATCACTATCAACAATCAATATCTCAAATGCAATGAAAAGCATTCACTATATATGCATCACTTTGGAAAGTTACATTTGTTGTTAAGCTTTGTGATCACTTCAACATTATTGAAGAGAATGGGAAAAGAGTTTTGGCCATTAGTTCCCATTCCCTAATTATTGGTGATATTCAATATCCAATTTCACTTGTCACGAAACGCTCGAATGGGAGTGCATAGCACTATTTATCGATATGGATGGTTAGCTTCAAGACAATACTCTTATTCTCCTCAATCTTTGAAAAATAAACAAAATGTGCAAACCATGACTGTGCGAAATGTGATTGTGTTAGGATCATATCCCATTTGAAGTATAACAACTAAAAACCCGAATGCCTCATGGGATTTCTTTGTCTTGCAGAACCCATCTACTAGGGTATTATACGTAAGAAGATTAGGAGCTTGTTGTTTGCTCATCATTTGGATGAAAAGCTTGACATCAACCTCGATTTTGTCATTCCTACAAATCCCTTTGATGCTTCTATTGAAGCTTACAATGTCTGGAATATAACCATGTGCTTACATTCCTTCAAACAATTTGAATGCAGTGGGATTAAAAGTATGGAAAGAGTGTCGGGCACTTAAAGATCATATTCTTACATATGGAAAGGGTTGTCTTCGTCAAACCCTAGATGATAGGTCAATGGCGGTGTTAAGTTTGCTAGAGGGACCTATGTCTTTGCCCCGGATGGAACTCTGCCCCAGCTGGAACTTTGCCCTCGGCTGGAACTCTGCCCCGGCTAGAACTCTTCCCTGGCTAGAACTATGCCTCGGTTGGAACTCTGCCTCAGCTAGAACTTTTCCCATCCAACATTACCAATGTAGAACTGTGAAGATTCCAAATATCTAAATATCTGCTAGCTCAATAAATCTCTATAAGAAGTACGTTCAATAATGCATGAACTTTATCAGAAGGAACTCATACCTCACAGGAACCCTGCCCTTGTTGGAACTATTCCCTGGCCAGAATTCTACTCCAGTTGGAAATATTCCCTGGAACTTTGCCCCGACTGGAACTTTGCCCCAGCTGGACCTTTGCCCTACTGGAACTCTGCTCCGACTGGAACTCTACCCCAACTAGAACCTTGCCCCTGATTGGAACTCTGCCTCCTTGAGAATCCAAATATCTAAATATTTGGTAGCTCAATACGTTTGACAATGCATGAAATTTTATTGGAAGGAACTATTCCCTCACATGAACCCTGCCCCGATTGGAACTGTGCCCCGATTGGAGCTGTGACCCGGTTGGAACTATGCCTCGGCTGGAACACTGCCTCGACTAGAATTTTGGCTCAGCTTGAACCTCGCCTCGACTGGAACTTCACCTCTTCAAAGTGATTGGACCCAATTAGATCTAAAGCGAAGAGAAGATGTTGCTTACATATCGATGGGAACATTTCTAAAAGATTATCTCAGCTAAACCCTAGTGAAAACATTGCGCTTTAAGAGTGCTAGCTTGTGTGGCAACATGTACCTCATAATCAAGTGACCAATTCCCCCACTTTGTGCACCTGATGATTATTCAATCTACCACATAGGGTAACAACCTCCTAGGTAAGTGCACTATGCTTACACTCTATCCATGGTCAAGTATTCACTCTAATCAAACCATCGATATGCGCATCCAACATTACCAACGTAGAATTGTGAAGAATCCAAATATCTAAATATCTGCTAGCTCAATAACTCTATAAGAAGTATGTTCGACAATGCATGAACTTTATTGGAAGGAAATCGTACCTCACAGGAACCCTGGCCTTGTTGGAACCCTGCCCTTGTTGGACCTTTTCCCTGACTAGAACTCTGCCCTGGCTAGAACTTTGCCCCGGCTGGAACTTTGACTAGCTGGAACTCTGCTCCGACTAGAACTCTACCCTGCTGGAAATCTGCCCCCCGAATTGAACCTTACCCTTGGCTGGAACTCTGCCTCCTTGAGAATCCAAATATCTAAATATCTTCTAGCTCAATACGTTCGACAATGCATGAACTTTATCGGAAGGAACTATTCCCTCACATGAACCCTACCCCGATTGGAACTGTGCCCTGGCTGGAACTGTGCCCCGGTTGGAACTCTGCCCCAACTGTAACTTTGCCTCGGCTGGAACTCTGCCCTGGCTGGAACTTTGCCCCACTGGAACTATGCTTCGACTGGAACTCTGCCCTACTGGAACTCTGCCCCAACTTGAACCTTTCCCATGGCTGGAACTCTGCCTCCTTGAGAATCCAAATATCTAAGTATCTGCTAGCTTAATACGTTCGACAATGCATGAAATTTATCGGAAGGAACTCTTCCCTCACAAGAACCCTGCCCCGATTGGAACTCTGCCCTGACTGGAACTATCCCCCAGCTGGAACTCTACCCCAACTAGAACTCTGCATGCCCCGGCGGGAACTCTGCCCCACTGGAACTTTGCTCCGACTGGAATTCTACCCCGCTAGAACTCTGCCCCGACTAGAACCTTTCCCCTAGCTATAACTCTACCTCCTTGAGAATCCAAATATCTAAATATTTGCTATCTCAATATGTTCAACAATGCATGAACTTTATCGAGAGGAATTCTTCCCTCATAAGAACCCTGCCCTGATTGGAACTCTGCCCTGGCTAGAACTGTGGCCCTGTTGGAATTTAGCCCCGCCTAGAACTCTGCCTCGACTGGAACTCTGAACAATTGGAACTCTGCCCTGCTGGAACTCTGCTCCGATTGGAACTCAGCCCTACTAGAACTCTACCCCAACATTAATGTAAATGCTAGTTTGGCATAGCGAGAGGATGTCACATGTTCAGTGAAGAAGAAGAGTGAATCCTGATAGGAAAGGATCTCGACTCTACACATTTTCTCTTGATTAAATCCAGAAGGAGGGGTGACCTCGAATTTTGTCGTACTCAAGATAAGTAATACATACACATTTTATTGGTTAAATATGAAAGGGAAAAAGATTCTAAATAAAATATTGTGAGATTTACTTAAGTTTCTTTTTGGAAGCATTTGGGGATCTCGGTCTTGGAAGAGAGAAACGATTTATATTTAACTATCTTTCCTTGATTGAAGGAGAGAAATAACCTTCTATGGAACAGGCATTGGCAATACATGCTTATGCCCCTACATTGGGAGGAGACAACCTTCATATGGAGAAGCTATGTCCAATGATAATCCTTTATATTCTTCAAATATATAATATATGAAGGAAAGGCGATTATGTTGATTGTGCAAGCATAGCTCTATCACGAGAAATGTTTCTTTCTTGATTGATTGTGTTTGAATGACTCTGCGAGAATTCCACCAAGGGATTCACTTCCTCTACCCTTGACATATGAACCCGTGTGTAGTCATGTATGGCACATAGTAATGAAGCTATGCATTATCATGGTGTAGGGTGTGTTTCCTCTCTATAGAATGCTTATTTGTTGGTCTTTATGAACAATTTTTAGGGGAAAATCTCTATGGAAGTGCCAACCTTGTTTGTGGGTCTTTTATTTGCTAAATATACCTAGTCATACACTGATGGTCGACGGCCTTTGAGGGAGGATCGACCTGTACCATGTCTATTTGTTATTTATTTAAATCCCCCATGGCTAGATGTTGAGCCTATGTGGGAGTACAGTTTAGATTAAGATTTAGGAAAATCTCTTATTAATTAAAAGAAATTTGAGTCTAACTGATGTAAGAGTATTTAAATATTATTTTGAGAGTTGACAAGTGTTCTCCTACATAATTGTAGAGAAAGGAGGAACACGGTTAATTTAGTTTTCAAATAATAGGGAACTCCACCCTTGCGTTAACGGATTTTAAATGTGAAAATAATTATGCTTATCCTCTCTATTACAAGCCATTGATGTGCTAAGTGTTAAGCCTTAGCTCGATTAATTGATGGAACCCCATACTTGTAAGAAAAATGTATGTAATATATAAAAGTGGGGCATTTCCATAAGATTATGAACTTGAATGTTGTAAGTTATTTAGTCTTCACAACTCAACCTTGCGTAATTAAAGAAAGAATATATCTGTGTTTCTTAGTGCATCATGAGTAAGAGGGAAGCCTTGTGGCAAGGTTGTAGAAATCTTGAAAGTATACTTTGTAAAAGAAACTTTGAGAAAAGGAAAATAAATAGCACTGGATGTGTTGTAGAATTGTAACCCTCTTTGTTGATAAATAATTAAAAGAATAACAATTTTTGGTGGACATAGCCCCACGGTTGGGGCGAACCACATATATTTGTGTCCCTTTGTATTTATACTTTATGTGTTTTTATTACATCAAATTGGCTTAAGTTAATGCTTTGCAAAAATCCTCCTTTTCAAGGAGAAGTGGCTTTTCTTTAATTGTACATAATGAATGAAATTTGAACATGTAGTATGTAATTATGTGATATGACTTTGTACACAGGAAGGATATGATTATTATTAATGAATGATGATTACTAGGTATTACTCATTGTAGATATGTGATGGTACAATGGGCCATGAAATATTTCCACATAGAGAGCATGTACTTAAGTATATTTTATGTGCAAACCTTCTAAGAATATTTATTATTCTCGTATGGAAAAGAGTGTATTTTCACAGTATTATGGTTGTAACTATTACATGATAAAATTCTCTAAAGGAAAGTAGTAAAAATAATTTTACCAAGGTCTAATGACCATATTGGGTAAGTTACAATGTTCACTCATGAAAGGATTGGATAAGTGATTTGAATAACTTACCTTCTTATGAGTAAAGTTTTTATAGTCGATTGAAACTTATACTTCATAATGTTTATATAATTAAAGGAATTTGACATTGAATTATAATTAAGTTATGTAACCATCCTTAACAAGAATTAGGTTTGTTTGGTTCACCTTACTACATGCCTTAATTGATAAGTGTTTATATTTGAGATGACTTCTTGAGCTGTAATTCCATACAATATTTGAGAGTAAAGTTTAGATGTTGAGATGAAGGGAAATAAAAACAAACAAACAAAACTACCCCATTTCTCTACAAAAATTATTTGAGGAAATTGGAATTGTTACATAAGCTCAAAGGGATTTTTTTAACACTTTAAGATATTTGATCCCTTTTTGTGCTTAATATATCTAGCTTTAAAACAAAATCAAAATATTTTTTTTTGTTTAAGCCAACACCAATTGCATTTTTATTTTTACTTTTATTCCTTTTATTAAAACTTCATGTTACATAAGCCTTACAACATCTCCCCAATACTAAGCTGTATAGCACCTTGTTGAGTCTAGATTCAATTAAATAACATGGATTTTTTAAATAAATTATGAACCTACATGAGGTTATATAACATAGAAGTTAACTCAAATGATTGCCACACATATAATAAACTATTAAACTAATTCCATACCAACAAATACCTAGTTTAAACTCATTTATGAAATACCTATAATTTACACTAACCAATAATAAACAATAATTTATACTAGCCCATATATTATAAATGTTATCTACCCATGAAAAACAATCCTTAAATTTAATATTTTCTTTCTAAACAAAAATACACTATAATAATTAAAATATCTTGTATTTATAATATAAATGTAGTATTTACTATTTACATGTCAATTTTACTAGGCTTATGGATCGACTAGACCCAATAAAGACCAACTTCAAACACTGAAATTATTTTGATTCTTTAATAAAATAATAAAGTGTAATCCATTTGAAATTATTTGATTATTGAAGAGGTTGTCATAAACTAGTTACATAGAAAAACAAATAAATAGTAATGTTGATTTATTATATTTTATTATTTCTTTAATCATTAAAATCATATATTGTAAAACCTTGGTTTTACAATGAACTATATATATAATGGTGTGCAATGTTGAAACCAAGATGAATGTAAAATTGTTATATTTTATTATTTCTTTACCATTAAATTCATATATGATAAAACATCTAAAATATATAAACTATATTGCAGGCTAACTTCCGAGAGAAGATTTCAAATGAATTTTGCTTGCTAACTTTCAAATTGGTTTTGCAGGTCTTAAAGCATGCTAACTTTCTCATTGAATTATGCAAGTCTTAAATCATCTGAGTGTAATATAAAAGAATCTTAATTTAATACATTTAATATATATAATAAAATGCACTAGAAGCCATCTCAACATCTAATGTGAAAGAGTCTTAATTTAATATATAGACTATATAATAATATGCAGAAGCAAAGAAGCTCCTGGGTTGTGTTTAGAATTATTTTTGTTAAAGCTCGTGAATTGTGTTTAGAATTTGTTGTTTATATAAAGCTAGGCAGTGTGCCTGAATAGAGAAGGGGACATATATATCTCTACCGCCCACCTTTCTAGCAGAGTATTTGATAGCTATAAATTTGAATAAAAAATAGGCCATTTTTTCAGGGCTGCTATACTGGTCAAAAATCCTCAATTGCTCACTTTTTTAGCAAACTATTTGAACGAAAAATCAGGCCATGTTTCACTGATGGGATAAAATTTAATTTTTTATTGATGTGAATTTCTTTTTTAAATTGGGCCATTTGCATTTTATTAATTGAACAAGAGTAGAAAATATGGACTTTTACTCTTGCTTATGTGTTCAAGATATTGAATAGAAGAGAAGTTAACAATATTGTTAGTGAAAGCCAAGAACTGCAAAACACTAATATCAGTTTGGATTCAAGATTAATGAAATGCAATAAACACTAATATCAGTTTGGATTTGAGATTAATGAAATGTAATAATCTCATAGGTTGACCAGTTTTGTTTGGGTTCATTAGTATAAGTTAACAATAAGAGCTTAATTTGTTTTTTATTAGTGGGAAATTTCACTATAACAAAAACGTGCTAACTATTTCTAATAAGTCACAATGAGTTGTGCTAAGGATTTTTAATAATTCACACTGGTAAATGCAAACTGAATACTCAAGTGCACATCATAGCAAACTGATATTTTTTATTCAACTTCTGCTAATTTCCATTACAATGATGTTGAATCTAGAAATTTAAATGCCTTTGCCCAATGCATTGAAAAATGCACTGCTACCAATAATCTGCTACGGCTAAAATTAGACTGCTACCAATAATCTGCTCAGCATATCCTTAAAAAGCACTGAAAAATCCAAAGCATTAATTTTGCCACTAATTAATCCAAGATAAAGGGACATCACTGAAAGCAGCCCTGAATCCTGGAACCAAGTGAAAGCAAAAGCAGCCCTGAAACCTGGAACCAAGTGGGCATGCTCAAAGATTTATGCACATGCCAATTCATGGCAACACAATGGAAAAACCACTGATTTAAGTTATGCCATAGATAGTTTGTTTTAAGGATTGAACAGAGCGAAAGCTACCACTAAATTGTGTCCACCAAATCCAAAAGAGTTTGAGATACCTACCATTGATAGTGTAAACAATCAGTCACGATCTTTAAAAGGATTTTCACTCACCCACCTTTTGCAAAGAAACTACAATAAGTCAGAAAGCTTCATACAACCTACATAATCATGTGGCAAATCACATACTAGTCATATATTTGACTATTGTGTGTAACAAAATGTGCACTTGAGCGTTCTCCAGACAAGTTTACACTATCCTAAATTATAATCAAGTTATCTTACCATTACACACTTCATGCTGCTTGTTCACATTTGGCACTGTATCAATTGTAACTTCAGTCTCTGTATTCGGCCAAGAGTACCAACATGCAAATTTTATTACTTCAGTTTCCATACTCACTTGTAAGCAAAACTGAAAACAACAACCAGAGTCCTTAAAATAATATTGGTGAACCAAAGGAAAAAGGAGGGGCTCATTGTTATCTAGTTATCAGCGAAACTTTGCTAGGTAAAGAAGCAACTTACAAATTGATTGATTGTGGGGTGGAGGCACCCGGTAGTAATAGCCTTTATGGTTTTTATTGCTTCCAGTGCATTCTCAACACCAATAGCATGCCCAATCATAGACTGGAAAGTAAGCCATATGTAATGTCAGAAACAGATTGGTGAATTTGCATTGGAACAAATCGCAGAGCAACTTTTGAAGCTCGACAACGCAGAATTAACTAAAGGCTGCATGCATTAGTGTAAGACTATAATGTCCTTGTTGACCATCAATTTGGAGACTTCAAAATACATGTAGGTTGCACAGCATTGTAAGATGCAGGTTGGAATCTTGCAGGAAACATGATTTCCCTCTTAGTACGCATTCAATAGAATTAAGAACATATATAAACAGATTAAAAGCTAAACATAACAGCCGATCCAAAGATCTGATCTCTAATGAATTGTGCACCTTGGTTCAATTCATTTTGATGCTAGAAGTATCCTTGAAAACCTTGTTGATAGCATTAAACTCCGCCAGATCTGCTGCCTGGGTTGATGTTGCATGAGCATTGATATAGTCGACCTGCATTGTTATTGCAAATATGATAATTGATCATTAAGCCTTGGGTATGGGTCATTAGAATACTTTCTAACAAAGCTTCAATAAAATATTTGAAATTACTAAGTGAATCGAAACATCAAAAGCAGTTACCTCCTCATGTGAAACTCCTGCATCTTCCAAACATTTCCGAATGCACATTGAAACTCCAAGCCCATCAGAGCGTAGATCTGTCATGTGATGTGCATCACAAGTGACCGCCCCATATAGGTACTCAGCTATTATGGGAGCTCCTCTCTTCATTGCATGCTCAATACTTTCCATAACCTGATTTGGAGAAAAGCCAAAACTATTACTTAAAATAATGCCCATGTTCTTCCTGCGTGAATTGTTCCTAGTCTGAAACGATCTTTGAATATTTACATGTATCATTTATCTCTAACTCAAACCCAATTTACCATCAGTAAATATATTTGAATAAGTTTTTCATAGAATCAGCTAAGTAATACATCTACAGAGTCCCTTGAAATTGACAGCATTGTTGATGATTCTATTTCATTAGGGTAAACCATTAATCAGATCAGTCAATGGTCAGGGTACCAGTGCTTTATATTTTGGGAATGTTATGATCTACATTTTGCGTCCGTAAAATAAAATAAAATAATCCAGCGGTTGGGTTCAGGTTAAGCTCAGCAGCACGCCATCACCTTCACCCATGACAAAGCCATCACGATCTTTGTCCCATGGTCTCGAAGCTGTCTGTGGATCAGAATTCCTCTAAGAAAGGGCCCTAAGGGAAATAAATCCACCTAAACTTATGGGCACAATCCCAACGTCTATTCCACCTGCAAGCATGATGTTTGCTTCACCTCTGCGAATATGGTTTGCAGCTGCATATAAGCAGTAGTTTGTTGTTACACATGAGTAAGTTGGGCCCATTAATCCCTTATCAATTGCCAACAATGCAGATCCCATGTTTGAAATGGTAAAAGAAATGAAAAATGGTGTTATTTTCTCATAGCCCTTCTGCAAAAGAGCCTTTACTCCATCAGAGTAGGTTGTAAGGCCACCAAACGCTGATTGCACCAGCACCCCTATTCGGCTTTTGTCTACCTGTATAATATAATAATCGGTTGCTAATTCTCTTTTAAAAAAAACATTTCCAATCAGGCCTACACAGTCTAGGAGGGATAATAACATTGCAGGCTTGCAACTTCACCGCAGCCGCAAGCTTCCTTCCGGTCCATGGAATCGTGGAATGAATAAAAATATGTTGTTTGTGTTGGCGTGAAGTCTCAGAATCAGGGCTTCTCCATAATGTCGTGGAGTAAGTTACGGTCACTCATTAAAAGCTCGGTCGGTGCAACAAGTGGCTGTTTCTTCCACCATACATACGATATACTCTGTTACATGCAAGACCTATGGTGAAGAATGGATGATGTCTACCCGGGGGACTCGCGCGGGAGTGTAGTTTGAATTGGGAAGAGCCAAGGAAGATAGATGGCGAATTGAATGCAGGGGAGGGATGTGGAGGAGGGGAGATGGCGATGGACGGTGGGGTTAGCGATGACAACAGAGGAAGCGGGGGGCCAGGACGGGGAAGAAGACCGGTCCGGTGGCCGGAGGGCCGGTGCGACGATTGCCGTCGGGCAGAATCGTCGCGTCGGTAGCTTACTCCTATAAAAAAAACTTACCTCCTATCAAAATTGGTGAAAACAATTAGCTTTAGCCTCCTGCCAAAGTTCACTCATTCCAACAGAGAAACCCAGTGCGGGAGTAAAGAAACCCAACCCGCGGATCATTGGGTTTATTGCGGTAGCTTAGTGGATAGGAATGCCAAGCAAAGCAACCTAGCCCAGTGGGATCACAGACAAAGCTAGAAACATGGATCAGAGCCGAGAAGAGCAGTAGAGGAGTCAATGCGTGCAAAATCAGTGAGTAATGAGCCCTAAATCTCTCTTTTTAATCTTTTTGTCTCTATTTGAATTCGTTTTTGCTCATGGATAAGTTTATTTTCCAAGCTGAGGCAATCTTAGGGTTATTGCTCAGCTTAGTGGATCTTAGATTGGGGTTATTGCTCAGCTAAGCCGATCTTAGATTGGGGTTATTGATGTTGTGATGATGTTATTGATTGGTATAATTCATTTCTAAATGCAACTTCCTTGAAGTGTCGTAGACTATGCATCCATGTATGGGGTTGCAATGCCCATAAGGATGATGCCACAGAGTCAACAAAGTTAGGTAATGTTATTGATGACATCTAGGCAATTTCTTCTCTGCAATTTTTTATTTCTTTTGTGCTCATTGCAATGACTTTTCTTCTGTGAGGGAGAATGTGGTGGCCTTTAGCAAAAGGAAGAGAAGATTCATTTTTGTGGTTTGCCCAGAAAGCATTTGGCAAATCATCACATCATTCAAATAAGAAAGTTTCTATCTGTTTTATTTTCTGTATGTTCTTTGGCTCAAGCATTTGTTCACTTATTCTCATATTTTCAGCAAGAGTCTGAAGTTCACTGACTCTTTCTTGCAATATTTCCATTCTATGGAGAGTATTAGGAGAATGAATGCTTATGGAAGGAAAAAAGAATTTCTGAGATCGATAGTGGAAGAACATACCGAATTACTTTTGATGCTGATTGTATTCCATACTATTTGGAAATGTTTTGGCCAAGAATATTGGAGTTCCCAAATAAAGAGTACAATCTAGATTGGGATGAAGGATTGCTGTAATATTCAGGCTAGCATTTCTCTAAGAAAAACACTTCGAGATGTTTCATATGGAGTGTTGGAGTTTCTGTTAGCAGTCTTGAATGATGTAACAGCTTTCTCGTCTGAGACTGTATGGGACTAGAGAAGGATGTATTACATTCATCCTTGCAGTGTGCACCTGTATCATTAAGAACTTTCCAATACTGAATTTTTTCTACAAACATTATTTTCATTTTGACTATATGAGGAACATCAGTATCTATTTTAGTAATCATATTGAATAATAATTCCCCTTTAGGATCTGAATAAGGTTCAGCAGAGATTGAATATTCAAATCCAGGTTCAACATCAGGCTCTGATTTAGGTTGAGGATTTTTAGGAGAATTCATGGGCTGTACAACTGGATTATTAGGCAGTGGAGAAAAATCCACATTATGTTACAAGAAAAATTACTCTATGAACTAATCTCTAAGTAGATTACAAAAGAGCTCTACATAAATTCTCGAAGTACCTTACAGGTAGAATGGAGAATAGTTTAATAGATTCGATCCATTGCAATTTTAGTGTGGTAAATCAGTTGTTACTTTTGGTTTGTGCTTGTTTTTATAATTCTGATTCTAAATTGTATCAATCATATAGAACACGGTAAGCGTTTGGCGTTCTCCGGAATAGCACTGAAGCAACTTGGAAAGCGACCTGGCATGACCGAGAACATCTCCATAATACAATAACTACCCCACGTTTTAGCACTGCATGGCATGGCTCAGAAGCTTACCCGACATATCACATCTCATGTCCTTCAACGTCATCGATTTAGCAATGCAGCATGCAACTTCGAAGCGACGTATCTGGAATTGACTTGGCGATCAATACCTGCAAGTTAAACACGATATAGCAGCGTGAATCTCTTCACCGCCGATTGGTTAATAACTATTGAAAAATAATTATACGTTTGGCATTAAAACCCTTTCCTTTCTTACAAAAAAATATGTCCAGAAACCTTGTTCCTGAGAAGTATATATGTTTATACTATAAATTTAAGAGGAGGTACTTCCTCTCACATATAACTACTCATGTCTGAGAATGCCATTAAAACCCTGTAACAAAATAATACCTAATGTGTGGCATCAGTTATAGCGGCGTTAAGTAATCTTAGAGCTTCTTTGGGAGAAGGATTTGATCTGAAACAACTACCACAAGTAAATCAACAAAAAATGATTGGTTTTTAGTAGTAGTTAATATTACCTCTCTTTGAGGACTCTCAATTAAAATAACATTGACGGCATCTACAAAATACTTAGTGTATGACTAGGGTATCTCTATAATATATGCAAAAACCAAACTTGGTGAAACAAGAAACACAATAATTAATTTTGTAAACTGTAGAAGCAAAGAAAGAAGGTTGTAATACCTATTTTCTCCATGGTGAGATGAAATTTCAAAACCCTAACATAGTTTGATCAACATTTACAAAATGTCAAGTGCAGTAGCGTTAAGAGTCTTAAAACTTCATCAAAAACCTAATAAGAAACCTAATAATTAATTTTGTAAACTGTAGAAGCAAAGAAAGAACATAGTTTGATTAACATTTTCAAAATGTCAAGTGAAGTAGCCTTAAGAGTCTTAAAACTTCATCAAAAACCTAATAAGAAACCTAATATTTAATTTTGTAAACTGTAGAGGAAAAGAAAGAAGGTTGTAATACCTATTTTCTCCATGGTGAGATGAACTTTCAAAACCCTAACATAATTTGATTAACATTTACAAGATCTCAAGTGCAGTATTGTTAAGATCCTTAAAACTTCATCAAAAACCTTCAATGCTTCGTCAAGAGGCTCTAAAAATTTTGGTGAGAAATTTAGTAAAATGAAATTCAAAGTTTGTTAAGTCCTCACATTTCATTTTAGACAGAAACATTGCTTGAATCTATTTGTCAGCAGTAGTATACCCAACAAAATTTTCAAGAATATAATGTAACATGCAACCAATCATGTTATTCTTAGTATTACCCTGTGATTCAAGAATTGCATCTCCATTTAAGTTAATGAGAAACATACTTTCCCAAAGATTCATCACATTAGGATCTTCTTTTTGTTTTTCATAGAGACAATTTTGTAATGTGCCTTCAAAGCAAGCCATTAGCTTTCTGCAGGCATTAAACTGTCATAAGATACATACGTTCTATAACAAACCATCATGGAATTAACAAGAGTCCTGATTTCTTGTTCTAAACAACCATCTAAATTCCATGAATACACACTTGTTGCATTCCAGTATTTATGATATGTATTTCCTGCCTGATCATACAAATCTGGGGAAAAATTCCATTTCTTATGGTTTGTAACAAAATTGCTATGGATAATATGTTAATGCATCTTATGTTGTAGATTTATATCATTGATCTAGCAGGGATGAAAGGTGGTTTCCATAGCGTTTCTGGATTTTATGTCTCTGCAAATCCTTTATTTTGATTTGGTTTTCACTTAGTGATTCTTTTTATGTGCTTTGATATTTTTCTATAATATGTTGCACTTGCTATATTTTCATTCAAATTTTTGTTCTTTTGTGTGTCCTGCATTTCCATCAAGAGCATAAATCATTGTGCTTAATTCTTTAAAAAAATCACAATGATGTATTCCTCCTTTGTGTCAAAGGGTGATGCAGTGCAAGGAAAGTGAAAATATGAAAGTGAGCCAGAGGTACATAAGCCTCTTAAGAAGGTCAAGGCCAGAGCAACAGTTGATGGCTCTAATGGTGAATTGTCAACAGTTCCTAGAGAATCAAGCAAATCTAATAACGTGCATGGACCACCGATGCATGGTGTCAAACCTATTGCATTTAATGGAGTTACAGGAAGGGATCCTGATGGAGCAGTTACTACAAGTCCTATTAGAAGAGACCATGGGAAAGATACAGGAATTTATGTACTGGAAAAGGCCATGAATCTGAAACACTCTGCAGATTGATTGAAGGTCTGCTTGACGTTAATTATCCGTATTACTCCATCTATACATAGCCTAAATTTTTTCTTGAGATTTGATGAAATCCAATGCTTAAAATTCTAACTTCCTTAGAAGTCTAACATAGCTGCAATAGATGTTGCAGACTATGGGAGGTAGCGACCTTGAAATAACTGGTCGTAACTTTCAAACGGCTTTAAAATTTCTTCATGGTGCTTCATTATTGGAGCCTTGCAATTCTAACAATGCAAAGCATGGAGAAATGACTCAGGCTATGAAGGTATATACAGATACTTCCAGGCTCTGTGAGTAAGTCTCATAAGCTCTTAGAGTTTGAGTTGAAAGTTTTATCCATTTTTTTCATTAGTCAATCTGGATGTGAGCACACTGTATTAGCTTTAGTTTTGGAAATTTCTCAGGAAAATTTGAAATATAGTCATGTTGATTCAAATATTGATAGGTTAGCTTCTCTATTACCTTTACAGGTTTTGTGCCTTAACATATGAGAGAAACAAAGAAATGGCAGATGTTGCCCTGGCATATAAATGCATGGGGGTAGCGCACATGAGGGTTGTGTTGTCTAAAACTTCATGTTTAGACATCAACGTTTGAGTCTGAGAGAAGAAGAAACAGGCCTGAAAGATATGATAGAAATGTTGTTCAAAATAATTTGAAGGCCATCAAGAAGATTGAGGAAGTTCGTGTTAGTAGGGAGGCTAAATTATGGGAGAACAGGTTTGTCTCATTCTCTTCAACTTTCCTTGTAAAAGAGTCAAGGGATAATAACTAAAAATTAAGTAATTGGTTATCTTCTAATTGTTGTTGCTTATAGCACATGTGTATCCAAATACAGTAGAACCACCATACAACATTTGTGTGTTCTCAAATCTTACCTTCGTCGTGGTGATTTTTTTCTTGTCTTTATTACTTTGCTTGTGGTGCACTTATGGAGTGCCCTTGGTTTTGATAATTATTTGTATCAGTATAGTTGTGACTATATCTAAGGCGGCTTGGCCAAAGATAAACTCACAACCATGATTGAATGTTTCACACTGATTTTCATATAAAATGTGTCAACTATAATGTTTGGTATGCTTTTATTATTTCATTCAACTCTTTTTGAAATATGTGTTGAATTTCTTTTCCTTGATTATTATGGTAGCCTTTAGACTTCTATACAAATATGTTTCATTTTCTAGAATTGGGTGATATGGTAGCTTATGCTTTGCAACACTCAGTCTGAAATATTTCTCTTTCATGTATTTTTATATTGTCACTGATACATTGTTTTATGAATGAGAAGGTTTGCTTACCTTATTTGACTTTTACTTTGCTTGATTTCATATAATGATATTTTTCTCATATATTTAGGCACGCCAAGAGATATTCCATAAATTGGTTGACTTAATTGGTATCACATCCATCACAGAGGTATTCCATTCTCTCCAATAACATGAATGGATATGCCAGATAGGAAAAATTGTGCATAGCTTCGGGAATTAGTTTATCATAAATACTATTCACTATTAAGTTCTAATAGTAACAATTATGTAGTTTGTAGATTGATATCTATCATAAATTTGT
Organism: Pseudotsuga menziesii; assembly: GCA_001517045.1. Taxonomy (NCBI): domain Eukaryota; kingdom Viridiplantae; phylum Streptophyta; class Pinopsida; order Pinales; family Pinaceae; genus Pseudotsuga; species Pseudotsuga menziesii. Next base: position 860,356 of record LPNX010381499.1, read on the forward strand.
TTGAATATCATCATTTTCAAGTAATAACAACTTCTTAAAGGGTGTTAGCTCAATGGTATAGCACCTACCTAATTATAGGTAGGAGGTTGGTGGTTCGATTCCTCCGCGCCCTATCATAAATTTGTGACTACAAAAATGACTAAATTCACATATATACGACTATTAGTAGCTAATCCCCCGTATCTTAGTCGCATTTAGCTTAGTCATTAATATGTTATCATCTAGTAGTTTATTTAGTCGTATATTTGTTCATTAATTGTTGCAATCAGTGACTAAATCAATGACTAAATCCGTGACTAAATTCATGACTACATCAATGACTAAATCATTGGCTATCAATGACTAAAGAAATGACTAAATCATTGACTATCAATGACTAATAAGTCAAGCTATTAATGACTAAGTGAAATACGACTAGCTATATGATAGTGGAAATTAGCTACTACTAGTCGCCGACTCAAAAATAGTCGTTTATAGCCTGATTTTAGTCATTTTTTTAGTCATTAATTCCTTATTTTGTACTAGTGCTGGGGCATAGGATATCTATTCTAAATTGTCATTTTATTAAGTTGACTGTAGTCTATGCATAGACGTAGTGTATTGTCTTTCTTTTTAACAAAAAGGACCGGTGCTCTCCAATGGGATACACTTGGTCTTATATAATGCTTGTCTATTAACCGTTTGTAATTGTAATTTTAGTTCATTCAGCTCCAAGATGTTCATTCGGTAGGGAGCTTTCGAATTAGGTACCGCTCCGGGTACTAATTCAATGGTAAAGTCCAAACCTCGTTTAGGAGGTAATCCTGGAATTTCTTCCGGGAATACATCCGCGAAATCTTGCAGGATCGGGATATCCTCAAATCCTGGTTTATTTTCTTTGCTAACTTGTTCATTATTTATAATGTGCACAACAAATACTTTGCATCCCTTCCTTACAGGATTTTTCATCTGTAAAGCTGAAATTTTTCTAACATATATCTTCCTAGGAATTCCTATGACAGTAGAGTCTTTCTCCTTCCTTATTCAAACAAGTAAAAGTCTTTTGAAAGCAATTTAAAATCATGTGGTGTTTTTCAAGCCAATTCATTCCTATGAGAACATCGTAAGATATTAAAGGTAACACATTTAGTTTGACCTGAGTTTCAAACTGATTCATCATCAAATTAAAACTTTCAACATAGTTTACTATCTTTCTTTTAGTTCTTGTGGCTAGCTGGACTAGCCAAAAATTTTCAAACTTTTGTAAAGACAATTTACACTTTTCCACTATACTAGGAGATATATAACTTAAGCTAACTCCTGGATCAATTAAGATGGAAATAGAAAAATTTTGGATCATACCTTGAACTTCTACCATAGAAGCCTGGTGATCCACCTGTTGGTTCTCCATAGTTGCATTTATCATGTGCATCTCGTTGGCTACATCTCCAACTTCTTCTTATTCCTGGACAGAGTCTATATTGTTGATGTTTCCCTTCTAGTTCAGACAGTACTTGGCCTAGTGTGGTCCTTGGAATATCTAGCATTTGACAGGTTCCCGTTGTTCAGTATTTCTAACAAAATTGTTAGATAAATCCCTTCCCTTTGATGTTGTAGTATTATGGGGTACCTTATTCTTAAAATCAATTTTTTGATAGTTTTTTTTGGAGAAGTTCTGAGACTTACTCCCAAAACTCTTGTTTGACTTGAATCCTCTTCTCCTTTGATCAAATTGACTGGTCTATTTAGTCTTCCAATTAGGTAGACTTTCCCTTTTCTTGCTCTATTCATAACAAAATTCTGCCTTTCTCATAACTTCCTCCAAGGATTTCAGATTGTCAAACCCAATCCTATCTTTGAAGCTAGCAAGTAAACATCTTAAAACCCGTTGGATCATTGGATTTTCATCTATTATGTATTGTACGTATCTTAGCAGACTTAAGAACTTGCTGCTCAATTCCTTCATGGACATGGAACCCAATTTTAAATCATAGAACTCCTTGGCTCTTTCCTCATAATATTGTTCGGACATAAACTTTCTCTTGAAGTACTTCTTAAAATCCCTCCCAGTCAAGTACTTCTATTTCAAATTTTTGACCCTCTTTATATCTTGCCACCATATGTCGGCTTTTTCGGTCAAATTGTAAATAGCCATTATGTCCTTTCATCTATCAGAATAATTGTAAATTTGGAAGTACTTCTTCATGCCTGACATCCAAGCTTTTGCTTCCTCTCCTTTCTCTGCTTCCCCGTTGAACATGGGAGGCTTTATTTTCTTAAACTCTCCAGAAGTCTCTTCTTAGGGTTTATAGTTTTTTCTCCTAGGTTTTCGGTCACTTTCACTGTTGTCACTTATGTATCTTTGTCTTTCCCTACGTGAGTTTGGTTTAACCTCTGAGGAATTTTCACTATCAAAATACTTTGCCCTTGTTCCTTTATGTTTATAGGTAGTTGTTTCTAAATAAGTTTCGATAACACTTCTTTAATCTTTTTCTCGGTTATTCATTCTACCCAGTAGATATTCATTCAACTCTAAAATTCTTTGATTATCTTGTTTCACAGTTTGAAGTTCATCCTTCAACTCTCTAACTGTTTGTAGTAATTCCGGATTATTCAAATCTACATAAAAGTTGTCAGGGTTATTATGTCGAAGATCATTCTCAGTAGATGCTTCAACATTTTCCATTTTCCTACAAAACAAGTTTTATATTTCTGTACAAAAATATTTACAAATAAAATTAGTACACAGTTTTTCTTTATAAGCGAGTGAGCCAATCAGGCCTAGTGTTGGAATCTCGCTCTGAAACCACATGTAACATCCCCTAAAAACATAAAAAAATAAAAAAATATTTACTGCATGTAATATTACGTTTTACTATACCATAGAGATGTTATCATTCATACCTATTTCGTTATGCATTTCCATCGTCATGTACTTAATTTATTACTTGCTTACTTAGAGTTTGTGATCTGTCGACAAGACATTCTTTTGACATAAAAAGTAACATTGTGTCGTAAGGCAGATTGTCGTGTTTGTTTTCTTATGTGCTTGAGTTGTACAAGGGATGGGCCAAGGCCTTACTTAGTCGTTACGACTAAAGCATGGATATCTATGTTCATAAAAGCAGGTAGTGAAGTACGTCATACTTCCAGTTTTTAAATTGATGAACTCCAAGCTACAGGGCCATAAGGAGAAAAACAAAAACAAAACTAAGGTTTTGTAGCTTCCTAATCCTAAGTCCCTTTTAATTCTTCAATGCTCAAACATCAAATAGTATAAGTGACTAATTTAGCGAGGCAATAATTTTAAAACTAAACTTTCTTAAGGTCGAAGCTTACCATTTCAGGCGCAATATATGTAACACTAAAACTATACTATTTTCTAAAGGGACAACTATGATGAAGCTAACAGTTTCAATGGATGTGATGTTTGATAGTCAACTTCTTAACTCTGGTGGTCACTTCATACTTCAAGTACAGAGGGAAGATTTACTATTAAGACCGTCGATGCGTTTTTAAAGCCTTTTCCAACTGTCGACGATTGTTTGAAGTGGAAACCCTATGGTTTCAATGCACCACGGTGGTCGAGCCCAAAACATAATGATGGGGTCTTGGGTGGAGTGGTTTCAGTTATGTCTTCGAATTCAACGTGTTTCATTCTTCACTTCTCTCGCAGAGAAAAGAGATGTAGTAGTTCATTTTTCTTGGCCTCTCAACCTCGTTTGGAACCCTTCCCACTACTCAACACACAGGTGCAAGAATGGTGTAGGCTGTCGAGTGGTTATCTCCAACAAACTGAGAAGGTAACTATAATAATTTTAAATAAATTTTACGCTCTATAATAATATTACTTTAAATGAAACCGGTTTTAAATTTCTTTGTTGAACGATGTAGATCAACTTGGCGACTGGAAAAAATGGTTGGACCTCAACTGCGAAGACTTATTCTTGAACGGTAATACCTACGCCCTAACTTGCGCAGCTCTGTGGACACCACTGGTCTTAAAGAGGTATTTCGTGGCATTGGGATTCTCCAATGCATTATTTTTGTGTTAAGGAATGATATTTTCATTTTGGTATCATTTGATTTACACAGTAATGGATTTGTTACTACTGGTGAAGTTGTAGATGCTTTAATCTACTCTGTGTAATTTTGTTTAGTTCTGAACTCGTTTAAAACTAAGAATACTCGTGATGGTTTCATTACTGTAATTTCTGGCTATTAAATTTTTTGGTCATTGTGTAAATATTTTTAGAAATGAAAAATATCTTTGTCGTGGGGTCTTGCGACTTCTAAAGGATGTTTGAGATACTAATAAATACTATTTATAGTTCTCTTTTTCTTTTCTTTTGATGTTTTTAACATACTTGTTAATACTGTAAACGCCCATAAGGGTTCTGATATTGATAACTCGGTTAATGACTGATGTGAGAAATTCAAACCACATGAGAATCTAGGAGCGTTAATGAAGCTCACAAATCAAATTTGGTGCAATAATTAGCAAAAACCATCAAATGCGAAGTAAAAGTACATACACAATGTGAACAAAAACAATATAATTTCATATTGTCTAACCATAAAACTTGTTATTATCAGGTATATAATACATCATAATATTTTTGTGAGGCTTTGGAATTAAAATTGTGAGCATACAAGTCAAAATTGCCAAAATGGAATCAAACCCCCCTAGGTGGGCCAATCATGTCCCAAATCACCCCAAACAGCCACGAATTGTTGAGTTGTAAGAGTTGATGTGTCGTGGGCCAATGATTACACCTTGGACAGTGTGGGTGTGGAAATATGGGTGGTTTAGAGTCTCAATGCAACATTTAATGCACAAAATTAGACCAAAAATGGGCAAAATCCTACTCTAGCGTTCCAAGTCAACTTGGATGACCACATCCAATGTATGGGAGCACACCAACAATGATGAGGGTTCACATGTGGCTGGTTGACTGAGTTGGAGTGTTCATGTGGGTGTGAAATCCCCAATTTGAGATGGCATTAGTCCACCTAAGCACCCCTAGTCCACCTCATAGTGTATTAAAGCTTAAAAAGCAATAAAATTGACTAATTAGTGTAACTAAGGTACTAATGATGGATTATTGTTCTAATAACTGACTGTGTAAAAACCAGAGTATAAATCAATGGTTAGCTGTGGGGTTCCCAATTTTGATAACCCCGAGGATTTGAATATTGATCTTTGCTTAAAGGAGGTTTTGTAAACGCTATTATTCGTTCATGACTTTGCCGGGTCTTTGTATTTTTACTTGAATGTTCAAACTGTAAGGCCATGAGCCCCTACTCTATTGTTTGGTTTGTTTGGAAAAATATAGGCAACTATCACAGTTTTGTTTTTATGATAAAGGATCGGTTTATAAGAACTTGCATTTATAAAAAGGAAAATAATTTAAAAATGACAAGGCCATGAGGCTCTTTGCTTTCTGTCAAATTCTTTGGGCTGAAAAAGCCAAATTGTGACTCTTTTTACTGTTGGATGTATTGGATTTTTTTGGAAAAACAGACCGTAGGGTCTTTCTGTGTAAATTTCTTATTATATATTTCTTTTTAAAAAATATAACAGATGCTACGAACACCAGGGTTCGCATTTTGTAAATATTTACTAGCCATATGATAATCTCATGAGAACTTAATTTAAAGTAACTATATGTAGCCATCATTATTTGCACAAGACCTAGGACTAAAGGATCTAGCTTAACTTTCTGCAAAAAGAATAGGGTTAGATAAAAAAATAATTATGTCTATTTCTTATATAAAAATCTTTAATGAAAAGAAATTCAGTTGTACAGCTCTAGGGCTTCGTTGCTTTATTCTAAGACTATAGAGCCTTACTCTAATTATTCAGTTCTATTTAGATAAATAAATCTAGAGACTACTAGAGATTTTAAATAGGTTAAGCCCTAAGGCTTCCTGAACCTTTATTCTGTAGATAAATATTGCAGAGAAAACGCAAGTTAAAAATCGGAAGCCTATAACCAGTGCTAAGATTCGTCAATGATCTCGATCTGGTGTTTCATTAATAGTTTAATTTAGCACTATTATGATTTTAATTGAGCTCTGGTTATTCTAGATTGATACTCGAGTGATTAAGGAGAACAAAATTGTCTTTAAAATATTTATATAAGAGAGTAGTTGAGATGAACTTGGATCTGACTTTTACTCTTCTAAGTTGTTAGAGGATAAAGAAATTTGGGAAAAGTAAACAATTGATTTATATATAAAGAAAGAATTATGTAATTTATTCTAGCTCCTAAACTTATATTGTATATGGAAGTTCGGTTTTAATAACTGTTAAAGGTTTTCTATTTGGATTTGGAACAATAGCTGGTAAATTCTAACTGTGAGTAGATTATACACTGTATGGAAGTAAATTACATCTTATTAGCCGTAAATGATGATCATTCATCATTCTGTAGTATTACTCAACATATATCTTCCTACTTAACATAGTTCATGTCTTCCTGTACTACAGTATGTCATTTCGGTGAGAGGAAAAATACAGGGGATAATTTATTTTCATTTCTAAATCAATCAGCCTCTATCAAATACTAAATTCTACAATCATGGATCAATTTATCTATAAACTATATCTTCATTTTAAACAACTTACACTTTTCTTAAGCATAAATAAACAATGCCATAAAACAGATTAGGATTGGAACCTGGAAGTGTCACAGGGAAATGAGACCAATACCTAAGGGAGACTGTTCCACCCAGCATTTTCCTGAAGCAGCCAAATCACTTGTTTAGGACCCCCGAGCTTAGTCACTGCACCACTAGAACGAAGATATCTACTACACAGCAAACTTATGCAACTGAGCACTCAACAAGAGACTTAAATCAACAATTCACTTTAGGTACCCCTCATCAAACTCTTTGTGTGCTTGACTTTTCAGTTTGCAACAATCACAAAGTTTATTCTTTCAAAAATTAGAATGAGTGGTGAGCCCTCCTGCTCAATTTGATGATTTAGATAAGATTGCCCATGTATTTGGGTCAGTTTTGGAATTTAATGAGCCACCCAGCTTAGTTCCCCCTCTCAGGGAACATGACCACTTTTTTAGGGATTATGCTCTTGCAACAGCTAGAAAGTGAATGCCAGTGCTGCCACTTGTCAACCAGCCTTCTACAGCTGCTCCTTCCTCTTAGTGGGAAGAGAACACTGATTTAACAGTCTCCCCTGAATAGGTGTCTCCTTTTATTAATTATTTAAAATAAATAATTCTTCAATTACAATCATCCTTGACACACTTGGTCATAAATTTTACAATAAAAATTAACATAAAGTTTTTGCTGAAATAAATAATGATAACTATTTATTTTTCACTTTTGGGTATGTTACAAGCACCCTATACTCTAATGGTGCCTTATGCAATTTAAATATTTTCAACCAAACCTTGAACAAAATAAATCTAAATTGGGTATGTTACAAGCACCCTATACTCTAATGGTGCCTTATGCAATTTAAATATTTTAAACCAAACCTTGAACAAAATAAATCTAAATTTGAAAGGGTTAAATTGTGTTTTTGAATCCATAAATTGTTTTAATACTATGATGGCCCCTTATGCAATTTTCATAGCTAGTATATGTGATTCTAAGATTTTTTAAATATTTTCAACTAAACAGTGAACAAAATAAAACAAAACATATGGAAGAAAAATTAAAAACTCAAAATATTTAAACTACACCATCATTTATTTTTCATTGAATCAAATTTTCACACATTAATATGAATGTATTTACTAATCATTTTATTAAAAAAAAAACTAATATCTCTAATTTTAAAACATATAACAATCTATTCCAAAACAATAAAACTTTATATATAAACATAGAAGATTACCTATATTAATTTTATTGAATTTGAATTTTGAAACTTTATATATAAACACAGAAGATTACCTATATTAATTTTATTGAATTTGAACTTTGTTCTAGTTATAGAGATAGGGAAAGTGTTCCTCTAAAGACATTCAATTCCTTGGAAATTTAATATCAAACAAGTGGGAAAGTTGCAATGCAGCTAATTCCCTGTTAAAGCATGAGAGGAATAAGTGACAAGGCTTCTGATAAAGTGCTGCAAAAGAATACGTTGCAAGAAAGTGGAAATTCCCTGCCACAGCCCGTGGGTGAAAGAAGATCATTTGCTTAATCAATTAGGTGGTGTCATAAAACATGCAAAATGGGATGGAAGGTTGAGAATGAATGAGCAATTCAAATATATGGGTGTGAGAAAGCTGAACAACTCTATATGTTCAGCTTTTTTAAAGTGGGCACAATAGCTTCCAAGTAAAGTGTTTTGTTTTCAAATCCGTGGTGAAAAGTTAGCCACGACAAACCTCAAATTCTCATTAATGCGATTATGCAAAGAACATATTTGGCCTATCTATATTAGGGTCATAATCATCCATGAATGAATCAAGCTATTGATTACCTCTGAAGGAGATGGCGCTCAGCGGTGTTGGAGATAAGCATTGGAGCACAAAGTTATAGAACTCTGCGGCGTTGACACATGACAACATAGCGAGATTTTTTTTTCTTAACGCGAAGCACGAAGGGATAGGGGTAGACAGTACTGGAGATAACCACAATGCTATCACACTCGGTGGTGTAGACACTAAGTTTCTACGCACTGTTGAACATAGTAGCATAATTTGAGGACGAATTTGGGTTAGAATACGAAAAATAAAATAAGTAAAATAGGGTAGTAGACTTCTTATATATATATATATATTATTTTTAATTAAATATGTAGTAATATATTATAAATGCTATAACTAAAATTACTATTTAAAAAACAAAAGATATAATGGAATGAGTGTGAGAAAGAATATTGTTAGTTATTAATAATTATTTATGTGAAAAATATTAGTTATTAATAATTATTTTAATAGCAAAGTAAGACATATTTATTATTGTGAAGTGAATTACCAAGTATGAAATTGAATGACATTTATTTTGTAATGTTTAGATAATTAAAATTTGTCTTTTTAAATAAAATTTTAATGATCCCTTATCTGTATTACACCAACACTGAATATTCAATTAATTTAGAATTGTTCAGAATTTCTATACATGAAAAACTAATACAACCAAGCTATGCTACTATGCCCCAGACTGAATTATGCTACTATGCCCCAGACTGAAACACTAGTCTAAGAATTGCTTTGATAGCTGCACAAGTTCTAACATATTTGCATCATGAATGTAACTCACTTATTATTCACATAGATGTAAAGAGTCCCGGCATTCTCTTAAATGAGAATTTTGAAGCTCATTTGTCAGAATTTGGCATTGCCTAAGTGTATCCCCTCTGCAAAAACTCCCACTTCTACCTATGTCATGGTTACCCTTAGTTTCATTGACCCTGAATATACAACGACACTAAGGCTTAATGAGAAATCCAATGTGTACAACTATGGCATTTTTCTTATGAAGATACTGAAAGGGAGGAAAGTTGTGGATGATGACTCTAATTTGCATCAGCTGTAAGATTTTTATTATATGAGTTTGCTTCTGTTGTCATTGTTTCTTTTTCTCCATTGGCAAGGTTGTTTGACTTGAGATACTATATGGACCAAGAAATTAAAGAAATAAAAACATATTAACATGGGAATTTGAATGCATATTCTCTCTAAAGTGAACAACACCATGGTCATGGAAAATGTTGACCTAGCTTGCATTGCTTTCCATAAAGATACAACCATCTAACTGTCCCACCATGTCTGATGTTACTAGAGTTTTACAGTCATTATTGCCATCTTCTAAATCATAGAGATGTTAAAGGCAGCACCACCATCTAACTGTGCCACCATGTATGATGTTACTAGAGTTTTACAGTCATTATTGCCATCTTCTAAATCATAGAGATGTTAAAGGCAGCAGCATCTAACTGCCCCACCATGTATGATGTTATTAGAGTTTTACAGTCATTATTGCCTTCTTCTAAATCATAGAGATGTTAAAGGCAGCAGCATCTAACTGCCCCACCATGTATGATGTTACTAGAGTTTTACAGTCATTATTGCCATCTTCTAAATCATATAGATGTTAAAGGCAGCAGCATCTAACTGTGCCACCATGTATGATGTTACTAGAGTTTTACAGTCATTATTGCCATCTTCTAAATCATAGAGATGTTAAAGGCAGCAGCATCTAACTGTCCCACCATGTATGATGTTACTAGAGTTTTACCGTCATTATTGCCATCTTCTAAATCATAGAGATGTTAAAGGCAGCAGCACTTCTGATGGGCAGTTAATTGCGAGATTTAGTGATTGCCCTCTTCTAAATCATAGAGATGTTAAAGGCAGCAACACTTCTGATGGGCAGTTAATTGTGAGATTTAGTGATGTTATTTCATAGAAAATTGTTTGACAGAACAAGCCTCAAATGGAGCCCATAATATAAAGTATCCAATCAATGTTCATTCTGCTTTTTAGTTCTGCCAATGGATAAGCTAGCGTCTTCAGTCAAGAGCTCAAATTTTGTAGGTTTTTTTCTAACAGTCAAGTGCATAAATCTAGAGCAAAAGATGAGAGAGTGCAAACCCTTTGTGCATCGCTTTGGAGAGAGGCGCGTAAGAATATCCTCAATATATTTGTTGGTCAAGTGGTCTAAAAGTAGTGAAGTTAAACAACCCATGTGTGACATTCAGTAGATATTGTATCCAAACATTCATCTAGATATTGTTTCATGGAGGCGTGAAACATTTGCTGAACGAAAATAGTGAATCATATTACAAGACGATAGCAAGAGCAACTTTTGTTGATCCACACCACCAGATAGAAATGCCTAATATGGTTTGCATCGAAGTCCTCTCTCTGTCCCGTCATAGCATGGCAGAAATAAATACATTGTTGCCGCTATGTTAATAGTTCATGTTTTATGCATGAATATTGTATGTTTTTATAATGAATGTGTCTTTTCTTACAAGTTGTGAGTTTTAACTTTTGTATGTGGATGGCCACCCTCTGAACAATGAACTAAGAATATCGTTTAATAATGATATTTATCTAGAAATAGAAATAGAAATAGAAATAGTGCAAAGATGTTTGTAAGGCCCACAACCAATGCCACTATGGGAGATTTCTGGGAAATTTAAGGAGGAGAGTATGGTTGGTTCCGATGTGGGAATTTCTGAATGACTGTTTCAACTGTTGTAAAATTCAACTAGATTGCCTGAAGAGGAAATGGAAAAAGGTATGATTAGGCCCGAAAAGGAAATGGAAAAAGGTATGTATACTCTTGTTATGGAAAAGCAAGAAGAACCCTAATCAACATAGAACCTGGAATAACTTATGGCTTGAACAGAGAAATTGAACCTAGTACAGAAAGAGTGCAAGACAACGAAGTACTACAACTTGTGCAAAACGATGATAAAATAGTTCAACATCTGACTCTGAATCAATGATGGATTCCAATGTTAATACTTCTATGGGAACTCAGTGTAAAATATCATCGAATAGTGATCACAATCTATTGCAATTAGGCAATGAAGAAGAAGCAAGAAACGTTGTTATTTTTAAATCCCCAACAGAGATCGTTAAGAAAATTGGATCCATGTAATGAAGATAAATAAAGGAGGAAAAGAGGAATATGGCCGACCTGGAACGAAAATTGGTGGGCATGTTCATATATGGATTTCACAGAGAGGCAGAGCATTATTGAACAGTGCTCCCGCGAGCCCAATTGTTTTATGATGTGACGTTTTACAACTTGGAGTAAGGACACGACACTTGGTCCTACCATGTTTTACTCTAAATTAATTTTGTTTATTTTTTTATTTTGTCAATTCAGAGCACTCCCCATGGATTTATGTCCCCTCAGACCCATCCAAAATTCTGATTTTTTATTTTTAGAATTGTTGAAATTACTTTAATTTTCAAAATTTTAATTTTAATAACAAATTTTTAAAAACTTTGGAAAACTTTGAAATTTTGTTTTGAAAAAAAAAATGCAAATATTACAGGTCAAAAGATTGCCCTTTTAGTGGGTCAGATTATTGGAGTTGACCTCTTTGGTTAGGAATGAAGGTCCGAAGGTCTTGTCCATATGGGGGCAAGCTTTGACTAAATATTAGTTATTAGGTTAGTATATCTTTGACTTGGCAAGTAATAATAATGTATTTTTTAATGTCGAAAAAAAATTCAATTACCAAACACTTTGATGTAGAATAGACAGTAATTACCAAACGATGTAGAATATATAGTAAATAAATGTATTGTCAAGACACTCCTTGTGATACATCACTTCTTTGAAACTTTATGAATACTTGCTTAAAAAAATCAATTACCAAAAAATTAATATTTTAATAATATATTAAAACTTTAATATGTAATCACATAATTTTATATAAATTTATTTAAATATAAAAAGTAAACTAAATATATTAAAATAATACTTACATATAAATACAATTGTTTGAGATTACAATAAATTTAGAATTATTATAATTTTAAATTCATAATATATATTTAATTTTTTTTAACTCATTTTATTGATAAATATTAATGTTCCCTTTTTTATAGTTTAAATGAAATAAAAACTTCAGAAATTTGGAGTTTATTTATGAGATAGCACTTGCATTTAAGGAATGTTAAAGAATGACTTTAATTATTAATGTTTCTTTTTTTATAGGTTAAAAGAAATTAAAACTTTAGAAATTTGGAGTTTTAGTCGGTTTTATGAGATAGCACTTTAAAGAATGACCATAATTATTAAGGGATCCTTATAAAAGTCATTTTGTTGAAATCTTCTCTCAATACATCTTTCCAATTGCAACATCTTTTAAAATCCATTTTTTTATTTAAAGGGTTAGTATGGTGATATGACACAACCCTTATAAGTCATGGAATATTATAGGTTGAAAAATGAGATCTTGGTGGGATAGATATTTCTAGATTTGGAACAAACCCTTGAATATAGCTTAGCTTCCCACATAGTTGTTGCAATAGACTTTGCACTGCCTTCACATATGTAGTTTTTTCAAACTAAGAAAAGTTGTAACTGGTTATTTAATTAAATCCAAGTTACATAGAAATCTGAACATCAAAAAACAATATTAGAGGTACCTACACAACTTTTTGGAATATGGCGTAAGAATATGAAACGTGGACAATTGGATTACCTTCCGGAATATATAACTTTTATTTATGGAAACTAAGTATAAATCCCAAAAAATGAGGTTCTTCTAAGGTTGGTATGTTGTTTTTTTCCCAAAAAATAATGAATATGTTTGCGTTGGTCCACTCGTTTGGTATGCAAATGGTGGAATTTTGTAAAAAAAATTATATAGAGTTGTAGATAACATGTGTGTCCAGTGCAGCGTTATTTTTTCATATTTATTTATGTTATATTTTTTTTTTCAAATTAAGGTAGTCAGTGACACCTTAAAATGACAAGGTGGCGCGTTGGTCCACCACATCTTGGTCTTAACATAGTTAATAAACGATATTTTTTTTAGGATGTAGTTGTTTGTGTATTCTTGTACAGGTTCTTTTTCGTTTTCTAAATAGGTGAACCAATCAAAAGTTATAGTCGAAGCAAATAGCCTACCTTTTGTGTTAAATTGATGTTAGTCCATTTAAAATTAAATAAAAAATAGAAAAAAAAATAGATTTAAATAAAGAAATTACATATTCAGAATCTACAGAGAAAGTTACACAAGTGTGTGAATTTTCATTAGCAGTGGACAAGCGTGGCATATGCAAAATCATGCACGAAATAGGAGAAGTGGTACAAAAGATGTTTTGTGTCATAAGATAGTCCAAAGCACTTGGTTTGGCAACCCGAACCTAAAACCAAAGCAGCCAAGTCAACCACCACGTAGGTTGGAACAAAGGTGCCCGCCAAAATTCTAAATTTAAATCACACGTGTGCGTAGTTTAAAACACAACATGCACGCACTAGAAGTGCGATCGCACTACTTTATGTGCATGCGTTAAATACGCGTGCACGCATTTGTTAAGTAAAAACTTTGTTTTGATTTTATTTTCAAGCATTTGCAATGGAATGATGATGAGGAGGAGGAGGAGGATGACAATGATGATGATGAACAATGATGATGACGAGGAGGAGGAGGAGGATGATGACTATGAGGATGATGATGATGATGGCGATGACAATGATGATGAACAAAGATGATGATGATGACGATGATGACGACGACGATGATGATGATGAGGATGATGACTATGCTGACGATGATTTAATGATGATGATGATGATGATGACGATGACGACAACGATGGTGATGATGACGATGATGATGATGACGTCAGTGATATAACATATTTATTTTATATTTTTTTTTTCAACTTAAGGAAGTCAGTGACGCCTTAAAATGACAAGGTGGCGCATTGGTCCACCACATCTTGGTCTTAACATAGTTAATGAACGATATTTTTTTTAGGATGTAGGTCTTTGTGTATTATTGTGCAGGTTCTTTTCCATTTTCTAATTAGGTGAACCAATCAAAAGTTATAGTCGAAGCAAATAGCCTACCTTTTGTGTTAGATTGACGTTAGTCCATTTAAAATTAAATAAAAAATAGAAAAAGAAAATAGATTTAAATAAAAAATTACATATTCAGAATCTACAGACAGAGTTACACAAGTGTGTGAATTTTCATTAGCAGTGGACAAGCGTGGCATATGCAAAATCATGCACGAAATAGGAGAAGTGGTACAAAAGATGTTTTGTGTCATAAGACAGTCGAAAGCACTTGGTTTGGCAACCCGAACCTAAAACCAAAGTAGCCAAGTCAACCACCACGTAGGTTGGAAAAAAGGTGCCCGCCAAAATTCTAAATTTAAATCACGTGTGTGCGTAGTTTAAAACACAACGTGCACGCACTAGAAGTGCGATCGCACTACTTTGTGTGCACGCGTTAAAGACGCGTGCGCACATTTGTTAAGTAAAAACTTTGTTTTGATTTTATTTTCAAGCATTTGCAATGGAATGATGATGAGGAGGAGGAGGAGGAGGATGACAATGATGATGATGAACAATGATGATGACGAGGAGAAGGAGGATGACAATGATGAGGATGATGACTATGATGATGATGATGATGATTGCGATGACGATGATGATGAACAATGATGATGATGATGATGATGAACAATGATGGTGATGAGGATGATGACAATGATGATGATGAGGATGATGACGATGATTTAATGATGATGATGATGATGATGACAATGACAACGATGATGGTGATGATGATGATGATGATGATGATGATGATGATGAAGAACAATGATGATGATGATGATGATGATGATAGGTTAAGTTGAAACTTTGCTTTGATTTTATTTTCAAGCATTTTCAATGGAATGATGATGATGACCATGACGATGATGATGAACAATGATGATGATGTTGAGGAGGATGATGACAATGATGAGGATGAGGATGATGACTATGAGGATGATGAGGAGGATGAGGATAGGTTTAGTTGAAACTTTGCTTTGATTTTATTTTCAAGCATTTGCAATGGAATGATGATGGTGATGAGGAGGAGGATGATGACAATGATGATGATGATGATGATGACTATGATGAGGATGATGAGGATGAGGATGATGATGAACAATGATGGTGATGATGATGATGATGATGATGAGGATCACGATGACGATGATTATGATGATGAGGATCACGATGACGATGATTATGATGATGAGGATGATGATGTTGATAACGACGATGAGGAGGAGGAGGAGGATGATGATGACTATGATGATGAACAATGATGGTGATGAGGATGATGAGGATGATGATCACGATGACTATGACTATGATGATGGTGATTATGATGATGGTGATGATGATGATTGTGATGATGATGATGATGACGATGATGAGGATGAGGATGAGGATGATGATGACTATGATGATGAAAATGATGGTGATGATGATGATGATGATGATGATGATGCTGAAGATGATGAAGAACAATGATGATGATGGTGGTGATGATGGTGGTGATGATGATGATGATGGTGGTGATGATAATAAGGATGATTTCAATGAAGATGATGAGGAGGATGACTATGATGATGATTATGAGGATGATGATGATGATGATGATGACGACGATGACAATGATGATGAACAATGATGATGATGATAGGTTTAGTTGAAACTTTGCTTTGATTTTATTTTCAAGCATTTGCAATGGAATGATGATGATGAACAATGATGAGGAGGAGGAGGAGGAGGATGACAACGATGATGATGAGGATGATGACTATGATGATGAGGAGGAGGAGGATGACGATGATGATGATGATGGCGATGATGATGATGATGAACAATGATGGCGATGATGATGATGATGATGGGGATGATGAGGATGATGATGATCACGATGACTATGACTATGATGACGATGATTATGATGATGATGATGATGATTACGATGATGAGGATGATGATGTTGATGACGACGATGATGATGATGATGAAGATGATGATGACTATAACGATGAACAATGATGGTGACGATGATGATGATGATGATGACGATGACGACGATGATGATGATGATGATGACGATGACGATGATGATGATGATGACGATGATCATGATGATGATGATGATGATGATGATGATCACGATGATGATGATCACGAGTAGGATGCCGATGATGATGATCACGAGTAGTATGACTATGATGATGATTACGATGATGAGGATGATGATGACTATGATGGTGATGATAGCAATGATGATGATGATGACAATGATGATGATGATGACAATGATGATGATGAGGATGATGACTATGATGATGAGGATGATGATGATGATGATGAGGAGGAGGAGGAGGATGACTATGATTATGAGGATGAGGATGAGGATGAGGATGATGATGATGATGAGGATGATGAGGATGATGATGAGGATGAACAATGTTGGTGATGAGGATGATGAGGATGATGAAAATGATGATTATGAGGATGATGATGATGGTGATGATGATGACGATGATGACGATGGCAATGATGATTAACAATGATGGTGATGATGATGATGACGATGATGATGACGATGACGATGATGATGATAGGTTTAGTTGAAACTTTGCTTTGATTTTATTTTCAAGCATTTTCAAAGGAATGATGATGATGACCATGATGATGATGATGAGCAATGATGATGAGGATGATGATGATGATGATGATGTTGAGGATGATGACTACGATGATGCTGATGATGATGAGGATGAGGATGAGGATGATGACAATGACAATGATGATGAACAATGACAATGATGATGTTGAGGAACAATGATGATGATGATGATGATGATGAACAATGATGGTGATGATGATGACGACGACAACGATGATGAGGAACAACAATGATGAGGATGATTATGATGACGATGATTATGATGATGATGATTATGATGGTGATGATGGTCAGTGTTGGAGGCCTCCCTTACCCTCCATTAGCCATAGGAAAGGAGCCTAAGACCTCATAATGACACCCATGGACCTAAGAAAAAAGTAGTGGTGAAGACTATATTGTAAAAATACTCGAACATGTGTGAATATGAAGTTGTTGAAGAACGTTATTCATTAAACGAGATAAAGATTAGTGAGCAAATTCTCTAAATGTTAGGCATAAGCGCACGCACGTCTAATTGTGTGTGCGCGTAAATGCGTGCGCGTGATCATATTCACGTGTGCACGTGCTCAAATACGCGTGCGCGCACCAGTTACTAATTTAAAAAAATAGAGATCTGGATTACGAGGATTGCTACCAATTTTCACAGGTTTTCTATAGTTGTTTGTGTGTTTTGTGCTCATGAACTCTGCAATTTGTCTCACACTCCATCACCACTCTTTGATCTATTAGATAGAAGTTCACCCTTGGAATCTAACAAGCATATTCAGTGGTCTTGGAAGTTAGTGGAAAGATTTAAACTACAAGTTTTCATTACAAGAAGAGATCATTTTGAATATGTATGGTGAATTGTAAATAATTGTTTTGATTCAAAAGCTTTCAGATCATTTCATTGATTTATATTTTATGACATGCCTACAACAATATCTCTCTCATAGACAACATTTAATTTCACAAGAATAAATCCTAACTTCACATCTAAACAAGTCTCATATTCTCTATACAAGATGAATTATGAAATGTTAACTAATTTACTTTTGCACATGAATATATTTTGATTTCAAAGAATGGTGGCATAGATGAAGTTATCTCTTGAGACTCTTCAATTTAAAAAAAAACCTTTGAAGTAATCATGGGAGAGGGTCCATATTGAATAGTTCACCAAGTTGTCCATATTCTCTATACAAGATGAAGTATGCAATGTAGACCAATAATCATTTGCACATGAATATATTTTGATTTCCCACAAGGATGGCATAGATGAGGTTCTCTATTGAGACTCTTCAATTTGTATAAAAACCTTGGAAGCAATAATGGGAGAGGTTACATATTGAATAATTCATCAACTTGTCCATGCTCTCCTCTTCATGCTGGATTTATCATAACATTCCTTTGAGCTTGACAAGGATGTCTCTACCTCAATGATTTCTCCTTTTTGGAGGGATTTGCAACCTCCTCGTTGTTTAATTAGTCAAGTTATTCTCTTAATAGTTAACTTGTAACTTAATGAGAGTAATTTATTCAATTTATTCCCAAGACATCCAAACACCAACTTGTGTCTTCCCTCACAACTAATGTGGCATATTACATGTAATGTCATCTCGTCCGAAGGTGTTGGAAATGAAAAATATTTCACTCATCTTCTTTTGACTTCCAATACTTTTTGGACTCAAAGGAAGTCATAATCCTATAGTTGTAATACCTACAAACTTGACTTTCTTTACTTGAATCAAATAGAGTATAGAAATGAAAATTTGGTTTGAACATAAAGGGAAACCTTTAATCAGTGTTTATGTATCAATGCCAATAATTACCATACTAAAATATATGTAATTTAGTTAATTATGTTGGAATGCGTCATGTTTCTTGTATAATGGAACTAATACCTTATTTGTTGCTTCTTATGCAGGGGTAGAATTCATAGTTTTGATAAAGAAAATTTTGGAGATGGGCAACTCACGTAACAGAGAAAGAAGAACTAGAAGGAATATGCCCATCAAAAAGGAAAATGAGGTAAGAGAAAAGGCCAGGTTGGAAATGGAGAGAGTGAGACATGGTCCATACATTTCCACTGATACTACGATCGATCCTAACATATTTGATGACATAACAACCTCTACTTCAACACCACGGGTGAAGCGGTTGCGTCCAACGGACCCAACTCAAGTTCCAACATCAACACAGTCTCCAACCAACAATCCATCAACGAGCCATGTTGAAGCTCTTGAAGACATAGTTATATTAAGAGACGTTGAGTATGAAGTGTTGGACCTGGGAGTAATGATTAATTTGCAATCTCTCCAAGAAGACCACAACCATGTCGAGTACACTCCCAATATGGACCGACATGTGAATGAAGCACCATAACAAAGAAGCCCTGGGATCTACAGTTCATGTCCACCTTCCCTACCTCAACTTTCTACTACAAGAAAAAGGACTCCTAGATGTATCCATGTGGATGAAAGTTGTCTGTCAGGCCTTGAAGGTAAGTTTCCCAAACGCACTATCGATTGGCAATGTAGCAAATTAATGAAGGAATATTTTGAATCCAAAGGCGATGCAGGTAAATGCCAATTATTACTATGTTTGTTAAATTCAAATTGTTTAGTTGTTGTTAGGAGAATTCTGGGCATAAAGATGGTTAGAGGTTCAAAGGATAACAATCATATTGTTAGAAATCTCCAATCTGCTTTTAATGCGATTGGGAAGACGTCCCGTACTAAATATCTTTATGCGGCTCATTGTGTGTTATCAGAATCAATTGTAAGCAAGTCCACACAGCAACATCGCCTCCTTTCACACACTTCTCAGATACTTAAATTAAATAGAAAAACTGTTTTGAAGTGCTCCGTTATAAGAGAAAATATGCAGACTCCAGGTGGAAAATATTGTTAGGCTTTTGTCGACAGGTTTCCTAGTCAAGATATGAAGCTAATTAATGGTGTTAAGGACTTAGTACAAAATTTATGGCATGATCATACCAGACCTTCATCTAGTCAAAGAGATGTGCTAAAGCTGAGAAAAGGTTCTACTAGATGTGAACCCTACGTCAAACACTTCCTTGACACAACACAGACTGAATTCTATGAAAGATTCAAGAATGAGCACACACAATTGAACCTAGGCTAAAGGTCCTTTGAGAAATGTAAACCATGGTTCGTTCGTATATGCATTGATCAAAACACATGCTGTTGTATATACCATGTAGAATATGAATATTTTTATGACACGTATAAACATATATTTTGTGATTTGCATACTAACCTTGCGCAGGGCTGCAATGAATATGTAATACCACCGAATTCATCGAGAGATTTTATCGTCAGCATCATGTGTCTAAGGCATATTGAAGGAAAAAAATACTATGGAAAATCATGTCTATATGGGAATTGTTCCAGGTGCAGTGGGTTTTCTCTTTTGAACCGTTGCATTCATGGAAGCGATGAGCATCAATTTGGAAATATAAGCGTGGAGATACAGAGCTTCAAGTAAGTAACCTATCAATTAGATAGTGCAAAGGAAAGTAAAAAGATTGCATTGGTTAAGTCACAGGTGCAAATTATTATTGCATGTTTTTCCTCTTACATGTTCAGTTTCTACATACACATTTTTTAAAGGTCACATTCTAATACGACCCTTGTTTTCATGGCAACAGGTACGGGTATGTGATTTTTTTATGGATTTCTACAAGAAAACTTAGCAGTATTTTCAACATGTGCAAGTAGCGTGATGGCAGGATGAGCAGTACAGAAAATGAAGGGACATATTTCCCATTGGGATCATATTGTGAATTTTGTATTTTGCAAAAAACTACATCCTTCAGCCACAAAATGAAATTCAAAGTCAATACTACCATTCCGACCAAGTCAGCATCATGGTACATATTACGTATAGGCATGGCCTTGAGAGCAGCATTAACAATAGGATAATACAAAAGGAGACAAAATTTTACATAATTTATGACAGATGCCATGATCTGCATTATGTGCAACACTTTTTTCGAATTTTCTATGATCAGCTAAAGCAAGGAGATATACAGATGGATCAGAATTGGATATGGTCAGATGGTTGTGCAAGCCAGTTCAAAAATGCCTGAGTGTTCCAATGGATGAGTATGTTACATAAGACTTATAATGTGCCACATTTATGGAACTAGTTTGAGACCAGGCACGGAAAAGGTGAGCATGACGGGGCCAGTGCATGCATCAATACCACACTACAAAGGGAGGAGATGAGGTTTACTAGAAACCCCATATCAAAGATGCAGAATCCATAGTTCAATGGTGCTCTACAACAATGTTAGACTGAACTAAAGTGCAACATGCATCAACAGGGGTAGGAAGGCCAGTCAATAATTCTTGGCATGTGGTTGACATAGATCGATCACGTTCCTATAGTTGCGGCACAGTACAAGGAACACGTGGATTTCATTCGGTTCGAAGCTTAAACAACCCCCTATTTGAAATATGGACGCAGAAACTTACTTGCTTTTGCATCCCTTGTAGCAGTGGTGAATGGGATGAATGCGAATGCATGGATTGGGTTGATGATTGGGATCATGTGTCACTTGTAGTAGACCCATGTGTAATCCATGAAACAACCCACTTAGAGGATGGCCAGTCAGCAATTTCGACATACTATGACCATATCTCATATCTTGTACAACCAGGACATATATATGCAGTTGTTGCCCTGAAAGACAATGAATGGGGCATGGATTATTGGTTGGTACGATGCATTCGAGGTAAGCAAATCCTGAACGGATCATTGATTGATGATGAAGGCAATGAATTTCCTATTGGCTCCATGGTGGTTGAGGGTGACTATCTTACACTAGATGGGAAATCAAGAAGAACTAGTGGGAATGTATTCATGGATTACATACCAGGTTCTGTGGTCTATCACTTCACAAACTTGATTGTTGGCATGAACATCCATCTATAGACAATGTCAACAAGAACTCAACCAAGGTATGTTACTTCTTGCCTCATTTAGAGCACGAGATATTGATGGAGGAAATTAGCAACAGAGAGGATCCATATGGCTATATTGAATGAGACTGGGTAATTGCGCTTACACTCCACTTGGGAGAAACCCTAGTTTTCAAATTATGGCCTAGAGGCATGCCTGGGTCGTGCAGAGTCGAGTGGGAGGCCACCTTAGCCATAATCCTATGCCACAATCCCAATGGAACCGGTGGTTCATCCATGGGATCCCCGGTCAATGTTCTATGGTGAGTGGTGCAAGAGGCTTAAGCATGTGAGTAATAAAAATGTAGGTCAAAAGTGAGATATTATTGCAGCTAACTGAAACATGCTTATTTTTGTGGTCTTCCATTATGCTTGTATTGCATCTTTTCAAGTTTAAAGTTTTTCCAAAATTGGAGGGAGGAAATATTGTTAGGAAACCAACATTATGTCCTTCACGGGTTTGCTAACTCCACACTTATATATTTCTCTACATGTCCTGCCTGGTAAACCAAAATCTTTGCGAATTTCTCTCCAATTTGTGCTGCATCGGACTACTAATCAAAAAATAATTGCTCTAATATTGTAAAATGGTATTTTACCTGTGCATTATGCTTTCATCTCTAAATTTTAATTGATATTCTAGTAAGTTTTTATCCTTCTTCTATTTGAGTCAATAATTAGAATTGAATGTGGAAGCAAAAGGTATAACACAGAGAAAGGTCAAAGATTTGTTCATGTTTAAGAGATACAGTTTCTATCATATACCATAGCTAAATACACCCATCTTAAGTCTTCTGAAAGAACTCGGATTATGTCTTTCCAAGTAACATTTCTTCTATATTTTTTTGGAGAAATATAGTTTTTTGCTTGCTTGCATATTAAGTGTTCCAATCGAGACATAGGCGGCGATAGAGATATGAGATAGTATACTTCATTCCACATCGATGGAAAGGAAATCACATTCAAGAGATATCAAAGTTGGACTTTCTCACTATGGAGTATGACAATGTTTTGTTCCTTATGTCACGTATAAGCGTCATGCCCAATATTTGTTGTTTTGGACCCAAAGCCTTCATTGAAAATTAACTTCCCAAGTCCTTCTTCAACCTTTTAATCATGCTCTTACCATGCCCAACAATTACCCTGTAATCCCGAACCGAAAGTCACCAAGTGTCCCTGAACGACATTTTCATGCGACTTCCAACTCAACATAACTCGAAAACCAGAGGTCGAATCGATGAGTCGTCGACTCCGTTGGTTTCCTGGAATGTCATTACCTCTAGTGGGCCCTCTCCACCACGTTTGCATGGCCCAGTGACTTCAATGTGGATCGGTTTCATAAACAAGGGTTTTGCTCAGTTTCCTTCAATGCAACTCTCGCATTGGTGGGTCAACTCTGCAAAACCCTCCACCGTGCCAATCTTGGTGGTGTTCCTATATTAGCATTGGCCATACACACCTGTTAGATCCAACGACATGCAATCTTGCTGCTCCATTTATTTTTTTGCTCCCGGACCAAGAGCGACCAAGTGTCCCTGAACGACATTTTCATGCAACTTCCAACTCGACATAACTCGAAAACCAGAGGTCGGATCGACGAGTCGTCGAATTTGTTGGTCTCCTAGCATGCCATTATCTCTAGTGTTCCCTCTCCACTATGTTTTCATGGCCCATTGACTTCAATGTGCATCGGTTTTGTAAACTAGGGTTTTGCTTAGTTTCCTTCAATGCAACTCTCGCATTGGTGGGTCTACTCTGCAAAACCCTCCACCATGCCAGTATTGGTGGTGTTCCCATATCTGCATTAGCCACACACACCTATCAGATCCAATGACATGCAATCTTGTTGCTCCATTAGGTTTTTCGCTCCTGGACTGAGAGAGACCAAGTGTCCCTGAACGACATTTTCATGCGACTTCCAACTCGACATAACTCGGCAACCGGAGGTCAGATCGATGATCCGTAAACTCCGTTGGTCACCTAGCATATCATTACCTCTAGTGGGCCCTCTCCACCATTTTTCATGGCCCAATGACTTCAATGTGCATCGGTTTCGTAAATTAGGGTTTTGCTCAGTTTCCTTCAATGCAACTCTCGTATTGGTGGGTCAACTCTTCAAAATCCTCCACCGTGCCAGTCTTGGTGGATTTCCCATATCGGCATTGGCCACACACACATGTTGGATCCAACTTAATGCAATCTTGCTACTCCGTTTGGTTTTTTGCTCTCGGATCGAGGGTGACCAAGTGTCCATGAACGACATTTTCATGCGACTTCCAACTCGACATAGCTCGACAACTGGAGGTCGGATCGACGAGTCATCGACTTCGTTGGTCTCTCGGCATGCCATTACCTCTAGTGGGCCCTCTCCACTGTGTTTGCATGGCCCAGTGACTTCATTGTGCATCAATTTCATAAACTAAGGTTTTGCTCAGTAGATTTATTGATGTTGCAATAAGAGGTTGTGGATATGTTATATGCTTGCAAAGAGATCCCTAAGGGATGTATCTTCATGGTGTTAACATACACTTGGACTAGGGTTTATTTTGTTGGGTTGCCTTGTGATATTAGGATGAAGATAAGTGAAATATTGGACCATAGTGACCACTTTCACACACATATTGAGGAGAAGCAAATGAGCATAGTAACCACCTTGTCACACATATTGAGGATAAGCATTGGAGCATTGTAACCACCTCTGACACATATGTCGAGGAGCATTAGGAACAAGAAGATGTGGTACACAACTAGAGGAGGAATGCATTACATTGGGAAACTTGGATATGCATGAGGACACTAGGGTTTATATATGTAAGTAAACATTGGAGAAGGAGATATAATACTAGAGGAATTGATGGTTGTATTGTAGAATCTATAGCTCTTGTTGTGAAGGAAAATGAGGTAGAATTAGGGTTCCAACCCTGTAGAAGATACAAAGAAAAGAGCTAATGTCTTTGGTGATATTGCAGTCTTGTTCTTGTGTGATACATGGAGGTTAGGGAAAGATCATGGAAAACTTAACTTGATAAGTCTTGAGATTCTTTTGATTCCTTGCTTAGAAGAAGATTTTTTTAAGTTTAGTTGATTTTCCATGGAGGTATTGGTGCTTGTGTTGATGCAATAGTCAAAGACCTAGGGTTTGAGGAATCATCCTAGGATAGACATGTTGACGTCGAAGTTGGTGCTAGAATTGCCTGAAATGCCATGTACTTCTATGATGAAATATGATTAGGGTTTATAAACCCTAACGAGGAAAACAATTATAGTGTGGATACCTTAATGACAACAATGATAGTTTGGGTCTAGCTTCGCTTATGGTTTCCAAATATATATACATACATATCACATATCTACATATACATAAGAACTGTTTCAGTTGCCCAAATACTGTGTACTTGGATATTTGAATTTTAGCTTATATTATCTTTATGATTGGGTAGATTCTAGCATTGGCTATGCATGCTAATTTCAGATAATTTTGGGTTGAATTTGTTAAGTAAACTTTAATGGTGTTTATTTTGTTAGATATCCTAAGTGAAAACCTTTGGATAGGTCATCATGCACTTGTGTAGGCCATCAAGATGATGACTAAGGAAAATCCTCTGAAATAAAAGGAAGTTGCTAGCCAAAATGACCCTTGAAACCATGATTGTACACCCAAAGAGAACATGTCGCTACCAAAGGAAGGATCAATAGGGATGACAAGATAAGAAGTGAGTGGGTAAGATAGGAAGGCAAGGAAGTGGCCTTAGGCTATGATAGGTGGGTAAGAAGGCTATTAGGGCTGCCCTAAATAGGATATTACATGTCAGGGTTTCCTCATTGATTATAAATCCTATGTTATGCATGCTAACCTTTAAAATTCAGTTAGGGTTAGGGTTTCCTAGTTAATTCTAAACCCTAGGTTATGCATGCTAACCCTTGAATCATTATGCATGCTAACCCATATTCACTTGGCTTTTGATGACACAATGACTTGCAAGCAATTCAAGGCCTCTTCTAGTATTTTGCCAAGTTATGGATGTTTATATCCACTGTCAAAATTGTTTAAGTATGGCTGGGAATGATTGTTTATATACAGTCCCTTTAGGGTGTCTTTGTGCCACTTTAAATTGGGTTATGGACAAATTTGAGGTGAGGAGTTAGTGAGTGGGTAAGATAGGAAGGCGTGGAAGTGACCTTATGCTATGATAGGTGGGTAAGAAGGCTATTAGGGCTGCCGTAAATAGGATATTACAGTGAAGAAGTTACGGTGGCTTAGGATGAGTAAGTGGTGTTCTAGGGCTATCCAAAATGGATATTACAGTCAAAGATATAAGGAGATCCGTGGGGGTCTAAGTAGTGTGGAAATGAAAGGAATAAGCCTTGCTTTAGAGAGAGGGAAAGGTAGGAGTCTAGGGCAAGGGTTTTAGCAAGGGTTAGGCTAGAATAGAATAGTTTAGGTGTGTCTTATGGATGTGTAATAGGTAGTATTACAGTCTAGTTTGATAGATAGTTCTAGGGTTAGTAAAGGTTAGAAAATGGAGTAGAAGGCCTATTGATATGGACAAGGCAAGTCCAAAACACATGTAAGATGAAGATGAGCTATTTTTTACTTATTTCACTATCGTTTATAAAATGAGTGTTCATGAAGCTCTGACCCTAGCTTATGTCAAGTAATCCATGCTTAAGCTTTGAAGTATTTCATTTGATTAGTCTATAAAGAATATGTGACATATGACTAAAATCCTAGGCATGCTCATATACAAACAAAAAGGTACTTTATAAGAGGCCACAAGAAATGGTTAGGTAGGGTTGGTGTTAGGGTTTCCCTCCTAGGTTTAGGGTTTCATCACTGATTCTAAACCCTAGGTTATGCATGCTAACCCCAAAACACCATTTGGGTCAGGGTTTCCTCATTGATTATAAAGCCTAGGTTATGCATGCTAACCTTTAAACTTCAGTTAGGGTTAGGGTTTCCTTGTTGATTCTAAACCCTAGGTTATGCATGCTAACCCTTAAATTGTTAAAATTGCAACTAGTACAATAGATCGTTAAAATTTAAAGTGCTCAACAATAGCATAAGAAATATGTATCTATTCAATGAGAGTAAGCAATGTCAACTTCGTCTTCAAATGATATGAATTGCCAAATTTATCAAAATCAATGTTTGCCAAGTAGTTGTAGCAATTGCAAGCCAACAACAGTCATGTTCAATATGATTCTCAACTCATCCATACTATGAAATTTCCAATCAATCAAATGGTAAGAGAAGATCATTCCAATATCAATTTATAGCTTGCAAAATGAGACAATCATTACTATGTAAATACCAAAGGCAAACAAGTGATTTCTATTGGAATTTGGACAATGAATAAGACTGTAGGTGTTAGTATGTTGGTTCAATATGAGTTAGGGTTCTATAAGAGTTAGAGTTCAATTACAATTGTTATTGTACATGTTTATGCATTTGTGTATTTTTTTTGTTAACTAACCTCCAGTGTTAATTTTTTTATGCATTTTATTGTGAACATACAGATTTTATTGCTTCATCAACAATAAGTATTGCAAGCGCATCAACTGTAAACTGCTACTACATTCGACATAATGTATGAAAATATGTAATAAAAGGAAAAGTAATATAAAGAAGTACAAAATGATATATTAATATACCAAAATTTCCAATCATATACAGTAGTAGTGAAAAAGGGAACATCGTTCCCAATGTCTATACAATGGCAACTCGTGCCGTATACAAAATATGGAAACTCGTGCCCTATACAAAATAGGGCAACTCGTGCCAAAATGCCACATCATGGCTAGTGTACATAGGAGGGTCTCTCAATCCTCATGCCCATCCTCAGAGCTCCCAGGTGAACCTCCAAAGTCGATCTTCCTCTTCTTCGAGCTAGAGGAAGCTCGGTTCTTCTGGCCGCTTCAACAACCTCCCCTTAGGATCTGAAATGACAACAATCAAATTTCAACTCCTACAGGAAATTATACAAGTATAAAACACAATTTAAAAATCAAAATTACATTTTCAAATTTTAAATAGCTCACTTGAGATGAGACTGTAAGTGGTGAGTGGGCTACCCTCCTATGTGATCCAAGTCTCTCGGCAATGCCACCCTGCAACATTTAAACAGTAAGATAACTCATACAATTTACTGCCTATGTTAATTTTTTTTAATATTACACGAGATTTTCATAAACTAATCAATCTCACCATGAACACAACAAGCTAGTCCTGGGAGCTGGCAGGTGGAGCAATCGGCTAGTCCTCAGGGGTGGCAAGTGGAGTAGGGGGCTGGACAACCTACTCTGATGCTAGGGTGGATGGCATAGTGGAGGATGTAGCCACTTTGATGTTGGCTACAACACTAGGGGGCACAGCGGGAGAGGGTGTGGATTGGAGTGGGCGAAGTGGTGATGTACGACGATAAACGCCAACTAGTTGTAGAATGGAATGGGCCACCCTAGAAGAGGAAATGAGGGTGGTGGGGGAATATGGGGGAGGGGGATGAGGTATGGGATGGGATGTATGGATGGGTGAATGTGGATGGATGGTGTAATGTGGTCAGAGGGGGGAGGGTGGAAACATGGGAAACTGCAAGGGAGATGGTGGATGGGTGGGGCATGGGGTGTGGGGGAGTGGGTGAAGGCTGTGACGAAGACGAGAGAGCTAGATGGAAGTGTAGTGGTGGATGGTTGGGGTGGGAGGGAGTGAGTGAAGGCTGTGACGAAGAAGGGGGAGCTGGATGGAAGTGTGGTGGTGGATGGGAGGTAAGGGATTGATGGAACGGGGTGGGGAGGGATGCAGGGAAAGGGACTTGTATGCTAGGGGATACACCTGGCATATATGGTGGGAAAACTGAAGTTGGTGGAGAGATAGTGACACCGACGTGCCTATGTACTCTGACCTGCATACATATTCATGGCCTCATATATTAGTACATAAAAATATAACTATACAAATGTAAGCCATAAAAACTGAAATTAAATTTATACTTTATTTCAAGATACCTGCTCATGAGGGGATATGTTGATCCCCGGTGGGGATGGCTAGTCACTCAATCCTGCGAACACCTGTTCATTTGCACAAAAATATTTAAATTCAATTACTAAATATCAACTACATTGGACGACAAGATTAACTACTAACATTAAATTTAATTACTGAAAGAAAAATACCTGTGTGTATGGTGCCACGATGTCCTCTGTAGCTGCCATGGCTCCATCTAGGTTGAAGGAACCAACGTCCTCCCACCCGAGTGTTGGAGACTCAACACTGAATAGTTGTTCATTAAAAAAAATCAAGTCATCAACATCTGATTCTAAGATAAATTTATTATAAATTATGAGATTGCATAACGTATAATCAATACTTGAACCTTAAATAAAACAATAACTAACCTGGTGTAGGTTGCTCTCTGTGGCATGATCCTACGTGGGAACCTGGCATGGATTCCCACAAAAATAACAACGATGTGGCACTGGTCCCATTGAGATGGATGGATCATCCTGGATACCACCTGTAGCTTCCCTCCATGGCCCACCACCAGTAGACCGTGCAAAAGTGTGTCTCTCGGCGTGGTACTGCTCGCTCTGCGAGGACATAGCCACAAATGTGGCATGTCTGAGAAGGTGCCATGTGGCATGTCTAACGGACTCATGGATCTCATCTAGACCGCTAGCTAATCTAGGGGGTTGAGGAAGCGGGTTTGGCTCTCGGCTAGGTGCAGGAGGTCCTCTGAGTGGGTTATGGTGGGTGTGAGGTCGATCTTGGGCTGAGCCAAAACCGACGCCCTGGAACTCGGTGATGTCTAAGTAGTTCACATGGAACCCTAACACAAACGCATCCCACAGTTTCCTGAGAAAATACTATGGGACCTCGACATTGTTGCATGGAGGATTGTCAAAAACCATGAACCATCTCTTCCTCCAGTTTTCTCTCCATGGCTGGTAATTACACTAGTCCATGCAAACTCACCTCTTCCTCACATATGGAGGCTGTCCCATTCTCGGATCTATAAATTTGCTCCACAGTTGGGCGTTTGTGATATTCAGGTTTTTTATATCCTCTTTGGATATACCAGTGCCATAATACTCTCTCATTCGAGGCCTATATTCGCTCAAACTGGTTATCTCACTGTGGGAAATGTTGATAGATTCCATTATGTTTTGTAGTGATGTGGCAAGGGAAACCCGAGAGGGTTCCCTAATGTTCTTCAGTTCATCACTCAAAATTCTTAATTGGTTTAAATCCCCATGTAATTCATCTTCGGGGTTTTCTTCGTTTAATTCAGGGTTTGGGTCCTCTTATTGGTTTGTTTCATTCCTTTCTTGGGATGTTTCATTGGTATTTGTCATTATGTTTAGGTAATTTGTACCTGCAATATCAAATTTTGCCCATTTCAATTGATTTTCAAAAAATTTTAATTTTGTATTTTATTTGAAAAACAATAAAAAAACATTGAAATAAACAAAAAAAATTGCGTTCCTACTCCATCCACCTTACTCCAACATCGTGGATGTCGTTTTAGACAAGTTGGACACTTTCGTTGGGCTCCTTGGGGGTCGTTTTCGTCTCCTTGGGGGTTGTTTTCGCCTCCTTGCATGCTCGCGGGTGGGCTTTGAACAAAACAAATTGTTCACTATTTTCTTTTATACACAGGGACGCGCATGCATCCCTGTGTGTGATCGTGCAAAACACGTGCACGTGTCCACATACGTGTATAGGCACACAAGCGTGTCATTAGGGGCGCGTGCACGCTCCTATTGTCCACGCTGGCAATCCGACGTGGAGGTTCGCCACTACCGAAGTGGGAGCGTGTGTGTGCATCTAGGAGGTGTGTGCCCCTTCTTATTTTGTTCCACTCGTGCGCTCCCATTCCATCATATTTGGGTAGCAGGTTCTTGTGGGCGCCCACATCTCAAGTGATATAAAGACTTTTCATGCTATCAGTCGATAGTCATTCCATTACCTACAAAATTTCTACATCTAACAAAATACCAGGAAGACCGGCCTGAAAGCCATATAAAATTGCATCCTTGCAATACAATTTAAGGAATTATATCCAAGTAGGACAATAATAACCTCAACTCAAAAAATATCAACAACATGGCTAACTACATGTCCTCAAAAAATAGAAACGTTGTCAAAATCAACCAGCCTGTCTAAGAGATATTCATAAAAAAAGAGGAGAGCATCCATAGGATAGCTTTCTTTGAAAGGGAGTTAGCTTCCATGTTTAACTACCTATAGAGATGGTTGCACGAAAACTCAAAGAAATCTTCCATTGAGCTATGGATCCTCTTTATCTAATGCTCCAACCTCAAAGTATGCATATGGAACAGACCATTTTCCCAATCTATAAAAACTCTCGAGTCACCAAATACTTTGATGTTGAACACCCCTCTATTGTGAAAGAACCACAGAAGTCCCCACAAAGCCAAGAATTATGCCTGAGTATTATTGTCACTGCCAACCACCAATATCAAGTGGATCTAATGTATCCTCCACAAATACCATCTTTTGATGTCCCATCAAAGTTGCCACATGACAAATCATTTGCCATGATCGGTGGCTCAAGAAATCTAATTTTCTGACTAATATTGGTTGTACTATAAATGTCACATGCCCCAATTTTGCAAAAACAATTTTATATTATTTGAGGAACAATATGTGAAATTTTATGCTAAGTTGTAATTGATGACCCAGTGGGGTCAAGGATATTTAATGTAAATTATGAATATTTTATTTATTAATAAATGAATGAGACATCAGCTTAGGAGAGCTGTTAAAAGAGTGTTTACTGGTCAAATTGGTGGAGGAAACTGGGTGGAGAGAAAACTGACATGTGGTAGCATCCTCAAACCACCTCTAACTATTGCAGGTGGCAACCTCCCTACATTTGTGGTCATGATTCCCCAAGAAAGTGGAATCAAAGCAGGTGGCTCAATTAAGGAAAAACTGACCCAAAAGACCTAGGCAATATTTATAAAAATTCCCATTAAAGAGAGCTAGGTATGCTCATTCTAGAGAAGTGATCATTTAGGTTGAATGAATGTTCTTCAGAGAAATTCAATGGAAGGGAAATTTGGAAAGTGTTTGAGGGGATAACTGCTGAATGGTCTAGTGCAGTTTTTAAGCTAAAGATCATACTATTGAGAGCAGAGTATTTTACTGAGGTATTGAACTAGTGAGTTGATAGAGGGTTCTACTGTTTGCATTCTCAACTAGTTCTCAGCCAAGAAGACTAGGAACAGACTCGGGGGTCTTGAGGAAGTGTTGTTTGAGCGTTCTCCAGGAGATTGGTAGGGAGGAACGGCCTCCTAAAGCTGTTGTCGTCTGTCCTCAACAGGTTCTATGTTATTTTATTTTACTGTGCTAGTTAAACAAATCATAGTTTAACTGCTATATGAATGTTAACAGTTCAGTTTGTGAAATGTTAGATTTAGTATTCTTATTAGATTGTTATAGAAATTAAATGGATTTAGAGAATAATGTATTAGAATGAAAATAAATTTCTAAATTGTGTTTTTCCACACCTAGAAACCAGGTCGTACTCTAGCATAGTTAGAATGCTTTAAGTAGATGAATGAATTTTTAAAAGAATGAAATAGTAGATAGAATGTTGTATTTGTAGGTAGTAGAGTAAATTTATCTTAAAGTTTAAAAATATTAGGGAAATAACAGTGTTATGGTTTATTTGTGTTTATTGTTTTTACTTAGTATAACTAAATAAAAATGAAGGAAAAGAAACAGTAAACTACACTAAAGTTAGAGTAATAGTATACTGATACAATAAAAGTTTATAGAAGATAACGGTTAAGTAAATAAACAAGTTATTAACCAAATATTTTATCTTTTAAAACTATTAACTAAATCTTAAATTATTACTTAATATAAACCAGATTAGGGTTATGTTTACAAACTCGTTATTTATAAAAAGTAAACAGAGTTACATAGTTAATGTTTTATTCTTTATCGAAACTCTGAATAACTTCAAAGTTACAGAATAGTAAATAAAAACAAGTGTAAATGTAAACAATAAATAGAATAAAACTAAGAAATTACTTATTCAGGAAATAATTATATTTACCAGACAGGCTTATAACCTGTGCAAGATAAACATGAGGGTCGAAACCCTAGCTTTTCATTTATCTTTTTATAAATTAATTTGTAAAAGTTTTAACCATATACAATGATAATTGAGTAAAACTAGAAGACTATAAGCTATGTGTTAGACTGATTATAGTCTTATATCAACAGCTTTATAATATATTTATAAACTCTTTTATTTAAAAAAAATACTTCATAAACAGGTTAATAAACATCAATACTTATGTAATAACGAAATAGAAGCAAACATAAAACAGTGCTCAATTAATAATTAATTTAAGAATAGATTTATACAAGTGTTTCTCTTCCAGTAAACCCTAGCTATTATATCCTGAACTGATAAGTATAAATTTATAAATTTTACTTTACGACTGATCTACAATCTTCACAATAACATTATTTACTGACAAAAGTTATCTTTAACAGGAAAATTTACTTCATTGACAGTGAAGAAGAAAAACCTATTTATACAGTAATATCAATTACAAGTTAAATTATGATAAACAGCGTAATCGAAATAGGAATCACTTAAAACTATAAGTACAGAAGAAACCCCTTTTTATTTTAAAAACCAGAGTATGATATTACCAAGCCATAAGGTTGCAATCCCTTTTAACAGTCAAGAAAAACTAAATACAAGTCACGGCTTATAAGCCGGAGCTACCCAACAACATGCGAGGGTTTTAAACCACAAAACTAAGTAATAATATAAACTAAGCATCTATGCATTGGAGGAACCAAAGCCATGATTCCCTTCAAATTGTAACTTCTTTCCATTAACCTCTACAAGCAGGGAGATGCCACAACAAATTGGGGATTACCAGTTATGGCCACGAAGTTCACCAACTCGAGAGAATTTTCCTTCATACTTGAGGCCGCAGCTGTAACCTGCAAAAACAAAATCAATGTGATCATTTTAGAATTGGTTTTCCTTATATTAAAAACTGAATAATCACTTAAAGAAGAGTTAAGAGCAGGGTAAGACTTTACCTGTGAATAAAGAGTCTGGGGCCGAGGAGGAGATTTAACCAGCACGAGGAGCAGCACCTGGCAGAAACAAAACCCTCATGCTAACCTGTGGCAGAAGCAGCGAGGTTCACATTCCATACTTTCACCAACGAGGGAGAAAGATACAAACAACAGCAAAGGTAACACTATGGCCCAAAACTATGACTACTGACAGAGTAAAACCACTCTCATGGCGATACAATGCTTGTAGAAAGAAACCAAGATACCAAACTGTGTATCACTCAACTCTTACACAAGAGTTGCAGCACTTCACTACACCCAAAATGGAGCTGTCAAACGTGAAGCAGCGAACCTCTCAGGGCCGCGAAGAAACCAAACAGTGCAGATCCAAACCCTTGAAGGAGAATGAAGAAGATAGGGTTACGTTGCAAGCTTTCAAATCGACCATTGCATCGTGGAGGCTCCTCCACATGCCCACTAAAACTTTTAGTCAGTAGTGGGTTGAACCATATAGTTATCCTGCACTATCGGATGGAACAATATTATTGCCAATCATATATTTTTATCACTAATGATAAGGTTTGGTATCGTATCATTGTTATGTAGGATAACATTGAAACCAACCCTTCGGTATAATCATATATTATATACAGCCAACAGTATGATTTGGTATAAAGTCAATTCTTAGTATGTGCCTTTTGATAACACTACAATCAATCCATTGTGAAAACATATATATAAATTATTATCATTTGCATTTGATAACACTAGGATCAATCATTGGTAAATGAATATAAGTGGAGATCCACATTGAAATTATGCCTTTGACTTATAGTCAATAGTACTCCTAATGAATCTTCACACAAACCTTATTTTAAAGGAGTAATGCTATGTTTGAATTAGTATTATGTAAAATCAAAGTTGGCAAGGTCAAAATCTTAGGTTCAACTTTTTGTAAAGTAAAAGTTAGGTAGTATTTTCTTCACAAGCAAACTCTTACATTTGCATAAAGTAGATAGTGTTATAGTTGGGAGACTTCTTGGAAGTTAGTGATCTTTTGGTTTCTATAAAGAACCAAACTCTTAATAAATCAAACCAATGTTTAGACTAGACTTGGTAAATATAAACACTATCCAGGGATAAAGGTAAGATCACTTAGTAATATTATTAAGTGATATTGTAATGTAATTTTTGCTACAATACTTGTGACATGATGAAACTTCGAAGATCGGAATTATCACTTGATGATTATTAGTGCAAATGAACACAATAATAAGCTAATAATTCTTCTCTACTAGAGTAGAATTAAAAGTAGAGCTAAGTGATCTATGGTAAAAAATTTCTCTGAAGGTCTTAGAAATATATTCATGCTCATAAAGCAGCTCATTGAATATTAGACATAGCATTAGCAGTAATTTCATGCTTTAGTAAAAGTGTTTATATGTTAAATCATGATCCCTATGTTCATCAGTAGAACTTGTGAGTAACTTAACCTATAACAGTAAAAAAATGAAAACTTAATTAGAAGACATGCTGGTAAAAGACATTGGTATGTTAAGGATATTTGTCTTTACAAATAACTTAAAATACTGTCATAAGATTCAAAACAGCAAAGGAAGTACTTTACCTCATCGTAACCTTGATTTTATTAACCAAATTATGTTCTAGAATTTTTATTATGCTAAGAAGTACTTCTTGACTTAACTCAAAAATAAACTCCTATTTGTTCAAAAATTTACCTGTTGAACCTGTAAGAATTCAGAAATCCAGCTCAGTTAGCAATTGCTAAGTAAGCCCCAGTCTAGAACATAGCTTCTCACCTACTTGACAAAAGCAAATCATCAGTACAACTAGAAGTAACTGAATGCAGGTCATATGCATAACATATCAAAATTGAAGTGGTATTAGTTTTTATGTGTTTGAAGTTAAGCACTACTTTGGTTAACTGTTTCATTATCTGCTAGCCGCTAGTAGTTATCAAACTGCGACTTTTAGACATTTTATGTTGCATTAAAAATTTTAAATTTTTGTGAAAATTTGGGGTTATGACATGTGGTATCAAAGCACAAGGTTCAAACACTAGGCCTTAATGAAGCTCAACTTGCTTATATGAAACAGTGTATTAAATCATTTTGTTGATGTTGTTTTCTTTTAATGTTATTCAACAAATAAATTTGTTTATGAGTTTAATAGCAGGTATGGAAATACTGGAGGAATATGCGGAAAAGGAATCTCCCTTTACTGAACAAGAAAACTTACAAAGAGAACCTATACAAGAAGATGTAACCACTAATTCCTCAGA
This sequence comes from Pseudotsuga menziesii, assembly GCA_001517045.1. Taxonomy (NCBI): domain Eukaryota; kingdom Viridiplantae; phylum Streptophyta; class Pinopsida; order Pinales; family Pinaceae; genus Pseudotsuga; species Pseudotsuga menziesii. The sequence continues at coordinate 896,847 of LPNX010381499.1, forward strand.
ACTTTTACAAACAGTAAAAGAATTAAAATCTGAAATGGAATCTTTTAAAAAGGAAAATGAGATGATTCTGAGAGCTCAGGAGGAGCTAAATCATATCCTAACAAAAATATTTCATGCTGAGGGAAGGGGTAAAAGAGCTGATTCAGAAGATATAAGTTACCAACATAAGTATAAAAAGACTAAACAGACTAAAAATGAAAGCAGCTCATCTTCAGAAGTATTTGGTGATCAACGTAATTTCCATTCCACTAGTGATAGTAGTGATGACAACCATTATACTAAAAAGAGAAAATATAAAACTTATGAGGAAATTTCTAGGGAGTTTAAAAAGATTAAACCACCAACAATTAATGGAGAAACTGAGAAGGGGGAGGAAGCAGAATCCTGGTTATCTGGGATGAAGAAGTACTTCTAGATTTATAACTATTCTAACCAATTAAAGGCTAGAATGGCTATCTATAATCTTTCAAGGAAAGCTGATATATGGTGGAAAGATTTAAAGAGAGTGAAAGGAATAAAAGAGAGGAAAGTAAATTGGAGCACCTTCAAGAAGTACTTTAAAAATAAATTATTATCTGAACAGTACTATGAAGAAAGAGCCAAAGAATTCTATGAGCTTAAATTAGGTACAATGACTATGAAAGATTTGAATAGTAAGTTTTTAAGTCTGCTCAGGTATGTGCCATACCTTGTACATGAAAAACGAAGGTACAACGGTTCCTCAGCTATTTACCTTATCACATAAAGGATAGGATTGAGTATGAAAATCCAAAAACTCTAGAAGAAGCTATGAGGAAAGCCAATTTATGTTATGAACAGAACTGGAAAAAGGAGAGCATGGCCAACTGGAAGGCCAAAAAGAATAATAATAATTATGATCAAAAGAAGAAAGAGTTTGTGCCCAACCGGAATTCTAAAAATAATAAGGCCAGAAATTTTCCTAACAAGAATTTCCAAGGGAATAAGAATAATTCACCAAGCAATCAAAACAATTCAAAGGGTAAAGACTCTGCTAATAATCATGGTAATTACACAAAGAAATTTGAATGCAAAGAACCCATAAAGTGCTGGGAGTGTAATGGCCCACATTATGCCTCAGTCTGTCCTAATCGGAAAAAGGTTGTCAATAATATCCATACAATACAGGAGGAGATAACTATTGGAGATTTAGCGAGGACTATGCCCAGGATCAATGCAGCCATGGAAAATCGGCAGGCAGACTATCAAACTTCCATGGTGGAAGTAGAAGGTAAGATAAACCAAACCCCTATAGCTATTTTAATTGATCCAGGAGCTAGTCTAAGTTATATTTCACCTAAATTGGTAGAAAAATGTAAGCTTCCTGTTGAAAAATTTGAAAGTTCTTGGTTGGTTCAGTTAGCCATTGGTGCAAAAAGGAAGGTAACTTGTTTTGTAAAGAAATGTGCAATAGTTATGGATCAATTTGAAACTTTTATAAAGCTTAATGTACTACCTCTTTCTTCTTATGACATACTAATTGGTATGGATTGGTTAGAGCAACATAGGGTGATCTTAAACGGTTATGATAAAACCTTTACTTGTATAAATAATGATGGAAAATCAATAAGTGTAAAGGGAATCCCTAGAAAAACAACCATAAGGCATATTTCTGCTCTACAGCTTAAGAGAGCTGTTAGGAAAGGTTGTAAGGATTATGTAGTAACAGTAACTAATGAGGAAAATCGAAATAATACAGATAAATTAAAATTAGAGGACATACCAGTTTTAAAAGAGTATGCAGATGTATTTCCGGAAAAAAAAATTCCGAGACTGCCTCCAAAAAGAGAACTAGATTTTTCCATTGAGCTAGTACTGGGTGCAGTACCCAGCTCAAAGGCCCCTTATCAGATGAACATACTTGAACTTAATGAACTTAAATCACAATTAAAAGAACTTATTGAGTGCTTATTGACAAGAAGTATATTCGACCCAGTGTGTCTCCTTGGGAGGCACCTGTCATCTTCGTTAAGAAAAAGGATGAAACTCTGTGACTTTGCATAGATTACCATCAGTTGAATAAGATGACCATTAAAAATAGATACCCGTTGCCTCGCATAGATGATTTGTTTGATCAACTACAAGGAGCTACGGTGTTTTCAAAAATTGATTTAAGCTCTGGATATCACCAAGTTAGGATTAAAGATGAAGACATCTTTAAAACAGCTTTTAGGACTCGATATGGCCATTACGAGTTTGTCGTCATGCCATTTGGGCTCAATAATGCCCCAGTTGTTTTTATGTGTTTAATGAACAATGTAATGCATAAATATCTGGACAAGTTTGTGGTCATGTTTATCGACGACATATTAATCTATTCGAAATTTGAAGAAGAACAAAAGGAACATTTAAAAATTGTTTTACAAGAATTACAAGATCATCAACTCTTTGCAAAGTTTTGTAAATGTGATTTCTTTAAGGATAAAATCCAGTACTTAGGCCATGTGGTGACTAAGGAAGGAATTTTGGTGGATCCTGAAAAGATAAAGGCGATTGAAGATTGACTAGTTCCTAAAGATGTAACTGATGTTCAATCCTTCATGGGAATTACCAAAGGTTCATTGAAGGGTTTTCAAAAATCGCAAATCCGATAACTTCTTTGCAGAAGAAGGGAAAGAAATTTGATTGGAACCAGAAATGCGAGGATAGTTTTAAAAAGTTAGAAACTTTATTAACCAGCGCACCTATTTTAAGAATAGTTGATCCAAATAAAGATTTTGTAGTGTGTACTGACACCTGCAATGATGGTTTAGGCGGAGTATTGACTCAAGAAGGGCATGTTATTGCCACGTTATTGCTTATGAGTCTAGGAAATTAGAAATTCATGAAAGGAATTATTCAACTTATGATTTGGAATTAGCTGCTGTTATACATGCTCTAAAGATGTGGTGTCATCATTTAATTGGTAGAAAATTTATTCTAATGACCAATAATAAAGGACTAAAATATCTATTAGATCAGCCTAATCTAAATGCTAGACAAGCTAGGTGGCTAGCTTTTCTAAGTGAGTATGATTTCGAAATTCAGCACATTAAAGGGAAAGAAAATAAAGTTGTTGATGCATTAAGTATAAATGCAAGGCTGAACTTTACAACAGTTATCAGCACTTATACAACAGATCTGGAAGAATAGCTTAAAGCAGGGTTAGAACAAGATGAAATTTACCAAAATTTACAAGTAAAAATGAAAGAAAATTCAACAGAAAGTTTAAGTAAAGGGTACAGTCTGAATGAAAAAGGATTTTTACTGTATAAAGACAGTATGTATATACCTAATTTACCTAAGGTTAAGTTATTAATTTTAGATGAAATCCATAAAACTCCATACTCAGGCCATCCAGGTTATCAGAAAACTATAACTATGTTAAGAAAAGAATATTTTTGGCCAAACATGAAGACTGAACTGGTAGAATATATCGCTAGGTGTTTTGAATGTCAGCAGGTAAAAACTGAACATCAACACCCAGTTGGATTAATTCAGCCATTGCCCATTCCTAGCTGGAAATGGGAGATAATTATTCTTGATTTTATTACTGGACTACCTAAAAATTAGAATTTAAATGATTCTATAATAGTAGTAGTTGACAAATTGAGTAAATCAACCCACTTTATACCTGTTAAAACTATGTATAAAGCTGCAAACATAGATGATATCTTCCTAAAGCAAATTTTTCGACTGCATGGGATACTGAAATTTATAATCTCAGATAGAGACCATAAATTTATAGGTAACTTTTGGAAATCTATGTTTAAAGGATTAAACATTACACTAAATTTTAGTACTGCGTTTCATCCTCAAATTGATGGACAAACTAAAAGGGTAAACCAAGTACTGGAAGATTTACTAAGAATGTATGTAAAGGATCAGCTAGGTAAATGGGAGGATTATTTGCACCTAGTGAAATTTGCTTATAATAATAATTATCAAGCTTCAGCCAAATTTAGTCCTTTCGAAATCTTGTATGGAAGGAAGTGTAACACTCCTATCTCTTGGAGTAATCCGGTGGACAGATTAGTATTAGGTCCTGAACTATTGAAAGAAATGGAAGAAACTGTAAAGCAGGTACAAGGTAATATGAAAACTGCGCAATATCGACAGAAGAGTCAAGCAGACCTTAAAAGAACCCCAAAAGAGTTTCAAGTAGGTGAACATGTGTTCATCAAGGTGAGACCCAAAAAGAGTTCTCTGATGTTGGGTAGTTGTGCAAAACTAGCACCTCGTTACTGTGGTCCTTTTGAAATACTATCCAAGATTGGACAGGTAGCCTATCAGTTAGCTTTACCACTGAATTTAAGAGTTCATAATGTTTTTCACATTTCTGTATTAAAGAAATATGTTCATGATGCTACTCATGTTGTTAACTGGAATGATGTACAGGTGGAACCAAAAGGAGATTTTCTGGTGGAATCGAACTGTATCCTCGGGCGGAGGGAGATCACACTTCGGAACCGCACTATTGGTCAGGTGAAGGTGCAATGGAAGCCCCTTAGTCCAGAGGAAGCCACCTGGGAATTGGAAAGTAATATGCGGGATGCATATCCAATTCAGTTCCAAGGGAATTCTGAGGACGAAAAATAAATAACATCGAGGACGATGTTATAATTTAAGGGGGTGTGTATGTCACATGCCCCAATTTTGCAAAAACAATTTTATATTGTTTGAGGAACAATATGTTAAATTTTATGCTAAGTTGTAATTGATGACCCAGTGGGGTCAAGGATATTTAATGTAAATTATGAATATTTTATTTATGAATAAATGAATGAGGAGACACCAACTTAGGAGAGTTGTTAAAAGAGTGTTTACTGGTCAAATTGGTGGAGGAGACTGGGTGGAGAGGAAACTGACATGTGGCAGCATCCTCAAACCACTTCCAACTGTTGCAGGTGGTTGCCTCCCTATATTTGTGGTCATGATTCCCCAAGAAAGTGGAATCAGAGCAGGTGGCTCAATTAAGGAAAAACTGACCCAAAAGACCTAGGCAATCTTTATAAAAATTCCCATTGAAGAAAGATGGGGCTGCTCATTCTAGAGAAGTGATCATTCAGGTTGAATGAATGTTCTTCAGAGAAATTCAATGGAAGGGAAATTTGGAAAGTGTTTGAGGGGATAACTATTGATTGGTCTAGTGCAAATTTTAAGCTGAAGACCATACTGCTGAGAGGAGAGTATTTTACTGAGGTATTGAACTAGTTAGTTGATAGAGGGTTCTATTGTTTGCATTCCCCACCAGTTCTTAGCCAAGAAGACCAGGAACAGGCTCGGGGGTCTTGAGGAAGAGTTATTTGAGTGTTCTTCAAGAGATTGGTAGGGAGGAACGGCCTCCTAAAGTTGTTTTCATCTGTCCTCAACAGGTTCTATGTTATTTTATTTTACTATGTTAGTTAAACAAATCTTAGTTTAACTGCTATATGAATGTTAACAGTTCAGTTTGTGAAATGTTAGATTTATTATTCTTATTAGATTGTTATATAAATTAAATGGATTTAGAGAATAATGTGTTAGAATGAAAATAAATTTCTAAACTATGTTTTTCCACACCTGGAAACCAGGTCGTACTCTAGCACAGTTAGAATGCTTTAAGTAAATGAGTGAATTTTTAAAAGAATGAAATAGTAGATAGAATGTTATATTTGTAGGTAGCAGAGTAAATTTACCTTAAAGTTTAAAAATATTAGGGAAATAACAGTGTTATGGTTTATTTGTGTTTACTTTTTTTACTTAGTATAACTAAATAAAAATGCAGGAAAAGAAATAGTAAACTACACTAAAGTTACAGTAATAGTATACTCATACAATAAAAGTTTATAGAAGATAAAAGTTAAGTAAATAAATAAGTTATTAACCACATAGTTTATCTTTTAAAACTATTAACTAAATCTTAAACTATTACTTAATATAAACCAGATTAGGGTTATGTTTACAAACTCATTATTTATAAAAAGTAAATAGAGTTACAGAGTTAATGTTCTACTCTTTATAGAAGCTCTGAATAACTTCAAAGTTACAGAATAGTAAATAATTATATTTACCAGACATGCTTATAACCTGTGCAAGATAAACCTGAGGGTCGAAACCCTAGCTTTTCATTTATCTTTTTATAAATTAATTTATAAAAGTTTTAACCATATACAATGATAATTGAGTAAAACTAGAAGACTATAAGCTATGTGTTAGATTGATTACAGTCTTATATCAACAACTTTATAATATATTTATAAAATCTTTTATTTTTTTTTAAAATACTTCATAAACAGGTTAATAAACATCAATACTCCTGTAATAACTAAATAGAAGCAAACAAAAAATAGTGCTCAATTAATAATTAATTTAAGAATACATTTATACAAGGGTTTCTCTTCCAGTAAACCCTAGCTATTCTATCCTGAACTGATAAGTATAAATTTATAAATTTTACTTTACAGCTGATCTACCGTCTTCACAATAACATTATTTACTGACAAAAGATATCTTTAACAGAAAATTTACTTCACTGACAGTGAAGAAGAAAAACCTATTTATACAGTAATATCAGTTACAAGTTAAATTATGATAAACAAAGTAATTGAAATAGGAATCACTTAAAACTATAAGTATAGAAGAAACACATTTTTATTTTAAAAACGAGAGTATGATATTACCAAGCCATAAGGCTGTAATCCCTTTTACAAGTCAAGAAAAAATAAATACAAGTCACAGCTTATAAGCCAGAGCTACCCAGCAACATGCGAGGGTTTTAAACCACAAAACTAAGTAATAACATAAACTAAGCATCTATGCATTGGAGGAACTGAAGCCATGCTTCCCTTCAAACTGTAACTTCTTTCCATTAACCTCTGCAAGCAGGGATATGCCACGACAAATCGGGGCTTACCGGTTATGGCCACGAAGTTCACCAACTCGAGAGAAGTTTCCTTCATACTTGAGGCCGCAGCTGTAACCTACAAAAACAAAACCAATGTGATAATTTTAGAATTGGTTTTCCTTATATTAAAAACCGAATAATCACTTAAAGAAGAGTTGAGAGCAGGGTAAGACTTTACCTACGAATAAAGAGTCTGGGGCCGAGGAGGAGATTTAACCAGTACGAGGAGCAGCACCTGGCAGAAACAAAACCCTCATGCTAACCTATGACAAAGGTAGCGACGCTCACATTCCATACTTTCACCGACGAGGGAGCAAGATACAAACAACAACAAAGGTAGCACTATGGCCCAAAACTATGAACACTGACAGAGTAAAACCACTCTCACAGTGATACAATGCTTGCAGAAAGAAACCAAGATTCCAAACTATGTATCACTCAACTCTTACACAAGAGTTGCAGCACTTCACTACACCCAAAATGGAGTTGTCAAACGTGAAGCAGCGAGCCTCTCATGGCCGCGAAGAAACCAGATAGTGCAAAGCCAAACCCTCGAAGGAGAATGAAGAAGATAGGGTTATGTTGCAGGATTTTAAATCGACCATTGCATGGTGGAGGCTCCTCCACGTGCCCACTGAAATTTTTAGTCAGCAGTGGGTCAAACCATATAGTTATCCTGCACTATCGGGTGGAACAATATTATTTCCAATCATATATTTTTATCACTAATGATAAGGTTTGGTATCGTATCATTGTTATGTAGGATAACATTGAAACCAACCCTTCGGTATAATCATATATTATATACAGCCAACAATATGATTTGGTATAAAGTCAATTCTTAGTATGTGCCTTTCAATAACACTACAATCAATCCATTGTGAAAACATATATATAAATTATTATCATTTGCATTTGATAACACTAAGATCAATCATTGGTAAATGAATATAAGTGGAGATCCACATTGAAATTATGCCTTTGACTTATAGTCAATAGTACTCCTAATGAATCTTCACACAAACCTTATTTTAAAGGAGTAATGCTATGTTTGAATTAGTATTATGTAAAATCAAAGTTGGTAAGGTCAAAATCTTAGGTTCAACTTTCTGTAAAGTAAAAGTTAGGTAGTATTTTCTTCACAAGCAAACTCTTACATTTGCATAAAGTAGACAGTGTTATAGTTGGGAGACTTCTTGGAAGTTAGTGATCTTTTGGTTTCTATAAAGAACCAAACTCTTAATAAATCAAACCAATGTTTAGACTAGACTTGGTAAATATAAAGAATATCCATGGATAAAGGTAAAATCACTTAGTAATATTATTAAGTGATATGGTAATGTAATTTTTTCTACAATACTTGTGACATGATGAAACTTCTAAGATCGGAATTATCACTTGATGATTATTAGTGCAAATGAACACAATAATAAGCTGATAATTCTTCTCTACTAGAGTAGAATTAAAAGTAGAGCTAAGTGATATATGGTAAACTTTTTCTCTGAAGGTCTTAGAATTATATTCATGCTCATAAAGCAGCTCATTGAATATTAGACATAGCATTAGCAGTAATTTCATGCTTCAGTAAAAGTGTTTCTATGTTAAATCATGAGCCCTATGTTCATCAGTAGAACTTGTGAGCAACTTAACTTCTAGCAGTAAAAAAACGAAAACTTAAGTAGAAGACATGCTGGTAAAAGACATTGGTATGTTAAGGATATTTGTCTTTACGAATAACTTAAAATACTGTCATAAGATTCAAAACAGCAAAGGAAGTACTTTACCTCATCGTAACCTTGTTTTTATTAACCAAATTATGCTCTAGCATTTTTATTATGCTAAGAAGTACTTCTTGACTTAACGCAAAAACAAACTCCTATTTGTTCAAAAATTTACCTGCTGAACCTGTAAGAATTCAGAAATCCAGCTGAGTTAGCAATTGCTAAGTAAGCCCCAGTTTAGAACATAACTTCTCACCTACTTGACAAAAGCAAATCATCAGTACAACTAGAAGTAACTGAATGCAGGTCATACACATAACGTATCAAAATTAAAGTGGTATTAGTTTTTATGTGTTTGAAGTTAAGCACTACTTTGGTTAACTGTTTCATTATCCGCTAGCCGCTAGTAGTTATCAAACTGCGACTTTTAGACATTTTATGTTACATTAAAAATTTTAAATTTTTGTGAAAATTTGGGGTTATGACAATAAACCTGTTGCACATACCTAATAATGAGAAGGTTTAATATCTTTAAATATATGTCGGTTTCTAGCTTACCACACCGCCCAAATGATAAACAAAGGCGGAGCTTTGAATCTTACTCTTTTATGCCACCAAGTAAAAAAAAATTATTGAAATTTATGTTGCCCCAATCATCCTCATGACCTAGAATATGTTTCATCTCTACCATACAATTCTAAAAAAAATGCACTTACAGAAAAGGTGAGTAACGCTCTATGCATCCTGCAAGCATAAGATACAACTACCTAGGCCGACAAAGCTACGCTTGATAAGATAATCCCACGTTAAAAGATTGTTTTTAATAATCAACCACCTTCACATACATATCATACCTATTCGAACACAAGTCAATCTATAATACCTTATTTAACCCCTTGATACCTTATTTTAACACTTCTCAAAATTTATATAGTTTTTGTATATTAAAATACCCTAATATCCCTATATCTCAAACAATATATTATTTCCATTTTTTTAATTATAAACCCTAACATAAAACTCCTCTGATATAATATTACCTATTTAGTAAACTCCTACCAAAACCTATAACCCAAACACTTGGATTTTAATAATTAAAACTAAAAAAACTTTACTAAAAATATATTTGACTAAATAAAAATTATATAAACATAAATATATAAATATAATTCAAAAGTATATAATAATTTTACTTATATTCAATTTTATTTTTAATTTAAAATTACATTTTTTTATTAAATTAAATTTTTTTTTTTATCTTTTTAATAGTTTTTTATTAAACTAAAAACAGTTTTAAATATTATCATTTATTTATCTTACATAACATTTAATAACACTAAATTATTAGTATAATTTAATATTTTTTATAATTTTCTTTAAACTTAAAAACTTGGATTGTAAATTTCAACACTAGAATTAAAAATAAAAATAAAATAGATTTTATTAGTTTTGGATAAGAAGATGGAATGTAAGTGATTAAATAATATTTTGGAATATATAACTTTTAATCATTAAAAAATTTGAAAAATATTATGGTAATTTTTTTTTTAACATTGATATTTTTTCAAGAGTATAAGGTATATGGAGCTTAAAAATTACAAGTGTCTGACTATTTTTCCAAAATAGATAGGATTGTTTATTTTTTATTTTGTTTTTCTAAGCAAACAAAAAAACCATGAAATTAGTATGTAAGTGATTGAGAAATATTTGAAAGTTTTAACATAATGAAAATGAATTTTATTTTGTTTAGCTTGTAGAGACCACTCTCCACTAATACACCATAATTTAAAAAAAGAAAAATATTAAAAATTGCAAAATTTATAAGAGAAACATTAACCATCTATTTTGCACTCATGAGTTATGCCCAAAAAATTTATAAAAAAAAAACAATTATTTTTCTTTTTAAAAAATTATATATTTCAAATCAACACACATGGTATGTATGTCTGCAATTTTATCACCTACAAGTACGTGTAATACATTGTAGCAATTCATGAAACGAAGACATATTGAAAATTAAAAAAAATAGTGCTGAATTTTCTATGGTTTGTACATCTCATATCACCACTTGTTTACTTTGAATCTATGTGAAGTAGACACCTAGGATGAGAGATGGCACATAGCACATGACATGTGGGTAGGATAAGTGTTAGTAAAGGCGAGCACGTTCATTCAAATTCACATTTTCCACATGATAAGCTATTGTTTGAAATGTGATTTTCACGTCACCAAAACACATGCACATTCTAGTGATATATAGTTTGTGTGCATTCTATTGATCAATATCACATGTGTGCTATTTATCGCATTATTTTTTTTGAAATTCTACACCCCTTGCAAAAAAACTCAATAATCTTTCTCTTACATAAAATAATGTTTATATGGACTCTGGGTTAAGTGGATTAGGGGATATGGGTTAAGTGGATTAGGGAATATGGATTAAGGGTTAATTGTTAATAAGTTAGGTGTAAGGGGCTATAGTTTTATGGAGTAAAGGTTGTATGTGTTATGGTATAGAGGTATATTCATTAGGGGTTAGTCATTGGGATTTATAAGCGATGTAACATTGGTTAAGGGTTATAGGGGTGAGGAGTGCAGTTAGAAGTTATAGGGTATGTAGTGGTTAAGGATTATAGGGGGTGGGGGTGTAGTTAGCAGTTATAGGGGATGTAATTGCTAAGGGTTAGAGGGGTGAGGAGTTATAATGTTTAGTAATAATTTTGATTAGAGATTATTGTGTCTATGGTTTATAATAGTTAATGGTTGTGTGATTAGGATATATGGGTCGTGGATTCTTGGCTATAATGGTCAAGACTTATATGTGTTAAGAGATAAGGGTTAAATATGGGTTAGAGGTCGTATGTCGATAGGGGGTTTGGGTTATAAGGGATAAAGATGTATAATGGAACTACTAGATAAAGGTTAGAGTGGTTAGGGGTTAGAGGGTATAGTGGTGATACGGGTTAGGTGTTAGTGTTTATAGGGGTTAGGGATGATAATACTTAAGGGTAATGCGTTGTAGTTTTTCTTAGAGGTTATAGTTCATTGGGTTCATAAGGGTTACTAGAGGTAGGGATTCGAGATTATAAGGGTTAAATATGTTATTAGGCTTAAACCCTAATAATTATGTTTGCTATCCACTATAAACCCTCATGACTAATTGCTAAAGGATTGGAATTTGAGGCTAAACCCTAATGAATAAGTGTTAACGGTATTATAAACCCTAGAATGACTGATTGTTAAGAGATTTGAGGCTGCAAGGGTCAAGACTTAAATGTGTTAGGGGATAGGGATTATACGGGTTAGGGGTTGTATGTGGTATGGTTTTGACCGTGATGGTTATATCCACCAGAAACTATAAACCCTAATCTATAAATGTTAACGGATATGGATTGGAGTCTAGTCCCTATTTGATAGGGATTAAGGAATTGATAAACCTTAATGACTACATAGTAACTTTTAGAGGTTATAGTTGATACTAGTCATAACGGTTAGGAGTGGTAGTAATTCAAGATTATAAGGGCTAAATATCTTATAATGGTTTGAAAACCCTAATGATAATATCCACTAATGGATAAACCTTATAACCTAATTATTGATTATTAGGGGATTGATAAACCCTAATGAATGATTGTTAAGGGAATTGAGGTTAGAAGGGTCAAGAGTTATATGTGTTAAAGGACAATCTAGATATATGGGTTAGGGGTTGTATGTTGCAAGGGTTTTGGGTTACTAGAGATAAATATCTTAGGAGCTATTCAAAGAGATTATAGTGGTTAGTGTTAGGGTTAACCTTGACTTGGGAATGAGTCAAAGGAGGTTGAGGTCTAGCACATAGTTCATTGACACATGGTGTTTTGTATCCCACGGTGTTTTCCATGGTATTGGTGGCCCATGTTATTTCCCTATGGCATTGCATGTAGGGAAGTATTTATAAGGCTTGAGGAGGTTCCATTGTAAAGTGGCCTAGAGGTGAGTGGTGGGCCGGTGGCTAGCTCACTTGGCCCGACTTGCCTAGTTTAGGTCAAGTGAGATAATAGATCTATTATGGTGGTTTTTCTCGGTTTGTGTGTCTATCTTAAATGTGTTGCTATGTGGGTTTTTGTTCTCTCGTGCATTATTTAATGATGCTTGTTAAAATCCCAATAACGGGTATCAGAGCCATGTTTTGGCATATAGTTGTGCTCATTGTGGTGTACCTTGTTTTTTGAATTAATTATGGGGTGCATGTTCGGTGGTACTCGACACCCTAGCAGTATTTTTGGGTTCCTGGTTAGAATGTAATTTCCTCGGGTGTTAGAATCACAAGGTATCCCTCTTATACACAGAGAAGGGATGTTGCATCAATGGTGGAATGAACCACTGGGATAGGTATAATGGTGGCAAGTGTACTCGTAACCTAGCTTGATGTGGAATTGGAGAGCTTGAGTTTTCGATTGCAAGAGGAATGTGAGATGGTTTATTATCAGTTTTGGGACCAAGATTAATGAACCATGTATGTGAAGAGAATTCATAGAGAACTTTCGGTTACAGCGGCTGAGGACCCATTTAATCCGGTAGATGGATTCTTTTTATATGGACGTCAAAGACAAGGTTGGGTGTAGGTGTAAAATGAGCATGGCAAAAAATAAGTAAGAAATCAAGCATGGAAAGTGAGAGGATGAAGCAACGAATGGTGATGGTGTAGTCACCATGAATACACATGAAACAAATTGATGGAGCAGTTTGCATGTAAATGGGCATATGGATGTAAAACCTGGTAAGGCATGCATACCCTTGGTAACTCACTAGTAAAGTCGAGAGATACACCTAGGTGATAGGGGGTGTATGTGTGATTCCTCAATAAAAATTTGATGAGGGGTGGTGATTACTCCAAGTCAAGTTTAAAGGGGGGATTGTTAGGGTTAAACTTGACTTGGGATTGAGTCAAAGGTGATTGAGTTCTAGCACATAGTTTTTTGGCACATGGTGTTTTGTAGGCCACGGTATTTTCCATGGTATTGGTGGCCAATGCTATTTGATGTCCCATCATATTGTCCCATGGTATTGCAAATAGGGAAGTATTTATAAGTCTTGAGGAGGATCCATTGTAAAGTGGTTTGGAGGTGAGTGGTGGCTAGTTCACTTGGCCCTACTTGGTTGGTTTAGGTCAAGGGAGATAATAGATCTATTATGGTGGTTTTTCCCGGTTTTTGGTTTTCCACGTCAACATTGTGTGTCTATCTTAAATATGTTTCTATGTGGATTTATGTTCTCTCATTATTAATTATATGTATGCTCGTTTAAATCCTAACAGTTAAAAGTTTAGGGTATAGTGGTGATAAGGGTTAGGTGTTAGTGTTTGTAGCTTGGTTAGGGATGATAATACTTAAGGATAATTTGTTGTAATTTTTTTCTTTAAGGATTTAAAAGGTTTGTGCTTTAGGGACTATAAGAGTCAAGTTTTAAGGGTTAAGGGATAGCCTACATTATATAAATTAGAGAGGACATAGTTTCCATTTTAAGAGGTTAGAGTTCATAAGGATCATAAGGATTAGGAGTGATAGGTATTAGATATTATACCTTGGGTTAAAGATAAACCCTAGAATCCATAACCCCCTAACATTAACTACTAGTACTTAATTATACCCCTAAACACCTATCACCTTAATCCCCTAAGTCTTAAACCCTGGCCCTTATAAGCCCTATGGGTAAGAATGTTCCATGACAAGCTTCATAAATCCCTGCGTGTAAGGAGTAGACACCAAAATAAACAAAAAAATAATCAAGAGAAATCTAAAATAATAGTTTTTCTTCTTATCTACATAATGTGTCACGTATGTTTTTGCCTTTATAAGCATGTGCATGTTATTTTTCTATATAAACATATTCATCAAACCTAATGTCACTTTTTGTCCAAAATCCTGTAAAAAATGCAAAGCTACAACAGAGTATTAGGAATATTTATGATACGAAAATTTTTATATTATTTGTGCATGATTGAAGGAGTATTTTTTACAAAGTTATCAACATTGATCATTGAGATAATGGGGAACTTACATAATCAAGCAAGGAAATCTATGAGGAAAAAGAAACCCATTGAAATAATCCAAGAAACTAGACATAAGTAAAGGTTATGGTAAATAGGAGGCATTCAATAGGAACTAATTTAATTATAATGATAACCAATGTCACAGTTCTTCCTACCCATTCACTACATGAAAAGCATAAGAATTCAACAAAGAACCCCTCCTTTTCTACAACCATGGATGAAAAAACACCTTATAGCTTTACTCGACAAGCAAAGCATAGGTGATCATACTCGACAAACAAAGCATAGGTGATCATTAGGGGTTGTTTCAATTTCAACCTCAAATTATGTTGGATGATGAGAAGTGAGCTAAATATACAAATAATGAAATTATGGAGGAAAAGGTTATAGAAATGGATGGTGAAGACATTCCAAGGGTCAAACCTCTTTTAGAATAGGTAGAGGTTATTGCAAGCATCCATGAACATGTATATTCGCCAAAATTTTCCAATCAATAAGGGAATGAATGTGTTGGGTTAATGATCCATTTGGTGTTATTTTTAGTATAATTATTATGTTGTTATTGTGATCATATCGGTAGAGTGACGTTGGGATTGATTTATTTAATTTAGAGTTAAGTTGGGATTTAGATTAGATTTGTTGAGTGAATTTTGAGTTAAGTTGGGATTTAGATTAGATTTTTTGAGAGAATCAAGAAGTTGTTGATGAGAGATTGCATGAGCTGGTTGATTCATGAGGGGTTTATATTCACGTATAAATATATTCTTGAGAAGTGTCTACATTATTGTTGAATCTTTTTACCATCAGAGAGAAGTAAGAGAGTACAAATTTGAGGAGGATTTGATGAGAAGAAATTCTGAAATAAGAGGATAGCTTTGAAGAAGCAACGTGACAGATAAGCCCACCACTTGCAAAAAGGACTTAGCTTTCCACCCGACCATTTGCACCAATCGGACAACCAGCAATGCGTGATGTGAAAGCTCACGCGAGCCAGGTCGTTCGATTGGTGCAAATGGTCGGGTGGAAAGGTAACTCCCTTGAAAAAATGTGAGACCACTGAATAACGCGGTGAAATGGTGATGTAATGCACTGTTACATGATTGGTTTGTATAGGGCAATAAATTCTTTCAAATTTCTTTAGCATTCCACACATCACATCTAAACAACGAAACCTAGGATACAGATATTTACTATGTTCATTTTATTTAGAGATTTAAATCGTGGTGACATTCTTCTAAGATATGTCTAAGCTGCACCGAGAGAGCTATGCTTGAGTAGTGTCGAGAAAAATGAGTGTTCATTTTAATTTAAGGTATGTCGGTTTCAAATTGGACACTTACTTCAAAATATGTGAAATAGGTGCAATATTTCGAAGTCTGGAAATACTATTTGTTGTAAAAGAGACTATATGAGAGGTTGTTCCATTTTTTTTATGAGAGAATTTTTTTTGTAAAAGAGATTTTGAAAATTTGTGTCAAAGTAAAAATAATAACCATAATAATGTTTGAATATTGTGAAGGGTAGAAGGATTTAAAATTATGTAAAGGGTATAGATTGATACATATTATTCTTCATCTTATTTTGAAAATAAATTGGTTATAATTGCACAAGTTTTTGCACCCAATATTTAATGAAAGGACTTTTTTGTGGTAGTTGAATCATGTTTTTGGGACATTGCTTTCATCTCTCATGGAGACATTTGTATTGTTTCTTTGAGCATCTCTTTCTCTCTCATTTCTTCCAATGGAAACAAGCAACATTGTAATCTCTCTCTCTCTGTCTCTCTCTTTCTCTCTCTCAATGGAAACAAGCAACATTGTAATACCTAAGCTAACATGCACAAATTATTACTATTGGAGCAAAATAATGCAACCTAGATTCATCATTAAAGATTTGTGGGAACTTGTATCGAATGGGTATAATCTTCTTACCGGTGAAGCTTATAAAGCATTGGATGTTGATGGAAATGAAGTTTTTAAGAAATTAATAAAGATAGATAATGAATCACTTTCCCTCTTAGGCAGTGCAGTTGATGAATCTATTTTTCCAAGAATCAGTGTCGCAACATCATCTAAACAAGCATGGATTATCTTAAACAATACATATGAAGGTGCAACAACAACAAAATTGCAAATATTAAGAAGTAAATTTGATAATGCAAACATGTGGAGTAATGAATTAGTGAATGATTATATCATAACAACATAGGATCTTGTTAATCAAATGAGATTATCAGGTGAAGATATCTTAGAAAGAAGAATGCTTGAGAAGATTTTACGCAGTGTTGTGCCAAAGTATCAAGTGATTGCCACTGCTGTTCTTGTTTCCAAAGCTTTAAATACAATGAGTCTTGATGAATTGAGTGGTTATTAGCGTATTTTTCCTACAAATGAACAAATGGAGCATGATTTTTCCTCCAAATACAGAGGAAGAGGAAGCAATCCTAGCATTGAATGGAAAGAAGAAGTTTATTGATGGTACATTGTTGACACCAACATTGAAAAAGAATCTACTTTATGTGGGGCAAATGATGGATCAAAACTACAAGTTAGTATTTGAGAACAAAAAATGTTTAATAATGGTTAAAGTCAGCAAAAATGCAATCATGGCAAGAGGATAAATGACTACATATATGATTTTAAAACTCGTTTTTCCCTCAAGTGAGTCACAAATAAAGTTAGTATTTGAAAACAAAGAATGTTTAATAATGGATAAAGTCAACAAAAATGTAGTCGTGGCAAGATGAGAAATGACTACATATAGGATTTTCAAACTCATTTTGTCCTCAAGTGAGTCCAATGAGTAATAAGCTTTGGCATTTGAGATTGGGACATCTAAATTTCAATATTTTGGTGTTGATGAGGAAAACTGATATGGTGAATGGTCTTTCGTATCTTAAAATTGATAATGAGATTTGTGAAGGATGTATACTTGGGGAAATCCATAGGGAGAGTTTCTCAAATAGAGACCGGAAAGCCAAAGATTGTATTGCATTGGTACATTTAAATTTATGTGGTCCCATGGAGAATTTTTCTTTTAGAAAGGTAAGGTGCTTTCTAATATCCATCGACGGTTATTCTAGAAAAACATGGGTATATTTTTTGCAGGAAAAGTGATAAAAAATATTTGAATATTTTGTGCATCTTAACTTGGAGATGGTTGAAAAGCAAAGTCGATTTGAGGTTCTCACCCTTAGATTAGATAATGGGGGGAATATAAGACCAATGAATTCATGAATTTCTGCAAGATGAATGGCATAAACTGAGAGTTTACAATTTCATATACTGCTTAACAAAATGGTATCATGGAAAGGAACAATGGATCCATTGTTGAGATGGAAAAAAGTATGTTGAAAACAAATCCACTTGGCAATGAATTCTAGGCAGAAGCAGTTCATACATTAGTCTATAACTTGAACAGCCATTGTACAAAATCATATGTGCATTTGACTCCAGAGGAAGCATGGTTAGGGTACAAACCTAGTGTTACACACATGAGAATTTTTGGATGCACTCCATATGTGTATGTTTCTAAAGAAAAGAAGAAGAAATTGGATGATAAGAGTATTAAGTGTATTTTCATCTGGTATAACATAGAAACAAGAACCTACAGGTTAATTGTTCCTTAAGAGAAGCATATTATAATCAGCATAGATGTTGTGTTTGTTGAGCAAAGAGTTTATTAGCTAGAAGATGTTCAAAGAAAGAATTAATTCGATATTTGTGATGGAACTAGTTCTCAGATAGATAAAACATATTCGAAGGAAGCCTAAGTGGCTAGTCATAGGACATTCAAATAATAACATGTTGGATAGAGAGTTCGAGAGAATAATCACTATATCACAAAGCATTGTAATTTTTCCTATTATGACCTAAGTAATGAAGATGGAAGAACCACATAGTTATGCGGAAGTGTCAATGAAATATGAATGGAATGAATCAATGGAAGCAAATTTAATGCCTTGGTGAGGAATGATACATGGGATTTGGTCAGTTTATCTAAAGGAAAGGATATGATTTGTACTGAATGGGTGTATAATTGTGATGTACCCAACCCCAAAACCAAGGCCAAGGTCACCAGGAAACCCAAGGGAAGTTGAATAAAGGTAATGCACAATGGAATAAGGATGACTAACACTAGGCCAGCATGCCAAAAAACCAATAAAATAAAACATTCATCCTCTTTAATTAAATGCACAAAAACAAATGCATATCATTTCCCGATGCACATGCTATGCAAGGTAAATGCAAGCATGAATTGCAACTAGATATAAGAAAGATATTAACATGTAATCAAACATCAAATATCATATCTATTTCCGCAATATAACCATTAACAAAATCATACCTACAAGCTATCATAAACAATGTAATTAAATAGATCTGCAGGCCACCATAATCAACCATAATAGCAGTGTTAAAAATCAAATCCATTGACTGCCACCTACATCCATATTAACATAAACAAAACCAGATACCAGGGCTATCATATACAACCATCTAAGCCACAATAAAATCAGATATCAAGGTTACCATCTACATCCATCTAGGCAACAATAAAAATCAAGTATGAAGCTACAATCAGTAGTCATCTAAGCAACAATAAAAATCATATATCAAGGCTATCATCTACAACCATCTAGGAAACAATAAAAATCAAATATCTAGATACCATATGCATCCATTTAACAACAATAAAAATCAGATCTCATGGCTGCCACCTACAACCATATCAGTACATAATAGATCAGATCTCATGAGCATAAATATATAATTTTGTGGCTCTAAAAAGACCCGAAGGTCTAAGCTCATAGGAGACAAAGGTTGAAATGTATTTTCCTCTCTTTAATCTGTTACTATCTCTTGGTTTCATTCGGTTTCTTGACCCAACAATTAAACCAAGTATCCTTAGCACGTGCGATGGGGTGAGCAGAGTTGACACAACATGGAAATCGATGACATGGACTAAGATAGTCCCTCACCTGGAGGTTCTATCTTTGTCATGAATAATGAGATTAATTGCCGAACACAATTAAAGGGTACAATCACAGATACGCCTGTAGATAAGAGATCTACATGCATGAAAAAAAATGATAACCTGCCTCTCTCCCCCCGGCCAAATAATGATGGCTCTGATCCGTCGAAAAAAGTCTTTGAAGCCAAACAAATCCATCGCAAAGGAGCTAGACCAAAGAAGGAAGCAGCAGTATTGGTAGTCGGATGGGAAATTGGACTCGAATAAGTTCCAAGATACTTAGCAACAACATTGGTTGGAAGGTTCTGTGGAAAATACATCTAAGAAAATTCCTTATGAACCTAGATGGATCAAAACCGAGGTTCGGTTCTTGATCAAATTCCCATATTTGATATCATGTCGAGGGATTGGATCCTGTTTAGAGTGCATTCATAGCTAGATAAATAGAACCGTTGGAACACAACTGGAGTTGGGGTTCGTTCGGTTTAATTCGCAAACGATGGCACATAGATTTCGATGCAAAGAGAGAGGCACATAATATTCAACATGTATGGGTAATTCTGCCAAGGTTTCCCATGTTTTTTGGCAAGAGAAAATATTGAAGGAAATTGATAATAAGTTGGGTAAATTCATCTCCTTGGAGGAAAACTAGGACTAAAAGGTCGATGGACGATACGCCAAAATTCTGGTTGAATTGGACATGAGAGACGGGTTATATGAAGAAATAAAACTGAAACTGAGTGGAAGCATATGGAATCAAAAAGTATACTATTAGAAAATCTCATTCAGATGTTTTGGTTGCATACAGGCAAGCCACATAATCTGTGATTTCCCTCACCCTGTTACAAGGGAACAGACTCGAAGGAAAGTATATGTAAAAAAGTCCACAGTTACAACTGAAGGTATCGCAACAAAATAATACCAAATGTCCACCTTGGAGGAACATGCCTACAACGTAGAACCATGAAATGTGGTGAATATTCCATCAACTTCTTGCCATGGTAAGAAAATTTTCTCTCTCGAAACTCTTTCTACCATTAACTATGTATTAATTGCAAAACCAGTAGAATAGTTTGCCTCAAATTCTGATACTCTGACGGTCCCAAGTGCTTCTCATAAGAAAGTCTTTAAAAAAAAAAACTATAGTCCCCTTCAACCCTAAGGTAGTAGAACCCAACCCATTAATCATCTACAACACAAGGGCTAGGGTAGCCACTTTGGGGAGGAATGATGAAGTGCTTCAAGGAGGTTTAAAAGCATACTCATCGCCAAAAGTAACTCTAGGCAGAAAGTCCCAACTAACAAAAGAGAAAAATAAATCTCTAATAGACATTAAGCAAGGAAAACAATCAACCATTACTAGGGCCCTTGGAGTGGGTAAATCTGTTGGTTGCAGAGCCTAATCTTCCAGATCGAGAGATATTATTCAGTCGTGTTTGTAACCCAGGTGTACTGTACACTCATTCCCTCTGCCTTGGGGTTTGGGGCAGTGCCCCAAAAAAGGGGGTTCGGGGGCAGCGCCCCCGAGAAACAGGGGTTCGGAGGCGAAGCCCTCGAGAAATTTTTTTGGGATGTGTGTTGGCCAACAGTTATGCGGACCCATGGTATTGGGTTAACCGTAGTATTTTCCCATGGTATTTTTCCCCTATAAAAGAAAGCATTGTAACACGACTGTGTATGGTATTATTGCATTGTAAACAATCTCTATGATTGTGTGAGAGAGACTGAGAGAGCGTGAAGAGGAAGTAATAAAAGGACTGGCAATTTCTTTGTGGACGTGGCCCATTGTTTGGATGAACCACGTTATATATGTGTCTCTCTGTAATGTGTTTAATGTGTTTTGCATCTTGTTTAATGATTTAACTATATATCTGTTATTACTCTACGGTCCTGTTTTCTAACAATTGGTATCAAATCCAAAAGGTCTATTTGGTTGGTAAACTCACAGGAAAGAAGGGTTCCTAGTTTGAGTGGGAGCAAATAAGGAAATTTTAGGGTCGAAAAAATTTAACGGCCAAAACTATCAGTTATGGAAGATGCAAATGGAGGACTATCTTTACCAGAAGGATCTGTACCTGTCATTGGGCGGAAAAGCAAAACAATCGGCGGCTATGAAGGATGAAGAATGGGAGTTTCTTGATAGAAAGGCACTGGGAACAATACAGCTATGCCTGGCTTAGTTAGTGGCCTTCAATATTTCGAAAGAAAAAACAACAGAGGGTGTGATGAGCTCATTGAGTAAGCTCTACAAAAAACCCTCGGCTTCTAACAAGGTATTTTTAATGAAGCGTTTATTTAATATGAAGATGTCGGAAGGTGGATATGTTGCGGACCATTTAAATGAGTTTAATACAATTACCAGTCAGTTAAGTTCTGTAAAAATGAACTTTGATGATGAGGTTAGGGCTCTTCTAATCTTGTGCTCATTGCCAGAAAGTTGGAATAGCTTGGTCATGGTTGTAAGTAACTCTGTCCCTAGTTCAAACACTCTTAAGTTTGATGATGTTGTTGGTGTTATTCTTAGTGAGGAAATGAGAAGAAAAAGCACGGGTGAGACATCAGGTAATGCGTTGACCATGGAGAGCAGAGGGGGACAAAACGAGAGAGGAAGGAACCTAGGAAATTGCGGCAAGTCTAAAAAGGGCAGATCCAAGTCCAGATTTAGAAAAATAGAGTGTTGGAACTATGGTAAGAAAGGACATCTGAAGAAAGACTGCCAAGCACCAAAGAACAAAGGTGAGATGCAGCAAGAGACTACTCAGGAAGTGAATGTAGCAAATGATGTGTTACAAGATGCTTTGATTCTTGCATTAGATAATACTAGGGATTACTAGGTAGTAGATTCAGGGGCTTTATGTCATGCTACACCCCATAGGAAATTCTTTCATGATTATGTTCAAGGTGATTTTGGGCATGTGCTATTGGGGGATGATGAACCATGTAAAATTGTTGGAAAGGGTAAGGTACGGATTAAGTTAAATAATGGAAGTGAATGGTTGTTAAAGGATGTAAGGCACATTCCTGCTATGAAAAGAAAGCTGATCTCAACAAGGCAGTTGGGAGATAGCGGTTGTTTGTCTACATTTGGAGAAACGTGGTGGAAGATCACTAAAGGATCACTGGTAATAGCAAAAGGAGATAGGGTAGGTACGTTATATTTATGTCCTCATAATACTAATTATTCTATCTCTGTAGATTCCATAGAAATAGGTACAGTGCTGTGGCATCATAGGCTTGGCCACATGAGTGATAAGGGGACGCATATTCTCCACTCAAGGAAACTGCTTCCAAATCTAAAGCAGGTAAGTTTGGAATTCTGTGAGAACTGTGTTTATGAAAAATAGAAGAGAGTTATATTTCTCAGGGTTGGGAAACAAAAGAAGAGTGAAAAGTTAGAGCTTGTCCATACAGATGTATGGGGACCAACTCATGTACAATCTCTTGGTTGCTCTCATTATTATGTTACTTTTATTGATGATGCAACTAGAAAAACTTGGGTTTATTGCATTAGACAAAAATTTGATGTGTTTGATACTTTTAAGAAGTGGAAAGATTTGGTTGAGAATGAGATAGGAAAAAGTTTGAAATGTCTTAGATCTTATAATGGAGGCGAGTACTGTAGCAAGGATTTTGACAGTTACTGTTCGCACTATGGGATTCACAGAGAGAAGACAGTCCTTGGAACACCACAAGAAAATGGTGTGTCAGAAAGGATGAACAGAATGATCATGGAGTGTGCAAGGTGTGTGAGATTGGATACAGGGTTGCTCTTACAGTTTTGGGCTGATGTTGTAAACACTGTTGTTTATTTAATAAACAGAGGGCCTTCAAGTGCTTTGGATGGTGGCATTCCAGAGGAGGCATGGACAGGTAAACAAGTAAAATACTTATTTATGAGAACTTTTGGTTGTGAAGCATTTGTCCATATTGATAAATATGATAGAGCAAAGCTTGAGGCTAAATCCAAGAAATGTACCTTTATTGGATACGAGGTTGATGATTTTGGTTATCGCTTATGCGATCTTAAAAATCGCAAAATCATTAGGAGTAGAGATGTAGTATTCAATGAAAAGGTCATGTACAAAGAACAGATGCAGAGAAAGAAAGAAGAAAAGGAAAACACAGAGTACACAATGCTTGATGAAATCAAAGAAAATGAAGTTCCAAAGGCACCAGAAAATCAAGAGCAGCAGCAGGTACCTGAAACTCCTGCAACTGTAAGAAAATCTACCAGGTTAAGTAGACCCCCTGAACGATTCTCTCCTTCACTGTGTTATTTATTCATGACTGATTCTGGTGAACCAGAATGTTTTGAAGAAGCAAGGCAGGTAGAAACTAGAAACAAGTGGGAGCAAGGCATGGATGAGGAGATGGACTCATTGGTAAGAAACCAGACTTGGGATCTGGTTAAGTTGCCTGCAGAAAAAAGGACATTGCAGAATAAATGGGTTTACAGGTTGAAGGAAGAAGATGGAGGCAAGAAGCGGTACAAGGCTAGACTTGTTGTAAAGGGGTTTGCACAAAAGAAAGGTATAGACTTTGATGAAATATTTTCTCTTGTTATTAAAATGAATTCAATTAGAACTATTTTAAGTCTAGTGGCGGTAGAAGATTTGCATCTTGAACCGTTATATGAAAAACAACCTTTCTCCATGGGGATTTGGAGGAAGAGATTTATATGCAGCAGCCACAAGGGTATGAGGTCAAAGGGAAGGAGAATTTGGTTTGCAGGTTGAAGAAGAGCTTGTAAGGCCTGAAGCAAGCTCCAAGGCAGTGGTACTTGAAATTTGATAAGTTTATGACAGAACAAGGTTATGATAGATGCCATTCTGACCACTGTGTTTATTTCAATAGGCTAGATAACGGAAGATATATTATCTTGTTATTGTATGTGGGTGACATGCTTGTTGCAGGGTCTAACATGCAGGATATAAATGTGCTCAAAAGAAAACTAGCTAAATCATTCAATGATGAAGGATTTGTGTGCTGCAAAGCAAATCCTTGGTATGAGAATAACAAGAGACAGGAAAAATTGCAAATTGACGTTGTCTCAAGGTGAGTACATAGAAAAGGTGTTGCAAAGGTTTAGAATGCAGAATGCAAAACCAGTCAGTACAAATTTGGCCAGCCATTTCAAACTAAGCAAGGATATGTGTCTAGAGAAACAGGAAGAGATAGATTACATGTCCAAGATTCCCTATTCATCAGTGGTTGGAAGCTTGATGTACGTCATGGTGTGCACAAAACCAGATATTGCACATGCAGTGGGAGTTGTGAGCAGGTATATGAATAATCCAGGTAAAGAGCATTAGAAAGCAGTACAGTGGATTCCCAGGTATTTGAGAGGTACCACTTCTCATGCATTATGTTTTGGAGGTTCAGACACTGTTCTACAAGGATATGTTGATGCAGATATGGCTGGTGATAAAGACAGCAGGAGGAGCACCACAGGGTATGTGTTTACTGTGGATGGAACAGTAGTGAGTTGGATTTCAAAACTGCAACAGGTTGTTGCACTTTCAACAACGGAAGCAGAGCATGTTGCTGCTACAGAGGCTAGTAAGGAGATGATTTGGTTGTAGAGGTTCATGGAAGAATTGGGTAAGAAGCAGGAGAATAGTAGGCTTTATAGTGATAGCCAGAGTGCCATTCATCTTGTAAAGAACTTAGACTTTCATTCAAGGACTAAACATATACAACTCAAGTACCACTTCATAAGATCCGTTCTAGATGAAGAACTGTTAAAACTGGAAAAGATACATACTATCCAGAATCCTGCAGACATGTTGACAAAGGGAGTAACCAAAGAGAAATTGAGTTCCTGCTCAGTTTCTATTGGCCTTCAAGCATGAAGGTGAAAATAATAAATTTTCCAATTCCAAGGTCCAAAGCATAGTCCAACAAGTACAGCAGTGGTTGAGCTACTGTAATCGGTCTCCAAGAGGGAGATTGTTGGTTGTGGAGCCTGGTCTTCCAGATCCAGAGATATTATTCAGTTGTGTTTGTAACCCAGGTGTACTATACACTCATTCCCCTTGCCTTGGGGTTTAAGGAAGCACCCCGAAAAAGGGGGTTCGGGGGCGGACCCCCCGAGAATTTTTTTTGGGATGTGTGTTGGCCAACAGTTATGCGGACCCATGGTATTGGGTTAACCGTAGTATTTTCCCATGGTATTTTTCCCCTATAAAAGAAAGTATTGTAACACGGTTGTGTGTGGTATTATTGCATTGTAAACAATCTATGTGATTGTGTGAGAGAGACTGAGAGAGTGTGAAGAGGAAGTGTAGCGGTTTTGCTGCAGGTTGTATCCCTTCATCTTTCTGGACTAGAAATTTCTTTGTGGACGTAGCCCATCGTTTGGGTGAACCACGTTATATCTGTGTCTCTCTGTAATGTGTTTAATGTGTTTTGCATCTTGTTTAATGATTTAATTGTATATCTATTATTGCTCTATGGTCTTGTTTTCTAACAAAATCCCCTCCCAGGGTTACCTAATGTGGTGCATGTACTTCAATGTAAGGGGGTTAGGGGATCTCCCAAAATAAATTCCCTAAAGAGGATGATAAATATCCAAAAGCCTTCAGTCATCATCTTTCAAGAAACTATGTCAGAAGGCATTAAAGCTCAGGAAGTTTTAGAAAAAATCTTAAAATATTGGTCTTTCACTCATATAAATGCAAATGGAAATTCATGAGATCTAACAACAGCTTGGAGTCCAACTTTGAAAGAGATAGAAATATGCAAAGTCAAAAATGTATTGAAAATATTTCTTGAGGATAGTACTATTGGTGAAACCTTTACGATTTTAAATTTCTATGGGACATATCGTAATCGCGGGAATTTTTGGGAAAATCTCGCATCAGGCCAACTATGGCAAGACCGAAATATGGTAATAGGCAGAGACTGAAATATTACAATTTCAAAAAGAGAAGTATGGGAGAAGCTTTCTAGGCCAAAATCCCCAAGTAATTTATGTACCTCTCTTTTTGAATCCAAAGTATTAGTTGATGTACAACCTAAAAGATTGGAGACAACCTAGAGGAATAGGAGAAGTGGGGAAAATGAAATCTACAAAAGATTGGATTGATTCCTAATTTTAGACAGCTTGTATGCAAAACCTTTAACAATGGCATCATGGGTTAAATAAGGAGGGATCTCAAATCATCATCCTATAATGTTGTCCATAGATTTACAGGAGAAGAAACCCTCCTCTCCTTTCAAGTTCAATCTAATCTGGCTAAACGAAGAGGACTATAGAAGACTAGTAGAGGAAAATTGGACCCACTTAAAACTTGATGGCTTGGAGACATTGATGAAACAATTGGTAGACAATTTGACAAAGGTTAAAAAGTTCTCCATGGATTGGGGGAAAACCTACAGAGCGAGACAACAAGTGGAGCTAAAAGAGACCAAAAATTGAATAAGTAAAATGTATAACGAAAACAGTGCTAGGGTATTTTTTGAAGAAGATTTGAAGAAGATGAAAGAGATGGAAGTCCGGAGAACAATCCTGCTGGCTAAAGACGAACAAATATGGAGATTAAAGAGCAAAGCAATCTGGATATCTGAAGGTGATAATAACAAAAAATTATTTCATAGATATGTAGCACATAGAAAAAGTGTGAATACCATTACGAAAATACAGAATGAGCAAGGGATTAGTGTTAACTCCTTCAAAGATAAATGTTAAGTTGGGGTGTCATATTTTAAAGGTCTCTTCAGGGTGCCAAATGGATGCTCGATTCAAGAAATATTAAAGGTACTAAGGCTCTTCCCCAGATCTATTACAGATGAAATGAATAACTCCTTAAATGAAGAATTTTCAGAAGAAGAACTCAACAGTATAGTACATTCCTTTCAAAACGGTAAGATCCATGGGCATGATGGATTAACAGTAGAATTCTTTGTTGGGTTTTATTACATGATAAAAGAAGATTTGTTAATGGAAGTCAAAGAATCCCAACATTATGGAAAAGTATTGGGATAATTGAACACAACATTCCTAGCTTTAATACCAAAGAAACAAAAAATCTCAAACTTTGGAAATTTTAGACCAATTTCTTGCTGCAATGTGGTATATAAAATAATTTCTAGAATTATTGCTCAAAGGATAAAGCCATTTTTAAGTCAAATCATATAAGAAGAACAATTTGGCTTCATGTTTAATCGACAAATAAATGATGTTGTCTCCTTAGCCCAAGAATCCATCCACTCAATAAGCAAGAACAAGCTTAAGGCCTATTCCTTAAATCTAGACCTATCAAAAGCATACAACGAAGTCAACTGGACATTCCTATGTCTTCTTCTCATCCAAATGGGGTTTTCTCTCAGTCTGGTGAATTAGATCATGAGTTGTGTAACCATGAATTCCTTTGCAGTATTAATAAATGGAGCTCCCTCCTCTTTTTTCATACCTAAAAGAGGGTTAAGACAAGGATTCCCCCTATCCCCTTACTTATTTTTATTGGCGGTTGAAGCTCTGAGAAAATTGGTACTCCAGGAAAAACGAAAGGGCACATATAAGGGAGTCTTATTAACTTCTACAATGGAACTGACACACATCCTTTTTGTGGATGATGTTTTACTATTGGGAGAAGGAACTCTGGAAAATATGCAATCTCTATCCCAGATTCTTAATTTATATAAGCAAGCAACAGGGATGGAAATAAACAGAAAAATTAAATCTCGCATTCAATAAAGGAGATGAAGAGATTCAACAAAGGAATCTGTCAGATCTTGAATTCTCTGTAAGCCCCCTAAGTGAAGGCTTTAAATACCTGGGTTTTTTCCTAAATCCTAATGCCTACTCTTTTAAGGATTGGCTCTGGTTATATAAGAAGGTAAAATATTGCATTGATTGCTGGGAAAATAGATTTCTCTCTGGAGGAGGACGTTTGATGCTTTTGAAAGCAGTGTTGCAGAGTATCCCAGTTTATTGGGCCTCCATAGCTTATATACCAAAAGGGATCCTAACAAAAATTTGAAAGAAATGTTTCTCCTTCTTATGGACATCCAGTAAAAGACAATAAGGCATTCCATTGGTGAAATGGACAAAATTGGAAAATCTTAAGGAATTAGGGGGTGGGGGAATTAAAAACCCTTACTTGTTCAGTCAAGATCTAGAAACCAAATCCCTCTGGGGATTGACGAAAAATACAAACTCACTATGGGGAAAAGCAATGTCCTCCAAATAATGTCCAAACTCATCAATCATAGAATGGTATAGAATCCAAGAAAATACCTACAAAGGAGGATCCGTGGGAGGGAAAGCTCTGGTTCTCTCATTCCCTCTAGTTGGACATTAGATGACCTGGAAAATTGGATATGGATGCAATGTTCACATCAGGAGGATCTTTGGGTCGGATCTGGTGGGGATTACTCTCTGTCCCCAATCATAATATCTCTGCTAAAAAGACAAAACATAAAAACTTTAGCAGACGCAAAGAGAAGTTCCCCACAAGAAGGAAATTGGAAATCGGCTACAGATATAGGACTGGCAAGCGACTCTACAGATGATTGGACAATATTTATAAACTTGTCAGAAGTCAATTACATCTCCCTGAAATAAAATGAACCAGACAAGCTTGTGTGGATGAAAAAAAGTTCAACAAGAGAGTACTCAGCCAAATTTGGCTACGATGCACAAGAACTGGAGTCCTTCACTGAAGAGAAATAATGGTGGTGGTCCCCAGTTTGGAAAATAGCAGGACCTATGAAGGCAAAGATAATTCTATGGTTATCAATGACTAAAAATCCTTTAATGTGGGAAAATCTGCAAAAAAGAGGTTGGGAAGGCTCGAGCTGGTGTATTCTGTGTCAAACAAACAGTGAATTTTCTAGCCACTTATTTTCTAAGTTACCATATGCAGGAACTGTTTGGAGCAAGGCTACCAGAGAACTGAGTGGACTGAACATTCCTATAGACTCCTCTCTCGCAAACTATTGTAGAAACTGGTGGGCCAATCACACAGTACTAAACTTCTATTCCTACCATGCTCTGTTCATTTATGGAGTTTGGTGGGAAAGAAATACAACCATTTTTTAGGATCGAAAAATACCAGTTGAGTTAACCATAGCAATGATTATGCAGTGGTCAAGGGATTACAAGACAGAGGATAAGCAGAAAAGGACTCAAATCCTAAACAACCCAAGCATTGATAAAATAATCCCATGGGACTTTTTCGATGGAGCTAGCCAAAGTGATCCCCCTCTAAGGGGATATGGCGCGGTTCTTTTTATTTCAGAAGAGGGGCAGATTACAATCAAATATGGTCCGGGTAAATGCACCAATAACAAGGCAGAACTAGTGTCTTTATGGGCATTACTCAAAGCAGCTTTAACTCGAAATCTCCTTCATCTTCAAATATTCAGATATTCCAAAATGGTCATTGATTGGGCTAATAAACATATACAAATGAAAGCTCCCCATCTGCAACACTTGCTTGCGGAAATAAAAAGACAAATAGAAAGGTTCATTTTTATTTCCTTCACACATGTATATCAGGAGTTAAATGAAGAGGTTGATGCCATGTCCAAGAGTGCACTACTTCTAGCTCCAGGAACTATAGTGGAGGAGGAATGCAGAGGAAGATAAAAATTTATTTAGTACAAAAAGGAACTAATAGGCAGTCTGCAATTTTTGAACTCATACATGTTACATAAAATTATGCAGCAACTAAAAAGAAATAGACATAAATTCTTTTGAAGAATATAGGACAGTAATGAAAGAATTCAACTCTTCAACTCTAGTCATTCAAGGCTCTCATGAGATTTTTTGTAAGTACTTCAAGGACAGTCTATGCTATTCTATATGAGTAAAATATATATATATATATATATATATATATTCCAAGGAAAAAAATATTTTACTCATATAGAATAGCATAGACTGTCCT